>JAXIVJ010000607.1:0-202500 GCA_036785665.1 Chirona hameri
ACAGTCTGTAGTGTACCGCCACGTTCCAGATATACAGTCTGTAGAGTAGAGCCACGGCCCTGATATACAGTCTGTAGAGTAGAGCCACGGTCCAGATATACAGTCTGTAGTGTACAGCCACGGCCCAGATATACAGTCTGTAGAGTAGAGCCGCGGTCCAGACATACAGTCTGTAGAGTAGAGCCACGGCCCAGATATACAGTCTGTAGTTTACAGCCACGGCCCCGATATACAGTCTGTAGAGTAGAGCCACGGCCCAGATATACAGTCTGTAGAGTAAAGCCACGTTCCAGACATACAATCTGTAGAGTAGATCCACGGCCCAAACATACAGTCTGTGTACAGCCACAGCCCTGATATACAGTCTGTAGAGTAGAGCCACGGTCCAGATATACAGTCTGTAGTGTAGAGCCACGGCCCAGATATACAGTCTGTAGTGTACAGCCACGGTCCAGATATACAGCCTGTAGAGTAGAGCCACGGTCCAGATATACAGTCTGTAGAGTAGAGCCACGGCCCAGATATAAAGTCTGTAGTGCAGATCCACAGCCCAGACATACAGTCTGTAGAGTAGATCCACGGCCCAGATATACAGTCTGCAGTGTAGAGACACGGCTCAGATATACAGTCTGTAGTGTACAGCCACGGTCCAGATTTAAAGTCTGTAGTGTAGAGCCACGGCCCAGAAATACAGTCTGTAGTGTAGATCCACGGCCCAGACATACAGTCTGTAGTGTACAGCCACGGTCCAGATATACAGTCTGTAGTGTAGAGCCACGGCCCAGATATACAGTCTGTAGTGTAGAGCCGCGGCCCAGATATACAGTCTGTAGTGTACAGCCACGGCCCAGATATACAGTCTGTAGAGTAGAGCCACGGCCCAGATATACAGTCTGTAGAGTAGAGCCACAGCCCAGATATACAGTCTGTAGATCAGAACCGCGGCCCAGATATACAGTCTATAGTGTAGATCCACGGTCCAGATATACAGTCTGTAGATTAGAGCCGCGGCCCAGATATACAGTTTATAGTATACAGCCACAGACCTGATACACAGTTTGTAGAGTAGAGCCACGGTCCAGATATACAGTCTGTAGTGTACAGCCACGTTCCAGATATACAGTCTGTAGTGTACATAAAGCCACGGCCCAGATATACAGTCTGTAGAGTAGAGCCACGTTCCAGGTATACAGTCTGTAGTGTAGAGTCACGGCCCACATATACAGTCTGTAGTGTAGATCCACGGCCCAGACATACAGTCTGTAGTGTACAGCCACGGCCCATATATACAGTCTGTAGAGTACAGCCACGGCCCAGATATAAAGTCTGTAGTGTAGAGCCACGGCCCAGATATACAGTCTGTAGTGTAGAGCCACGGCCCAGATATACAGTCTGTAGTGTACAGCCACGGTCCAGATATACAGTCTGTAGTGTACAGCCACGGCCCAGAAATACAGTCTGTAGAGTACAGCCACGGCCCAGACATACAGTCTGTAGTGTAGAGCCACGGCCCAGGTATACAGTCTGTAGTGTAGAGCCACGGCCCAGATATACAGTCTGTAGTGTACAGCCACGGTCCAGATATAAAGTGTGTAGAGTACAGCCACGGCCCAGATATACAGTCTGTAGAGTAGAGCCACGGTCCAGATATACAGTCTGTATAGTAGAATCACGGCCCAGACATACAGTCTGTAGAGTAGATCCACGGCCCCGATATACAGTCTGTAGTGTACAGCCACGGCCCAGATATACAGTCTGTAGCGTAGAGCCACGGCCCAGATATACAGTCTGTAGTGTAGATCCACGGCCCAGACATACAGTCTGTAGTGTACAGCCACGGCCCAGACATACAGTCTGTAGAGTAGATCCACGGCCCAGACATAAAGTCTGTGTACAGCCACAGCCCTGATATACAGTCTGTAAAGTACAGCCATGGTCTAGATATACAGTCTGTAGTGTACAGCCACGGCCCAGACATACAGTCTGTAGAGTAGATCCACGGCCCAGATATACAGTCTGTAGTGTACAGCCACGTTCCAGATATACAGTATGTAGTGTACATACAGCCACGGCCCAGATATACAGTCTGTATAGTAGAGCCACGGTCCAGATATACAGTCTGTAGTGTAGAGCCACGGCCCAGATATACAGTCTGTAGTGTAGAGCCACGGCCCAGATATACAGTCTGTAGTGTACAGCCACCGTCCAGATATACAGTCTGTAGTGTACAGCCACGGCCCAGATATACAGTCTGTAGAGTACAGCCACGGCCCAGATATACAGTGTGTAGTGTAGAGCCACGGCCCAGGTATCGGTCTGTAGTGTAGAGCCACAGCCCAGAAATACAGTCTGTAGTGTACAGCCACGGTCCAGATATACAGTCTGTAGAGTACAGCCACGGCCTAGATATACAGTCTGTAGTGTAGAGCCACTGCCCAGATATACAGTCTGTAGTGTAGAGCCACGGCCCAGATATACAGTCTGTAGTGTACATCCACGGCCCAGATATACAGTCTGTAGTGTAGATCCTCGGCCCAGATATACAGTCTGTAGAGTAGAACCACGGCCAAGATATACAGTCTGTAGAGTAGAGCCACGGCCAGACATACAGTCTGTAGAGTAGAGCAACGGCCCAGATATACAGTCTGTAGTGTACAGCCACGGTCCAGATATACAGTCTGTAGAGTAGAGCCGCGGCCCAGATATACAGTCTGTAGAGTAGAGCCACGGTCGAGATATACAGTCTGTAGAGTAGAACCACGGCCCAGATATACAGTCTGTAGTGTAAAGCTACATTCCAGATATACAGTCTGTAGAGTAGAGCCACGGTCCAGATATACAGTCTGTAGTGTACAGCCATGGCCCAGATATACAGTCTGTAGAATAGAGCCACGGTCCAGATATACAGTCTGTAGAGTAGAGCCACGGCCCAGATATACAGTCTGTAGTGTACAGCCACGGAACAGATATACAATCTGTAGAGTAGAGCCACGGCCCAGATATACAGTCTGTAGTGTACCGCCACGTTCCAGATATACAGTCTGTAGAGTAGAGCCACGGCCCTAATATACAGTCTGTAGAGTAGAGTCACGGTCCAGATATACAGTCTGTAGTGTACGGCCACGACCCAGATATACAGTCTGTAGAGTGGAGCCGCGGTCCAGACATACAGTCTGTAGAATAGAGCCACGGCCCAGATATACAGTCTGTAGTTTACAGCCACGGCCCAGATATACAGTCTGTAGAGTAGAGCCACGGCCCAGATATACAGTCTGTAGAGTACAGCCACGTTCCAGACATACAGTCTGTAGAGTAGATCCACGGCCCAAACATAC
This sequence comes from Chirona hameri, assembly GCA_036785665.1. Classification (NCBI taxonomy): domain Eukaryota; kingdom Metazoa; phylum Arthropoda; class Thecostraca; order Balanomorpha; family Balanidae; genus Chirona; species Chirona hameri. The sequence continues at coordinate 3,336 of JAXIVJ010000607.1, forward strand.
AGTCTGTGTACAGCCACAGCCCTGATATACAGTCTGTAGAGTAGAGCCACGGTCCAGATATACAGTCTGTAGTGTAGAGCCACGGCCCAGATATACAGTCTGTAGTGTACAGCCACGGTCCAGATATACAGCCTGTAGAGTAGAGCAACGGTCCAGATATACAGTCTGTAGAGTAGAGCCACGGCCCAGATATACAGTCTGTAGTGTACAGCCACGGTCCAGATATCCAGTCTGTAAAGTAGAGCCACTGTCCAGAAATACAGTCTGTAGTGTACAGCCACGGTCCAGATATACAGCCTGTAGAGTAGAGCCACGGTCCAGATATACAGTCTGTATAGTAGAGTCACGGCCCAGATATACAGTCTGTAGAGTAGATCCACGGCCCAGACATACAGTCTGTGTACAGCCACAGCCTTGATATACAGTCTGTAGAGTAGAGCCATGGTCTAGATATACAGTCTGTAGTGTACAGCAACGGCCCAGACATACAGTCTGTAGAGTAGAGCCGCGGCCCAGATATACAGTCTGTAGTGTACCGCCACGGCCCAGACATACAGTTTGTAGAGTAGATCCACGGCTTCGATATACAGTCTGTAGTGTACAGCCACGGCCCAGACATACAGTCTTTAGCGTAGAGACACGGCCCAGATATACAGTCTGTAGTGTAGATCCACGGCCCAGACATACAGTCTGTAGTGTACAGCCACGGCCCAGACATACAGTCTGTAGAGTAGATCCATGGCCCAGACATACAGTCTGTAGTGTACAGCCACAGCCCTGATATACAGTCTATAGAGTAGAGCCATGGTCTAGATATACAGTCTGTAGTGTACAGCCACGTTCCAGATATACAGTCTGTAGAGTACAGGCACGGCCCAGAAATACAGTCTGTAGTGTAGAGCCACGGCCCAGATATACAGTCTGTAGTGTTGAGCCACGGCCCAGATATACAGTCTGTAGTGTACAGCCACGGTCCAAAAATACAGTCTGTAGTGTACAGCCACGGCCCAGATATACAGTCTGTAGAGTACAGCCACGGCCCAGATATACAGTCTGTAGTGTAGAGCCACGGCCCAGGTATACAGTCTGTAGTGTAGAGCCACGGCCCAGATATACAGTCTGTAGTGTACAGCCACGGTCCAGATATAAAGTCTGTAGAGTACAGCCACGGCCCAGATATACAGTCTGTAGAGTAGAACCACGGTCCAGATATTCAGTCTGTATAGTAGAGTCACGGCCCAGATATACAGTCTGTAGAGTAGATCCACGTCCAGACACGGCCCGGTCTGTGTACAGATACAGCCCTGATATACAGTCTGTAGAGTAGAGCATGGTCTAGATATACAGTCTGTAGTGTATAGCCACGGCCCAGACATACAGTCTGTAGAGTAGAGCCGCGGCCCAGATATACAGTATGTAGTGTACCGCCACGGCCCAGACATACAGTCTGTAGAGTAGATCCACGGCCCCGATATACAGTCTGTAGTGTACAGCCACGGCCCAGATATACAGTCTGTAGCGTAGAGCCACGGCTCAGATATACAGTCTGTAGTGTAGATTCACGGCCCAGACATACAGTCTGTAGTGTACAGCCACGGCCCAGATATACAGTCTGTAGAGCACAGCCACGGCCCAGATATACAGTCTGTAGTGTAGAGCCACGGCCCAGATATACAGTCTGTAGTGTAGAGCCACGGCCCAGATATACAGTCTGTAGTGTACAGCCACGGTCCAAATATACAGTCTGTAGTGTACAGCCACGGCCCAGATATACAGTCTGTAGAGTACAGCCACGGCCCAGATATACAGTCTGTAGTAAAGAGCCACGGCCCAGGTATACAGTCTGTAGTGTAGAGCCACGGCCCAGATATACAGTATGTAGTGTACAGCCACGGTCCAGATATAAAGTCTGTAGAGTACAGCCACGGCCCAGATATACAGTCTGTAGAGTAGAGCCACGGTCCCGATATTCAGTCTGTATAGTAGAGTCACGGCCCAGACATACAGTCTGTAGAGTATATCCACGGCCCAGACATACAGTCTGTGTACAGCCACAGCCCTGATATAGAGTCTGTAGAGTAGAGCCATGGTATAGATATACAGTCTGTAGTGTAGAGCCACGGCACAGATATACAGTCTGTAGAGTACAGCCACGGCCCAGACATACAGTCTGTAGAGTAGATCCACGGCCCAGATATACAGTCTGTAGTGTACAGCCACGTTCCAGATATACAGTCTGTAGTGTACATACAGCCACGGCCCAGATATACAGTCTGTATAGTAGAGCCACGGTCCAGATATACAGTCTGTAGTGTAGAGCCACGACCCAGATATACAGTCTGTAGTGTACAGTCACGGTCCAGATATACAGCCTGTAGAGTAGAGCCACGGTCCAGATATACAGGCTGTAGAGTAGAGCCACGGCCCAGATATACAGTCTGTAGTGTACAGCCACGATCCAGATATACAGTCTGTAGTGTACAGCCACGGCCCTGATATACAGTCTGTAGTGTACAGCCACGGCCCAGACATAGAGTCTGTAGAGTAGATCCACGGTTCAGATATACAGTCTGTAGTGTAGAGCCACGGCCCAGATATACAGTCTGTAGTGTACAGCCACGGTCCAGATATACAGCCTGTAGAGTAGAGCCACCGTCCAGATATACAGTCTGTAGTGTACAGCCACGGTCCAGATATCCAGTCTGTAAAGTAGAGCCACTGTCCAGATATACAGTCTGTAGTGTATAGCCACGGTCCAGATATACAGTCTGTAGAGTAGAGGCACGGTCCAGATATACAGTCTGTAGTGTACAGCCACGTTCCAGATATACACTCTGTAGTGTACATAAAGCCACGGCCCAGATATACAGTCTGTAGAGTAGAGCCACGGCCCAGATATACAGTCTGTAGTGTAGAGTCACGGCCCACATATACAGTCTGTAGTGTAGGTCCACAGCCAAGACATACAGTCTGTAGTGTACAGCCACGATCCAGATATACAGTCTGTAGTGTAGAGCCACGGCCCAGATATACAGTCTGTAGTGTAGAGCCACGGCCCAGATATACAGTCTGTAGGGTACAGCCAATGCCCAGATATACAGTCTGTAGTGTAGAGCCACGGCCCAGATATACAGTCTGTAGAGTAGAGCCACGGTCCAGATATACAGTATGTTGTGTACAGCCACGGTCCAGATATACAGTCTGTAGAGTGGAGCCACGGCCCAGATATACAGTCTGTAGAGTAGAGTTACGTTCTAGATATGCAGTCTGTAGTGTACAGCCTCGGCTCAGATATACAGTCTGTAGAGTAGAGCCACGGTCCAGATATACTGTCTGTAGAGTAGAGCCACGTTCCAGATATACAGTCTGTAGTGCAGATCCACAGCCCAGACATACAGTCTGTAGTGTAGATCCACGGCCCAGACATACAGTCTGTAGTGTACAGCCACGGTCCAGATATACAGTCTGTAGTCTAGAGCCACGGCCCAGATATACAGTCTGTAGTGTAGAGCCACGGCCCAGATATACAGTCTGTAGAGTACAGCCAATGCCCAGATATACAGTCTGTAGTGTAGAGCCACGGCCCAGATATACAGTCTGTAGAGTACAGCCACCGCCCATATATACAGTCTGTAGAGTACAGCCACGGCCCAGATATCAAGTCTGTAGTGTAGAGCCACGGCCCAGATATACAGTCTGTAGTGTAGAGTCACGGCCCAGATATACAGTCTGTAGTGTACAGCCACGGTCCAGATATACAGTCTGTAGTGTACAGCCACGGCCCAGAAATACAGTCTGTAGAGTACAGCCACGGCCCAGATATACAGTCTGTAGTGTAGAGCCACGGCCCAGGTATACAGTCTGTAGTGTAGAGCCACGGCCCAGATATACAGTCTTTAGTGTAAAGCCACGGTCCAGATATAAAGTGTGTAGAGTACAGCCACGGCCCAGATATACAGTCTGTAGAGTAGAGCCACGGTCCAGATATACAGTCTGTATTAGAGTCACGGCCCAGACATACAGTCTGTAGAGTAGATCCACGGTCCCGATATACAGTCTGTAGTGTACAGCCACGGCCCAGATATACAGTCTGTAGCGTAGAGCCACGGCCCAGATCTACAGTCTGTAGTATAGATCCACGGCCCAGACATACAGTCTGTAGTGTACAGCCACGGCCCAGACATACAGTCTGTAGAGTAGATCCACGGCCAAGACATACAGCCTGTGTACAGCCACAGCCCTGATATACAGTCTGTAAAGTAGAGCCATGGTCTAGATATACAGTCTGTAGTGTACAGCCACGGCCCAGACATACAGTCTGTAGAGTAGACCCACGGCCCAGATATAAAGTCTGTAGTGTACAGCCACGTTCCAGATATACAGTCTGTAGTGTACATACAGCCACGGCCCAGATATACAGTCTGTATAGTAGAGCCACGGTCCAGATATACAGTCTGTAGTGTAGAGCCACGGCCCAGATATACAGTCTGTAGTGTACAGCCACGGCCCAGATATACAGTTTGTAGAGTAGAGCCACGGCCCAGATATACAGTCTGTAGAGTACAGCCACGGCCCAGATATAAAGTCTGTAGAGTACGGCCACGGCCCAGATATACAGTCTGTAGAGTAGAACCACGGTCCAGATATTCAGTCTGTATAGTAGAGTCACGGCCCAGATATACAGTCTGTAGAGTAGATCCACGGCCCAGACATACAGTCTGTGTACAGACACAGCCCTGATATACAGTCTGTAGAGTAGAGCCATGGTCTAGGTATACAGTCTGTAGTGTACAGCCACGGCCCAGACATACAGTCTGTAGAGTAGAGCCGCGGCCCAGATATACAGTATGTAGTGTACCGCCACGGCCCAGACATACAGTCTGTAGAGTAGATCCACGGCCCCGATATACAGTCTGTAGTGTACAGCCACGGCCCAGATATACAGTCTGTAGCGTAGAGCCACGGCTCAGATATACAGTCTGTAGTGTAGATTCACGGCCCAGACATACAGTCTGTAGTGTACAGCCACGGCCCAGATATACAGTCTGTAGAGTACAGCCACGGCCCAGATATACAGTCTGTAGTGTAGAGCCACGGCCCAGATATACAGTCTGTAGTGTAGAGCCACGGCCCCGATATACAGTCTGTAGTGTACAGCCACGGTCCAAATATACAGTCTGTAGTGTACAGCCACGGTCCAGATATACAGTCTGTAGAGTACAGCCACGGCCCAGATATACAGTCTGTAGTGTAGAGCCACGGCCCAGGTATACAGTCTGTAGTGTAGAGCCACGGCCCAGATATACAGTATGTAGTGTACAGCCACGGTCCAGATATAAAGTCTGTAGAGTACACCCACGGCCCAGATATACAGTCTGTAGAGTAGAGCCACGGTCCCGATATTCAGTCTGTATAGTAGAGTCACGGCCCAGACATACAGTCTGTAGAGTATATCCACGGCCCAGACATACAGTCTGTGTACAGCCACAGCCCTGATATACAGTCTGTAGTGTACAGCCACGGCCCAGGTATACAGTCTGTAGAGTAGATCCACGGCCCAGACATACAGTCTGTAGTGTACAGCCACGTTCCAGATATACAGTCTCTAGAGTACAGCCACGACCCAGACATACAGTCTGTAGAATAGAGCCGCGGCCCAGATATACAGTCTGTAGTGTACAGCCACGGCCCAGACATACAGTCTGTAGAGTAGATCCACGGCCCAGATATACAGTCTGTAGTGTACAGCCACGTTCCAGATATACAGTCTGTAGTGTACATACAGCCACGGCTCAGATATACAGTCTGTATAGTAGAGCCACGGTCCAGATATACAGTCTGTAGTGTAGAGCCACGACCCAGATATACAGTCTGTAGTGTACAGCCACGGTCCAGATATACAGCCTGTAGAGTAGAGCCACGGTCCAGATATACAGTCTGTAGAGTAGAGCCACGGCCCAGATATACAGTCTGTAGTGTACAGCCACGGTCCAGATATACAGTCTGTAGTGTACAGCCACGGTCCAGATATCCAGTCTGTAAAGTAGAGCCACTGTCCAGATATACAGTCTGTAGTGTATAGCCACGGTCCAGATATACAGTCTGTAGAGTAGAGGCACGGTCCAGATATACAGTCTGTAGAGTAGAGCCACGGCCCAGATATACAGTATGCAGTGTACAGCCACGGCCCAGATACACAGTCTGTATAGTAGAGCCACGGTCCAGATATACAGTCTGTAGTGTAGAGCCACGGCCCAGATATACAGTCTGTAGAGTAGAGCCACGGTCCAGATATACAGTATGTTGTGTACAGCCACGGTCCAGATATACAGTCTGTAGAGTGGAGCCACGGTCCAGATATACAGTCTGTAGAGTAGAGTTACGTTCTAGATATGCAGTCTGTAGTGTACAGCCTCGGCTCAGATATACAGTCTGTAGAGTAGAGCCACGGTCCAGATATACTGTCTGTAGAGTAGAGCCACGTTCCAGATATACAGTCTGTAGTGCAGATCCACAGCCCAGACATACAGTCTGTAGTGTACAGCCACGGCCCAGATATACAGTCTGTAGTGTAGAGCCACGGCCCAGATTTAAAGTCTGTAGTGTAGAGCCACGGCCCAGATATACAGTCTGTAGTGTAGATCCACGGCCCAGACATACAGTCTGTAGTGTACAGCCACGGCCCAGATATACAGTCTGTAGTGTAGAGCCACGGCCCAGATATACAGTCTGTAGTGTAGAGCCGCGGCCCAGATATACAGTCTGTAGTGTACAGCCACGGCCCAGATATACAGTCTGTAGAGTAGAGCCACGGCCCAGATATACAGTCTGTAGAGTAGAGCCACAGCCCAGATATACAGTCTGTAGATTAGAACCGCGGCCCAGATATACAGTCTATAGTGTAGATCCACGGCCCAGATATACAGTCTGTAGATTAGAGCCGAGGCCCAGATATACAGTTTATAGTATACAGCCACAGACCTGATACACAGTTTGTAGAGTAGAGCCACGGTCCAGATATACAGTCTGTAGTGTACAGCCACGTTCCAGATATACACTCTGTAGTGTACATAAAGCCACGGCCCAGATATACAGTCTGTAGAGTAGAGCCACGGCCCAGATATACAGTCTGTAGTGTAGAGTCACGGCCCACATATACAGTCTGTAGTGTAGGTCCACAGCCAAGACATACAGTCTGTAGTGTACAGCCACGATCCAGATATACAGTCTGTAGTGTAGAGCCACGGCCCAGATATACAGTCTGTAGTGTAGAGCCACGGCCCAGATATACAGTCTGTAGGGTACAGCCAATGCCCAGATATACAGTCTGTAGTGTAGAGCCACGGCCCAGATATACAGTCTGTAGAGTACAGCCACGGCACATATATACATTCTGTAGAGTACAGCCACGGCCCAGATATAAAGTCTGTAGTGTAGAGCCACGGCCCAGACATACAGTCTGTAGTGTAGAGCCACGGCCCAGATATACAGTCTGTAGTGTACAGCCACGGTCCAGATATACAGTCTGTAGTGTACAGCCACGGTCCAGAAATACAGTCTGTAGAGTACAGCCACGGCCCAGATATACAGTCTGTAGTGTAGAGCCACGGCCCAGATATACAGTCTGTAGTGTAGATCCACGGCCCAGAAATACAGTCTGTAGTGTACAGCCACGGCCCAGACATACAGTCTGTAGAGTAGATCCACGGCCCAGACATACAGTCTGTGTACAGCCACAGCCCTGATATACAGTCTGTAAAGTAGAGCCATGGTCTAGATATACAGTCTGTAGTGTACAGCCACGGCCCAGACATACAGTCTGTAGAGTAGATCCACGGCCCAGATATACAGTCTGTAGTGTACAGCCACGTTCCAGATATACAGTCTGTAGTGTACATACAGCCACAGCCCAGATATACAGTCTGTATAGTAGAGCCACGGTCCAGATATACAGTCTGTAGTGTAGAGCCACGGCCCAGATATACAGTCTGTAGTGTACAGCCACGGCCCAGATATACAGTCTGTAGAGTAGAGCCACGGCCCAGATATACAGTCTGTAGAGTACAGCCACGGCCCAGATATACAGTCTGTAGAGTACAGCCACGGCCCAGATATACAGTCTGTAGTGTAGAGCCACGGCCCAGATATACAGTCTGTAGTGTAGAGCCACGGCCCAGATATACAGTCTGTAGTGTACAGCCACGGTCCAGATATACAGTCTGTAGTGTACAGCCACGGCCCAGATATACAGTCTGTAGAGTAGATCTACGGCCCAAATATACAGTCTGTTGAGTAGAGCCACGGCCCAGATATACAGTCTGTAGAATAGAGCCACGGTCCAGATATACAGTCTGTAGAGTACAGCCACGGCCTAGACATACAGTCTGTAGAGTAGATCCACGGCCCCGATATACAGTCTGTAGTGTAGAGCCACGGCCCAGATATACAGTCTGTAGCGTAGAGCCACGGCCCAGATATACAGTCTGTGGTGTAGATCCACGGCCCTGACATACAGTCTGTAGTGTACAGCCACGGCCCAGACATACAGTCTGTAGAGTAGATCCACGGCCCATACATACAGTCTGTAGTGTACAGCCACAGCCCTGATATACAGTCTGTAGAGAAGAGCCATGGTCTAGATATACAGTCTGTAGTGTACAGCCACGTTCCAGATATACACTCTGTAATGTACATACAGTCACGGCCCAGATATACAGTCTGTATAGTAGCGCCACGGTCCAGAAATACAGTCTGTAGTGTAGAGCCACGGCCCAGATATACAGTCTGTAGAGTAGAGCCACGGCCCAGATATACAGTCTCTAGAGTAGAGCCGCGGTCCAGATATACAGTCTGTAATGTAGAGCCACGGCCCAGATATACAGTCTGTAGTGTACAGCCACGGCCCAGATATACAGTCTGTAGAGTAGAGCCACGGCCCAGATATACAGTCTGTAGAGTAGAGCCACGGTCCAGATATACAGTCTGTAGTGTAGAGCCACGGCCCAGATATACAGTCTGTAGATTAGAGACACAGTCCAGATATACAGTCTGTAGAGTAGAGTTAAGGCCCAGATATACAGCCTGTAGAGTAGATCCACGGCCCAGATATACAGTCTGTAGTGTACAGTCACGGCGCAGATATACAGTCTGTAGAGTAGAGCCACAGTCCAGATATACAGTCTGTAGAGTACAGCCACGGGCCAGATATACAGTCTGTAGTGTACAGCCACGGTCCAGATATACAGTCTGTAGTGTACAGCCACGGTCCAGATATCCAGTCTGTAAAGTAGAGCCACTGTCCAGATATACAGTCTGTAGTGTATAGCCACGGTCCAGATATACAGTCTGTAGAGTAGAGGCACGGTCCAGATATACAGTCTGTAGAGTAGAGCCACGGCCCAGATATACAGTATGCAGTGTACAGCCACGGCCCAGATACACAGTCTGTATAGTAGAGCCACGGTCCAGATATACAGTCTGTAGTGTAGAGCCACGGCCCAGATATACAGTCTGTAGAGTAGAGCCACGGTCCAGATATACAGTATGTTGTGTACAGCCACGGTCCAGATATACAGTCTGTAGAGTGGAGCCACGGTCCAGATATACAGTCTGTAGAGTAGAGTTACGTTCTAGATATGCAGTCTGTAGTGTACAGCCTCGGCTCAGATATACAGTCTGTAGAGTAGAGCCACGGTCCAGATATACTGTCTGTAGAGTAGAGCCACGTTCCAGATATACAGTCTGTAGTGCAGATCCACAGCCCAGACATACAGTCTGTAGAGTAGATCCACGGCCCATATATACAGTCTGTAGTGTAGAGCCACGGCTCAGATATACAGTCTGTAGTGTACAGCCACGGCCCAGATTTACAGTCTGTAGTGTAGAGCCACGGCCCAGATATACAGTCTGTAGTGTAGAGCCGCGGCCCAGATATACAGTCTGTAGTGTACAGCCACGGCCCAGATATACAGTCTGTAGAGTAGAGCCACGGCCCAGATATACAGTCTGTAGAGTAGAGCCACAGCCCAGATATACAGTCTGTAGATTAGAACCGCGGCCCAGATATACAGTCTATAGTGTAGATCCACGGCCCAGATATACAGTCTGTAGATTAGAGCCGCGGCCCAGATATACAGTTTATAGTATACAGCCACAGACCTGATACACAGTTTGTAGAGTAGAGCCACGGTCCAGATATACAGTCTGTAGTGTACAGCCACGTTCCAGATATACACTCTGTAGTGTACATAAAGCCACGGCCCAGATATACAGTCTGTAGAGTAGAGCCACGGCCCAGATATACAGTCTGTAGTGTAGAGCCACGGCCCAGATATACAGTCTGTAGTGTAGAGCCACGGCCCAGATATACAGTCTGTAGGGTACAGCCAATGCCCAGATATACAGTCTGTAGTGTAGAGCCACGGCCCAGATATACAGTCTGTAGAGTACAGCCACGGCACATATATACATTCTGTAGAGTACAGCCACGGCCCAGATATAAAGTCTGTAGTGTAGAGCCACGGCCCAGACATACACTCTGTAGTGTAGAGCCACGGCCCAGATATACAGTCTGTAGTGTACAGCCACGGTCCAGATATACAGTCTGTAGTGTACAGCCACGGCCCAGAAATACAGTCTGTAGAGTACAGCCACGGCCCAGATATACAGTCTGTAGTGTAGAGCCACGGCCCAGATATACAGTCTGTAGTGTAGATCCACGGCCCAGAAATACAGTCTGTAGTGTACAGCCACGGCCCAGACATACAGTCTGTAGAGTAGATCCACGGCCCAGACATACAGTCTGTGTACAGCCACAGCCCTGATATACAGTCTGTAAAGTAGAGCCATGGTCTAGATATACAGTCTGTAGTGTACAGCCACGGCCCAGACATACAGTCTGTAGAGTAGATCCACGGCCCAGATATACAGTCTGTAGTGTACAGCCACGTTCCAGATATACAGTCTGTAGTGTACATACAGCCACAGCCCAGATATACAGTCTGTATAGTAGAGCCACGGTCCAGATATACAGTCTGTAGTGTAGAGCCACGGCCCAGATATACAGTCTGTAGTGTACAGCCACGGCCCAGATATACAGTCTGTAGAGTCGAGCCACGGCCCAGATATACAGTCTGTAGAGTACAGCCACGGCCCAGATATACAGTCTGTAGAGTACAGCCACGGCCCAGATATACAGTCTGTAGTGTAGAGCCACGGCCCAGATATACAGTCTGTAGTGTAGAGCCACGGCCCAGATATACAGTCTGTAGTGTACAGCCACGGTCCAGATATACAGTCTGTAGTGTACAGCCACGGCCCAGATATACAGTCTGTAGAGTAGGTCTACGGCCCAAATATACAGTCTGTTGAGTAGAGCCACGGCCCAGATATGCAGTCTGTAGAGTAGAGCCACGGTCCAGATATACAGTCTGTAGAGTACAGCCACGGCCTAGACATACAGTCTGTAGAGTAGATCCACGGCCCCGATATACAGTCTGTAGTGTAGAGCCACGGCCCAGATATACAGTCTGTGGTGTAGATCCACGGCCCTGACATACAGTCTGTAGTGTACAGCCACGGCCCAGACATACAGTCTGTAGAGTAGATCCACGGCCCATACATACAGTCTGTATTGTACAGCCACAGCCCTGATATACAGTCTGTAGAGTAGAGCCATGGTCTAGATATACAGTCTGTAGTGTACAGCCACGTTCCAGATATACACTCTGTAATGTACATACAGTCACGGCCCAGATATACAGTCTGTATAGTAGCGCCACGGTCCAGAAATACAGTCTGTAGTGTAAAGCCACGGCCCAGATATACAGTCTGTAGAGTAGAGCCACGGCCCAGATATACAGTCTCTAGAGTAGAGCCGCGGTCCAGATATACAGTCTGTAATGTAGAGCCACGGCCCAGATATACAGTCTGTAGTGTACAGCCACGGCCCAGATATACAGTCTGTAGAATAGAGCCACGGCCCAGATATACAGTCTGTAGAGTAGAGCCACGGTCCAGATATACAGTCTGTAGTGTAGAGCCACGGCCCAGATATACAGTCTGTAGATTAGAGACACAGTCCAGATATACAGTCTGTAGAGTAGAGTTGAGGCCCGGATATACAGCCTGTAGAGTAGATCCACGGCCCAGATATACAGTCTGTAGTGTACAGTCACGGCGCAGATATACAGTCTGTAGAGTAGAGCCACAGTCCAGATATACAGTCTGTAGAGTACAGCCACGGGCCAGATATACAGTCTGTAGAGTAAAGTCACAGCCCAGATATACAGTCTGTAGATTAGAGCCACAGTCCAGCTATACAGTCTGTAGAGTAGATCTGCGGCCCGAATATACAGTCTGTAGAGTAGATCCACGGCCCAGATATACAGTCTGTAGTGTACGGCCACGTTCCAGATATACAGTCTGTAGTGTACAGCCACGGCCCAGATATACAGTCTGTAGAGTAGAGCCGCGGCCCAGATATACAGTCTGTAGTCTAGATCCTCGGCCCAGATATGCAGTCTGTAGAGTAGAGCCACGGCCCAGATACACAGTCTGTAGATTAAAGCCACGGCCCAGATATACAGTCTGTAGAGTACAGCCACGGCCCAGATATACAGTCTGTAGTGTAGAGCCGCGGCCCAGATATACAATCTGTAGTGTACAGCCACGGCCCAGATATACATGTTGATTGGTCTCAGCCACGCGAAGCATTGCATCCCTCATGATGTGCTACCGACAATAGTGAACGGACTGGTGATTGCACTGATTCGCTACGGTATCGCTGTATACGGAAACGGTACCGCACAAGCAGTGACGCGCATACAAAAACTGCTCAACTTCTGTGCGCGAGTAGTATCAGGACGGCGCAAGTGTGATCACGTACGTGACGTATTACATGAGTTAAACTGGTTACCTGCCCAGGACCTCGTTATGTACCGCACACTATGTTTACTTAAAGTCATCGTGACTCAGGGACAGCCGAGTGACCTTGCGCGCCACTTCCACACCGTTCAAAGTGTGAGGCAAAGATCGACCAGACAGGATGATCTACTGTCCATGCCTCGCATCAGAACCGAGTCAGGGAGGCGGCGGTTTGTTTATCGAGCCGCCCGAGCGTACAACGGCCTGCCGTCCGACACTAGGGAGACTAGTGTTGCGGTGTTCCGGAGGAGGATCACTGAACAGCTGGGTCTGGCACGGCGGCTATAGTGCGAAATTTTTACATGTGTTTTATGTGCCATGTGTGTGAATGCTGATTCCTCCTGATGTATCCATGTCATTAACGCGAGCACATGAAAAGCCAGCACATAGCTGGATGGGCTTGAAATAAATTATATTCTATTCTATTCTACAGTCTGTAGAGTAGAGCCACGGCCCAGATATACAGTCGGTAGAGTAGAGCCACGGCCCAGATATACAGTCTGTAGATTAGAGCCGCGGCCCAGATATACAGTCTATAGTGTAGATCCACGGTCCAGATATACAGTCTGTAGATTAAAGCGGCGGCCCAGATATACGGTTTATAGTGTACAGCCACAGCCCTGATACACAGTCTGTAGAGTAGAGCCACGGTCCAGATATACAGTCTGTAGTGTACAGCCACGTTCCAGATATACAGTCTGTAGTGTACACACAGCCACGGCCCAGATATACAGTCTGTAGAGTACAGCCACGGCCCAGATATACAGTCTGTAGAGTACAGCCACTGCCCAGATATACAGTCTGTAGTGTAGAGCCACGGCCCAGATATACAGTCTGTAGTGTAGAGCCACGGCCCAGATATACAGTCTGTAGTGTACAGCCACGGTCCAGATATACACTCTGTATTGTACAGCCACGGCCCAGATATACAGTCTGTAGAGTACAGCCACGGCCCAGATATACAGTCTGTAGTGTAGAGCCACGGCCCAGGTATACAGTCTGTAGTGTAGAGCCACAGACCAGATATACAGTCTGTAGTTTACAGCCACGGTCCAGATATACAGTCTGTGGAGTACAGCCACGGCCTAGATATACAGTCTGTAGTGTAGAGTCACGGCCCAGATATACAGTCTGTAGTGTAGAGCCACGGCCCAGATATACAGTCTGTAGTGTACATCCACGGCCCAGATATACAGTCTGTAGTGTAGATCCTCGGCCCAGATATACAGTCTGTAGAGTAGAACCACGGCCAAGATATACAGTCTGTAGAGTAGAGCCACGGCCAGACATACAGTCTGTAGAGTAGAGCAACGGCCCAGATATACAGTCTGTAGTGTACAGCCACGGTCCAGATATACAGTCTGTAGAGTAGAGCCGCGGCCCAGATATACAGTCTGTAGAGTAGAGCCACGGTCGAGATATACAGTCTGTAGAGTAGAACCACGGCCCAGATATACAGTCTGTAGTGTAAAGCTACATTCCAGATATACAGTCTGTAGAGTAGAGCCACGGTCCAGATATACAGTCTGTAGTGTACAGCCATGGCCCAGATATACAGTCTGTAGAATAGAGCCACGGTCCAGATATACAGTCTGTAGAGTAGAGCCACGGCCCAGATATACAGTCTGTAGTGTACAGCCACGGTACAGATATACAATCTGTAGAGTAGAGCCACGGCCCAGATATACAGTCTGTAGTGTACCGCCACGTTCCAGATATACAGTCTGTAGAGTAGAGCCACGGCCCTAATATACAGTCTGTAGAGTAGAGTCACGGTCCAGATATACAGTCTGTAGTGTACGGCCACGACCCAGATATACAGTCTGTAGAGTGGAGCCGCGGTCCAGACATACAGTCTGTAGAATAGAGCCACGGCCCAGATATACAGTCTGTAGTTTACAGCCACGGCCCAGATATACAGTCTGTAGAGTAGAGCCACGGCCCAGATATACAGTCTGTAGAGTACAGCCACGTTCCAGACATACAGTCTGTAGAGTAGATCCACGGCCCAAACATACAGTCTGTGTACAGCCACAGCCCTGATATACAGTCTGTAGAGTAGAGCCACGGTCCAGATATACAGTCTGTAGTGTAGAGCCACGGCCCAGATATACAGTCTGTAGTGTACAGCCACGGTCCAGATATACAGCCTGTAGAGTAGAGCAACGGTCCAGATATACAGTCTGTAGAGTAGAGCCACGGCCCAGATATACAGTCTGTAGTGTACAGCCACGGTCCAGATATCCAGTCTGTAAAGTAGAGCCACTGTCCAGAAATACAGTCTGTAGTGTACAGCCACGGTCCAGATATACAGCCTGTAGAGTAGAGCCACGGTCCAGATATACAGTCTGTATAGTAGAGTCACGGCCCAGATATACAGTCTGTAGATTAGATCCACGGCCCAGACATACAGTCTGTGTACAGCCACAGCCTTGATATACAGTCTGTAGAGTAGAGCCATGGTCTAGATATACAGTCTGTAGTGTACAGCAACGGCCCAGGCATACAGTCTGTAGAATAGAGCCGCGGCCAAGATATACAGTCTGTAGTGTACCGCCACGGCCCAGACATACAGTCTGTAGAGTAGATCCACGGCTTCGATATACAGTCTGTAGTGTACAGCCACGGCCCAGACATACAGTCTTTAGCGTAGAGCCACGGCCCAGATATACAGTCTGTAGTGTAGATCCACGGCCCAGACATACAGTCTGTAGTGTACAGCCACGGCCCAGACATACAGTCTGTAGAGTAGATCCATGGCCCAGACATACAGTCTGTAGTGTACAGCCACAGCCCTGATATACAGTCTATAGAGTAGAGCCATGGTCTAGATATACAGTCTGTAGTGTACAGCCACGTTCCAGATATACAGTCTGTAGAGTACAGGCACGGCCCAGAAATACAGTCTGTAGTGTAGAGCCACGGCCCAGATATACAGTCTGTAGTGTTGAGCCACGGCCCAGATATACAGTCTGTAGTGTACAGCCACGGTCCAAATATACAGTCTGTAGTGTAGAGCCACGGCCCAGGTATACAGTCTGTAGTGTAGAGCCACGGCCCAGATATACAGTCTGTAGTGTACAGCCACGGTCCAGATATACAGTCTGTAGAGTAGAACCACGGTCCAGATATTCAGTCTGTATAGTAGAGTCACGGCCCAGATATACAGTCTGTAGAGTAGATCCACGTCCAGACACGGCCCGGTCTGTGTACAGATACAGCCCTGATATACAGTCTGTAGAGTAGAGCATGGTCTAGATATACAGTCTGTAGTGTACAGCCACGGCCCAGACATACAGTCTGTAGAGTAGAGCCGCGGCCCAGATATACAGTATGTAGTGTACCGCCACGGCCCAGACATACAGTCTGTAGAGTAGATCCACGGCCCCGATATACAGTCTGTAGTGTACAGCCACGGCCCAGATATACAGTCTGTAGCGTAGAACCACGGCTCAGATATACAGTCTGTAGTGTAGATTCACGGCCCAGACATACAGTCTGTAGTGTACAGCCACGGCCCAGATATACAGTCTGTAGAGCACAGCCACGGCCCAGATATACAGTCTGTAGTGTAGAGCCACGGCCCAGATATACAGTCTGTAGTGTAGAGCCACGGCCCAGATATACAGTCTGTAGTGTACAGCCACGGTCCAAATATACAGTCTGTAGTGTACAGCCACGGCCCAGATATACAGTCTGTAGAGTACAGCCACGGCCCAGATATACAGTCTGTAGTATAGAGCCACGGCCCAGGTATACAGTCTGTAGTGTAGAGCCACGGCCCAGATATACAGTATGTAGTGTACAGCCACGGTCCAGATATAAAGTCTGTAGAGTACAGCCACGGCCCAGATATACAGTCTGTAGAGTAGAGCCACGGTCCCGATATTCAGTCTGTATAGTAGAGTCACGGCCCAGACATACAGTCTGTAGAGTATATCCACGGCCCAGACATACAGTCTGTGTACAGCCACAGCCCTGATATACAGTCTGTAGAGTAGAGCCGCGGCCCAGATATACAGTCTGTAGTGTACAGCCACGGCCCAGACATACAGTCTGTAGAGTAGAGCCGCGGCCCAGATATACAGTCTGTAGTGTACAGCCACGGCCCAGACATACAGTCTGTAGAGTAGATCCACGGCCCAGATATACAGTCTGTAGTGTACAGCCACGTTCCAGATATACAGTCTGTAGTGTACATACAGCCACGGCCCAGATATACAGTCTGTATAGTAGAGCCACGGTCCAGATATACAGTCTGTAGTGTAGAGCCACGACCCAGATATGCAGTCTGTAGTGTACAGTCACGGTCCAGATATACAGCCTGTAGAGTAGAGGCACGGTCCAGATATACAGTCTGTAGAGTAGAGCCACGGCCCAGATATACAGTCTGTAGTGTACAGCCACGATCCAGATATACAGTCTGTAGTGTACAGCCACGGCCCTGATATACAGTCTGTAGTGTACAGCCACGGCCCAGACATAGAGTCTGTAGAGTAGATCCACGGTCCAGATATACAGTCTGTAGTGTAGAGCCACGGCCCAGATATACAGTCTGTAGTGTACAGCCACGGTCCAGATATACAGCCTGTAGAGTAGAGCCACGGTCCAGATATACAGTCTGTAGTGTACAGCCACGGTCCAGATATCCAGTCTGTAAAGTAGAGCCACTGTCCAGATATACAGTCTGTAGTGTATAGCCACGGTCCAGATATACAGTCTGTAGAGTAGAGGCACGGTCCAGATATACAGTCTGTAGAGTAGAGACACGGCCCAGATATACAGTATGCAGTGTACAGCCACGGCCCAGATATACAGTCTGTATAGTAGAGCCACGGTCCAGATATACAGTCTGTAGTGTAGAGCCACGGCCCAGATATACAGTCTGTAGAGTAGAGCCACGGTCCAGATATACAGTATGTTGTGTACAGCCACGGTCCAGATATACAGTCTGTAGAGTGGAGCCACGGCCCAGATATACAGTCTGTAGAGTAGAGTTACGTTCTAGATATGCAGTCTGTAGTGTACAGCCTCGGCTCAGATATACAGTCTGTAGAGTAGAGCCACGGTCCAGATATACTGTCTGTAGAGTAGAGCCACGTTCCAGATATACAGTCTGTAGTGCAGATCCACAGCCCAGACATACAGTCTGCAGTTTAGAGACACGGCTCAGATATACAGTCTGTAGTGTACAGCTACGGTCCAGATTTAAAGTCTGTAGTGTAGAGCTACGGCCCAGATATACAGTCTGTAGTGTAGATCCACGGCCCAGACATACAGTCTGTAGTGTAGATCCACGGCCCAGACATACAGTCTGTAGTGTACAGCCACGGTCCAGATATACAGTCTGTAGTCTAGAGCCACGGCCCAGATATACAGTCTGTAGTGTAGAGCCACGGCCCAGATATACAGTCTGTAGAGTACAGCCAATGCCCAGATATACAGTCTGTAGTGTAGAGCCACGGCCCAGATATACAGTCTGTAGAGTACAGCCACCGCCCATATATACAGTCTGTAGTGTAGAGCCGCGGCCCAGATATACAGTCTGTAGAGTACAGCCAATGCCCAGATATACAGTCTGTAGTGTAGAGCCGCGGCCCAGATATACAGTCTGTAGAGTACAGCCAATGCCCAGATATACAGTCTGTAGTGTAGAGCCACGGCCCAGATATACAGTCTGTAGAGTACAGCCAATGCCCAGATATACAGTCTGTAGTGTAGAGCCACGGCCCAGATATACAGTCTGTAGAGTACAGCCACCGCCCATATATACAGTCTGTAGTGTACAGCCACGGTCCAGACATACAGTCTGTAGAGTAGATCCACGGCTTCGATATACAGTCTGTAGTGTACAGCCACGGCCCAGACATACAGTCTTTAGCGTAGAGCCACGGCCCAGATATACAGTCTGTAGTGTAGATCCACGGCCCAGACATACAGTCTGTAGTGTACAGCCACGGCCCAGACATACAGTCTGTAGAGTAGATCCATGGCCCAGACATACAGTCTGTAGTGTACAGCCACGTTCCAGATATACAGTCTGTAGAGTACAGGCACGGCCCAGAAATACAGTCTGTAGTGTAGAGCCACGGCCCAGATATACAGTCTGTAGTGTTGAGCCACGGCCCAGATATACAGTCTGTAGTGTACAGCCACGGTCCAAATATACAGTCTGTAGTGTACAGCCACGGCCCAGATATACAGTCTGTAGAGTACAGCCACGGCCCAGATATACAGTCTGTAGTGTAGAGCCACGGCCCAGGTATACAGTCTGTAGTGTAGAGCCACGGCCCAGATATACAGTCTGTAGTGTACAGCCACGGTCCAGATATAAAGTCTGTAGAGTACAGCCACGGCCCAGATATACAGTCTGTAGAGTAGAACCACGGTCCAGATATTCAGTCTGTATAGTAGAGTCACGGCCCAGATATACAGTCTGTAGAGTAGATCCACGTCCAGACACGGCCCGGTCTGTGTACAGATACAGCCCTGATATACAGTCTGTAGAGTAGAGCATGGTCTAGATATACAGTCTGTAGTGTACAGCCACGGCCCAGACATACAGTCTGTAGAGTAGAGCCGCGGCCCAGATATACAGTATGTAGTGTACCGCCACGGCCCAGACATACAGTCTGTAGAGTAGATCCACGGCCCCGATATACAGTCTGTAGTGTACAGCCACGGCCCAGATATACAGTCTGTAGCGTAGAGCCACGGCTCAGATATACAGTCTGTAGTGTAGATTCACGGCCCAGACATACAGTCTGTAGTGTACAGCCACGGCCCAGATATACAGTCTGTAGAGCACAGCCACGGCCCAGATATACAGTCTGTAGTGTAGAGCCACGGCCCAGATATACAGTCTGTAGTGTAGAGCCACGGCCCAGATATACAGTCTGTAGTGTACAGCCACGGTCCAAATATACAGTCTGTAGTGTACAGCCACGGCCCAGATATACAGTCTGTAGAGTACAGCCACGGCCCAGATATACAGTCTGTAGTATAGAGCCACGGCCCAGGTATACAGTCTGTAGTGTAGAGCCACGGCCCAGATATACAGTATGTAGTGTACAGCCACGGTCCAGATATAAAGTCTGTAGAGTACAGCCACGGCCCAGATATACAGTCTGTAGAGTAGAGCCACGGTCCCGATATTCAGTCTGTATAGTAGAGTCACGGCCCAGACATACAGTCTGTAGAGTATATCCACGGCCCAGACATACAGTCTGTGTACAGCCACAGCCCTGATATACAGTCTGTAGAGTACAGCCACGGCCCAGACATACAGTCTGTAGAGTAGAGCCGCGGCCCAGATATACAGTCTGTAGTGTACAGCCACGGCCCAGACATACAGTCTGTAGAGTAGATCCACGGCCCAGATATACAGTCTGTAGTGTACAGCCACGTTCCAGATATACAGTCTGTAGTGTACATACAGCCACGGCCCAGATATACAGTCTGTATAGTAGAGCCACGGTCCAGATATACAGTCTGTAGTGTAGAGCCACGACCCAGATATACAGTCTGTAGTGTACAGTCACGGTCCAGATATACAGCCTGTAGAGTAGAGCCACGGTCCAGATATACAGTCTGTAGAGTAGAGCCACGGCCCAGATATACAGTCTGTAGTGTACAGCCACGATCCAGATATACAGTCTGTAGTGTACAGCCACGGCCCTGATATACAGTCTGTAGTGTACAGCCACGGCCCAGACATAGAGTCTGTAGAGTAGATCCACGGTCCAGATATACAGTCTGTAGTGTAGAGCCACGGCCCAGATATACAGTCTGTAGTGTACAGCCACGGTCCAGATATACAGCCTGTAGAGTAGAGCCACGGTCCAGATATACAGTCTGTAGTGTACAGCCACGGTCCAGATATCCAGTCTGTAAAGTAGAGCCACTGTCCAGATATACAGTCTGTAGTGTATAGCCACGGTCCAGATATACAGTCTGTAGAGTAGAGGCACGGTCCAGATATACAGTCTGTAGAGTAGAGACACGGCCCAGATATACAGTATGCAGTGTACAGCCACGGCCCAGATATACAGTCTGTATAGTAGAGCCACGGTCCAGATATACAGTCTGTAGTGTAGAGCCACGGCCCAGATATACAGTCTGTAGAGTAGAGCCACGGTCCAGATATACAGTATGTTGTGTACAGCCACGGTCCAGATATACAGTCTGTAGAGTGGAGCCACGGCCCAGATATACAGTCTGTAGAGTAGAGTTACGTTCTAGATATGCAGTCTGTAGTGTACAGCCTCGGCTCAGATATACAGTCTGTAGAGTAGAGCCACCGTCCAGATATACTGTCTGTAGAGTAGAGCCACGTTCCAGATATACAGTCTGTAGTGCAGATCCACAGCCCAGACATACAGTCTGCAGTTTAGAGACACGGCTCAGATATACAGTCTGTAGTGTACAGCTACGGTCCAGATTTAAAGTCTGTAGTGTAGAGCTACGGCCCAGATATACAGTCTGAAGTGTAGATCCACGGCCCAGACATACAGTCTGTAGTGTAGATCCACGGCCCAGACATACAGTCTGTAGTGTACAGCCACGGTCCAGATATACAGTCTGTAGTCTAGAGCCACGGCCCAGATA
The DNA here is from genome assembly GCA_036785665.1 of Chirona hameri. Taxonomy (NCBI): domain Eukaryota; kingdom Metazoa; phylum Arthropoda; class Thecostraca; order Balanomorpha; family Balanidae; genus Chirona; species Chirona hameri. The sequence goes on from JAXIVJ010000607.1 coordinate 24,867, forward strand.
TACAGTCTGTAGTGTAGAGCCACGGCCCAGATATACAGTCTGTAGAGTACAGCCAATGCCCAGATATACAGTCTGTAGTGTAGAGCCACGGCCCAGATATACAGTCTGTAGAGTACAGCCACCGCCCATATATACAGTCTGTAGAGTACAGCCACGGCCCAGATATAAAGTCTGTAGTGTAGAGCCACGGCCCAGATATACAGTCTGTAGTGTAGAGTCACGGCCCAGATATACAGTCTGTAGTGTACAGCCACGGTCCAGATATACAGTCTGTAGTGTACAGCCACGGCCCAGAAATACAGTCTGTAGAGTACAGCCACGGCCCAGATATACAGTCTGTAGTGTAGAGCCACGGCCCAGGTATACAGTCTGTAGTGTAGAGCCACGGCCCAGATATACAGTCTTTAGTGTAAAGCCACGGTCCAGATATAAAGTGTGTAGAGTACAGCCACGGCCCAGATATACAGTCTGTAGAGTAGAGCCACGGTCCAGATATACAGTCTGTATTAGAGTCACGGCCCAGACATACAGTCTGTAGAGTAGATCCACGGTCCCGATATACAGTCTGTAGTGTATAGCCACGGCCCAGATATACAGTCTGTAGCGTAGAGCCACGGCCCAGATCTACAGTCTGTAGTGTAGATCCACGGCCCAGACATACAGTCTGTAGTGTACAGCCACGGCCCAGACATACAGTCTGTAGAGTAGATCCACGGCCAAGACATACAGCCTGTGTACAGCCACAGCCCTGATATACAGTCTGTAAAGTAGAGCCATGGTCTAGATATACGGTCTGTAGTGTACAGCCACGGCCCAGACATACAGTCTGTAGAGTAGATCCACGGCCCAGATATAAAGTCTGTAGTGTACAGCCACGTTCCATATATACAGTCTGTAGTGTACATACAGCCACGGCCCAGATATACAGTCTGTATAGTAGAGCCACGGTCCAGATATACAGTCTGTAGTGTAGAGCCACGGCCCAGATATACAGTCTGTAGTGTACAGCCACGGCCCAGATATACAGTTTGTAGAGTAGAGCCACGGCCCAGATATACAGTCTGTAGAGTACAGCCACGGCCCAGATATAAAGTCTGTAGAGTACAGCCACGGCCCAGATATACAGTCTGTAGAGTAGAACCACGGTCCAGATATTCAGTCTGTATAGTAGAGTCACGGCCCAGATATACAGTCTGTAGAGTAGATCCACGGCCCAGACATACAGTCTGTGTACAGACACAGCCCTGATATACAGTCTGTAGAGTAGAGCCATGGTCTAGATATACAGTCTGTAGTGTACAGCCACGGCCCAGACATACAGTCTGTAGAGTAGAGCCGCGGCCCAGATATACAGTATGTAGTGTACCGCCACGGCCCAGACATACAGTCTGTAGAGTAGATCCACGGCCCCGATATACAGTCTGTAGTGTACAGCCACGGCCCAGATATACAGTCTGTAGCGTAGAGCCACGGCTCAGATATACAGTCTGTAGTGTAGATTCACGGCCCAGACATACAGTCTGTAGTGTACAGCCACGGCCCAGATATACAGTCTGTAGAGTACAGCCACGGCCCAGATATACAGTCTGTAGTGTAGAGCCACGGCCCAGATATACAGTCTGTAGTGTAGAGCCACGGCCCCGATATACAGTCTGTAGTGTACAGCCACGGTCCAAATATACAGTCTGTAGTGTACAGCCACGGTCCAGATATACAGTCTGTAGAGTACAGCCACGGCCCAGATATACAGTCTGTAGTGTAGAGCCACGGCCCAGGTATACAGTCTGTAGTGTAGAGCCACGGCCCAGATATACAGTATGTAGTGTACAGCCACGGTCCAGATATAAAGTCTGTAGAGTACAGCCACGGCCCAGATATACAGTCTGTAGAGTAGAGCCACGGTCCCGATATTCAGTCTGTAAAGTAGAGTCACGGCCCAGACATACAGTCTGTAGAGTATATCCACGGCCCAGACATACAGTCTGTGTACAGCCACAGCCCTGATATACAGTCTGTAGAGTAGAGCCACGACCCAGACATACAGTCTGTAGAATAGAGCCGCGGCCCAGACATACAGTCTGTAGTGTACAGCCATGGCCCAGACATACAGTCTGTAGAGTAGATCCACGGCCCAGATATACAGTCTGTAGTGTACAGCCACGTTCCAGATATACAGTCTGTAGTGTACATACAGCCACGGCTCAGATATACAGTCTGTATAGTAGAGCCACGGTCCAGATATACAGTCTGTAGTGTAGAGCCACGACCCAGATATACAGTCTGTAGTGTACAGCCACGGTCCAGATATACAGCCTGTAGAGTAGAGCCACGGTCCAGATATACAGTCTGTAGAGTAGAGCCACGGCCCAGATATACAGTCTGTAGTGTACAGCCACGGTCCAGATATACAGTCTGTAGTGTACAGCCACGGTCCAGATATCCAGTCTGTAAAGTAGAGCCACTGTCCAGATATACAGTCTGTAGTGTATAGCCACGGTCCAGATATACAGTCTGTAGAGTAGAGGCACGGTCCAGATATACAGTCTGTAGAGTAGAGCCACGGCCCAGATATACAGTATGCAGTGTACAGCCACGGCCCAGATACACAGTCTGTATAGTAGAGCCACGGTCCAGATATACAGTCTGTAGTGTAGAGCCACGGCCCAGATATACAGTCTGTAGAGTAGAGCCACGGTCCAGATATACAGTATGTTGTGTACAGCCACGGTCCAGATATACAGTCTGTAGAGTGGAGCCACGGTCCAGATATACAGTCTGTAGAGTAGAGTTACGTTCTAGATATGCAGTCTGTAGTGTACAGCCTCGGCTCAGATATACAGTCTGTAGAGTAGAGCCACGGTCCAGATATACTGTCTGTAGAGTAGAGCCACGTTCCAGATATACAGTCTGTAGTGTACAGCCACGGTCCAGATATACAGTCTGTAGTGTACAGCCACGGCCCTGACATACAGTCTCTAGAGTAGAGCCACGGCCCAGATATACAGTCTGTAGAGTAGATCCACGGCCCATATATACAGTCTGCAGTGTAGAGACACGGCTCAGATATACAGTCTGTAGTGTAGAGCCACGGCTCAGATATACAGTCTGTAGTGTACAGCCACGGTCCAGATTTAAAGTCTGTAGTGTAGAGCCACGGCCCAGATATACAGTCTGTAGTGTAGATCCACGGCCCAGACATACAGTCTGTAGTGTACAGCCACGGCCCAGATATACAGTCTGTAGTGTAGAGCCACGGCCCAGATATACAGTCTGTAGTGTAGAGCCGCGGCCCAGATATACAGTCTGTAGTGTACAGCCACGGCCCAGATATACAGTCTGTAGAGTAGAGCCACGGCCCAGATATACAGTCTGTAGAGTATAGCCACAGCCCAGATATACAGTCTGTAGATTAGAACCGCGGCCCAGATATACAGTCTATAGTGTAGATCCACGGCCCAGATATACAGTCTGTAGATTAGAGCCGCGGCCCAGATATACAGTTTATAGTATACAGCCACAGACCTGATACACAGTTTGTAGAGTAGAGCCACGGTCCAGATATACAGTCTGTAGTGTACAGCCACGTTCCAGATATACACTCTGTAGTGTACATAAAGCCACGGCCCAGATATACAGTCTGTAGAGTAGAGCCACGGCCCAGATATACAGTCTGTAGGGTACAGCCAATGCCCAGATATACAGTCTGTAGTGTAGAGCCACGGCCCAGATATACAGTCTGTAGAGTACAGCCACGGCACATATATACATTCTGTAGAGTACAGCCACGGCCCAGATATAAAGTCTGTAGTGTAGAGCCACGGCCCAGACATACAGTCTGTAGTGTAGAGCCACGGCCCAGATATACAGTCTGTAGTGTACAGCCACGGTCCAGATATACAGTCTGTAGTGTACAGCCACGGCCCAGAAATACAGTCTGTAGAGTACAGCCACGGCCCAGATATACAGTCTGTAGTGTAGAGCCACGGCCCAGATATACAGTCTGTAGTGTAGATCCACGGCCCAGAAATACAGTCTGTAGTGTACAGCCACGGCCCAGACATACAGTCTGTAGTGTAGAGCCACGGTCCAGATATACAGTCTTTAGTGTAGAGCCACGGCCCAGATATACAGTCTGTAGAGTAGAGCCACGGTCCAGATATACAGTATGTTGTGTACAGCCACGGTCCAGATATACAGTCTGTAGAGTGGAGCCACGGTCCAGATATACAGTCTGTAGAGTAGAGTTACGTTCTAGATATGCAGTCTGTAGTGTACAGCCTCGGCTCAGATATACAGTCTGTAGAGTAGAGCCACGGTCCAGATATACTGTCTGTAGAGTAGAGCCACGTTCCAGATATACAGTCTGTAGTGCAGATCCACGGCCCAGATATACAGTCTGTAGTGTAGAGCCACGGTCCAGATATACAGTCTGTAGTGTAGATCCACGGCCCATATATACAGTCTGCAGTGTAGAGACACGGCTCAGATATACAGTCTGTAGTGTACAGCCACGGTCCAGATTTAAAGTCTGTAGTGTAGAGCCACGGCCCAGATATACAGTCTGTAGTGTAGATCCACGGCCCAGACATACAGTCTGTAGTGTACAGCCACGGCCCAGATATACAGTCTGTAGTGTAGAGCCACGGCCCAGATATACAGTCTGTAGTGTAGAGCCGCGGCCCAGATATACAGTCTGTAGTGTACAGCCACGGCCCAGATATACAGTCTGTAGAGTAGAGCCACGGCCCAGATATACAGTCTGTAGAGTAGAGCCACAGCCCAGATATACAGTCTGTAGATTAGAACCGCGGCCCAGATATACAGTCTATAGTGTAGATCCACGGCCCAGATATACAGTCTGTAGATTAGAGCCGCGGCCCAGATATACAGTTTATAGTATACAGCCACAGACCTGATACACAGTTTGTAGAGTAGAGCCACGGTCCAGATATACAGTCTGTAGTGTACAGCCACGTTCCAGATATACACTCTGTAGTGTACATAAAGCCACGGCCCAGATATACAGTCTGTAGAGTAGAGCCACGGCCCAGATATACAGTCTGTAGTGTAGAGTCACGGCCCACATATACAGTCTGTAGTGTAGGTCCACAGCCAAGACATACAGTCTGTAGTGTACAGCCACGGTCCAGATATACAGTCTGTAGTGTAGAGCCACGGCCCAGATATACAGTCTGTAGTGTAGAGCCACGGCCCAGATATACAGTCTGTAGGGTACAGCCAATGCCCAGATATACAGTCTGTAGTGTAGAGCCACGGCCCAGATATACAGTCTGTAGAGTACAGCCACGGCACATATATACATTCTGTAGAGTACAGCCACGGCCCAGATATGAAGTCTGTAGTGTAGAGCCACGGCCCAGACATACAGTCTGTAGTGTAGAGCCACGGCCCAGATATACAGTCTGTAGTGTACAGCCACGGTCCAGATATACAGTCTGTAGTGTACAGCCACGGCCCAGAAATACAGTCTGTAGAGTACAGCCACGGCCCAGATATACAGTCTGTAGTGTAGAGCCACGGCCCAGATATACAGTCTGTAGTGTAGATCCACGGCCCAGAAATACAGTCTGTATTTTACAGACTGTATTTCTGGGCCGTTTCCGTGTAAATACAGTCTGTATTTATACGGAAACGGTACCGCACAAGCAGTGACGCGCATACAAAAACTGCTCAACTTCTGTGCGCGAGTAGTATCAGGACGGCGCAAGTGTGATCACGTACGTGACGTATTACATGAGTTAAACTGGTTACCTGCCCAGGACCTCGTTATGTACCGCACACTATGTTTACTTAAAGTCATCATGACTCAGGGACAGCCGAGTGACCTTGCGCGCCACTTCCACAACGTTCAAAGTGTGAGGCAAAGATCGACCAGACAGGATGATCTACTGTCCATGCCTCGCATCAGAACCGAGTCAGGGAGGCGGCGGTTTGTTTATCGAGCCGCCCGAGCGTACAACGGCCTGCCGTCCGACACTAGGGAGACTAGTGTTGCGGTGTTCCGGAGGAGGATCACTGAACAGCTGGGTCTGGCACGGCGGCTATAGTGCGAAATTTTTACATGTGTTTTATGTGCGATGTGTGTGAATGCTGTTTCCTCCTGATGTATCCATGTCATTAACGCGAGCACATGAAAAGCCAGCACATAGCTGGATGGGCTTGAAATAAATTCTATTCTATTCTATTCTACAGTCTGTAGAGTAGAGCCACGGCCCAGATATACAGTCGGTAGAGTAGAGCCACGGCCCAGATATACAGTCTGTAGATTAGAGCCGCGGCCCAGATATACAGTCTATAGTGTAGATCCACGGTCCAGATATACAGTCTGTAGATTAAAGCGGCGGCCCAGATATACGGTTTATAGTGTACAGCCACAGCCCTGATACACAGTCTGTAGAGTAGAGCCACGGTCCAGATATACAGTCTGTAGTGTACAGCCACGTTCCAGATATACAGTCTGTAGTGTACACACAGCCACGGCCCAGATATACAGTCTGTAGAGTACAGCCACGGCCCAGATATACAGTCTGTAGAGTACAGCCACTGCCCAGATATACAGTCTGTAGTGTAGAGCCACGGCCCAGATATACAGTCTGTAGTGTAGAGCCACGGCCCAGATATACAGTCTGTAGTGTACAGCCACGGTCCAGATATACACTCTGTATTGTACAGCCACGGCCCAGATATACAGTCTGTAGAGTACAGCCACGGCCCAGATATACAGTCTGTAGTGTAGAGCCACGGCCCAGGTATACAGTCTGTAGTGTAGAGCCACAGACCAGATATACAGTCTGTAGTTTACAGCCACGGTCCAGATATACAGTCTGTGGAGTACAGCCACGGCCTAGATATACTGTCTGTAGTGTAGAGTCACGGCCCAGATATACAGTCTGTAGTGTAGAGCCACGGCCCAGATATACAGTCTGTAGTGTACATCCACGGCCCAGATATACACTCTGTAGTGTAGATCCTCGGCTCAGATATACAGTCTGTAGAGTAGAGCCACGGCCCAGATATACAGTCTTTAGAGTAGAGCCACGGCCCAGACATACAGTCTGTAGAGTAGAGCCACGGCCCAGATATACAGTCTGTAGTGTACAGCCACGGTCCAGATATACAATCTGTAGAGTAGAGCCGCGGCCCAGATATACAGTCTGTAGAGTAGAGCCACGGTCGAGATATACAGTCTGTAGAGTAGAGCCACGGCCCAGATATACAGTCTGTAGTGTAAAGCTACTTTCCAGATATACAGTCTGTAGAGTAGAGCCACGGTCCAGATATACAGTCTGTAGTGTACAGCCATGGCCCAGATATAAAGTCCGTAGAGTAGAGCCACGGTCCAGATATACAGTCTGTAGTGTACAGCCACGTTCCAGATATACAGTCTGTAGTGTACATAAAGCCACGGCCCAGATATACAGTCTGTAGAGTAGAGCCACGGCCCAGATATACAGTCTGTAGTGTAGAGTCACGGCCCACATATACAGTCTGTAGTGTAGATCCACGGCCCAGACATACAGTCTGTAGTGTACAGCCACGGTCCAGATATACAGTCTGTAGTGTAGAGCCACGGCCCAGATATACAGTCTTTAGTGTAAAGCCACGGTCCAGATATAAAGTGTGTAGAGTACAGCCACGGCCCAGATATACAGTCTGTAGAGTAGAGCCACGGTCCAGATATACAGTCTGTATAGTAGAGTCACGGCCCAGACATACAGTCTGTAGAGTAGATCCACGGCCCCGATATACAGTCTGTAGTGTACAGCCACGGCCCAGATATACAGTCTGTAGCGTAGAGCCACGGCCCAGATATACAGTCTGTAGTGTAGATCCACGGCCCAGACATACAGTCTGTAGTGTACAGTCACGGCCCAGACATACAGTCTGTAGAGTAGATCCACGGCCCAGACATACAGCCTGTGTACAGCCACAGCCCTGATATACAGTCTGTAAAGTAGAGCCATGGTCTAGATATACAGTCTGTAGTGTACAGCCACGGCCCAGACATACAGTCTGTAGAGTAGATCCACGGCCCAGATATAAAGTCTGTAGTGTACAGCCACGTTCCAGATATACAGTCTGTAGTGTACATACAGCCACGGCCCAGATATACAGTCTGTATAGTAGAGCCACGGTCCAGATATACAGTCTGTAGTGTAGAGCCACGGCCCAGATATACAGTCTGTAGTGTACAGCCACGGCCCAGATATACAGTTTGTAGAGTAGAGCCACGGCCCAGATATACAGTCTGTAGAGTACAGCCACGGCCCAGATATACAGTCTGTAGTGTAGAGCCACGGCCCAGATATACAGTCTGTAGAGTACAGCCACGGCCCAGATATACAGTCTGTAGTGTAGAGCCACGGCCCAGATATACAGTCTGTAGTGTAGAGCCACGGCCCAGATATACAGTCTGTAGTGTACAGCCACCGTCCAGATATACAGTCTGTAGTGTACAGCCACGGCCCAGATATACAGTCTGTAGAGTACAGCCACGGCCCAGATATACAGTGTGTAGTGTAGAGCCACGGCCCAGGTATACAGTCTGTAGTGTAGAGCCACAGCCCAGAAATACAGTCTGTAGTGTACAGCCACGGTCCAGATATACAGTCTGTAGAGTACAGCCACGGCCTAGATATACAGTCTGTAGTGTAGAGCCACTGCCCAGATATACAGTCTGTAGTGTAGAGCCACGGCCCAGATATACAGTCTGTAGTGTACATCCACGGCCCAGATATACAGTCTGTAGAGTAGAGCCACGGTCGAGATATACAGTCTGTAGAGTAGAACCACGGCCCAGATATACAGTCTGTAGTGTAAAGCTACATTCCAGATATACAGTCTGTAAAGTAGAGCCACGGTCCAGATATACAGTCTGTAGTGTACAGCCATGGCCCAGATATACAGTCTGTAGAGTAGAGCCACGCTCCAGATATACAGTCTGTAGAGTAGAGCCACGGCCCAGATATACAGTCTGCAGTGTACAGCCACGGTCCAGATATACAGTCTGTAGAGTAGAGCCACGGCCCAGATATACAGTCTGTAGTGTAACGCCACGTTCCAGATATACAGTCTGTAGAGTAGAGCCACGGCCCTAATATACAGTCTGTAGAGTAGAGCCACCGCCCAGATATACAGTCTGTATTGTACAGCCACGGCCCAGATATACAGTCTGTAGAGTAGAGCCGCGGTCCAGACATACAGTCTGTAGAGTAGAGCCACGGCCCAGATATACAGTCTGTAGTTTACAGCCACGGCCCAGATATACAGTCTGTAGAGTAGAGCCACGGCCCAGATAAGCAGTCTGTAGAGTACAGCCACGTTCCAGACATACAGTCTGTAGAGTAGATACACGGCCCAAACATACAGTCTGTGTACAGCCACAGCCCTGATATACAGTCTGTAGAGTAGAGCCACGGTCCAGCTATACAGTCTGTGGTGTAGAGCCACGGCCCAGATATACAGTCTATAGTGTACAGCCACGGTCCAGATATACAGCCTGTAGAGTAGAGCAACGGTCCAGATATACAGTCTGTAGAGTAGAGCCACGGCCCAGATATACAGTCTGTAGAGTACAGCAACGGCCCAGATATACAGTCTGTAGTGTAGAGCCACGGCCCAGATATACAGTCTGTAGTGTAGAGCCACGGCCCAGATATACAGTCTGTAGTGTACAGCCACGGTCCAGATATACAGTCTGCAGAATAGATGCACGGTCCTGATATACAGTCTGTAGAGTAGAGCCACGGCTTAGATATACAGTCTGTAGAGTAGAGCCACGGCCCAGATATACAGTCTGTAGTGTAGAGCCACGGTCCAGATATACAGTCTGTAGAGTAGAGCCACGGCCCAGATATGCAGTCTTTAGAGTACAGCCACGACCCAGATATACAGTCTGTAGAGTAGAGCAACGGCCCAGATATACAGTTTGTAGAGTGGAGCCACGTTCCAGACATACAGTCTATAGTGTAGATGCACGGTCCAGATATACAGTCTGTAGAGTAGAGCCACGGTCCAGATATACAGTCTGTAGAGTAGAGCCACGGCCCAGATATACAGTCTGTAGTGTACAGCCAAGGCCCAGATATACAGTCTGTAGAGTAGAGCCACGGTCCAGATATACAGAATGTAGAGTAGAGCCACGGTCCAGATATACAGTCTGTAGAGTAGAGCCACAGCCCAGATATACAGTCTGTAGAGTAGAGCCACAGTCCAGATATACAGTATGTAGTGTACAGTCACGGCCCAGATATACAGTCTGTAGAGTAGAGCCACGGCCCAGATATACAGTCTGTAGAGTAGAGCCACGGCCCAGATATACAGTCTGCAGAGTAGAGCCGCGGCCCAGATATACAGTCTGTAGTGTACAGCCATGGCCCAGATATAAAGTCTGTAGAGTACAGCCACGGCCCAGATATACAGTCTATAGTGTACAGCCACGGTCCAGATATACAGCCTGTAGAGTAGAGCAACGGTCCAGATATACAGTCTGTAGAGTAGAGCCACGGCCCAGATATACAGTCTGTAGAGTACAGCAACGGCCCAGATATACAGTCTGTAGTGTAGAGCCACGGCCCAGATATACAGTCTGTAGTGTAGAGCCACGGCCCAGATATACAGTCTGTAGTGTACAGCCACGGTCCAGATATACAGTCTGCAGAATAGATGCACGGTCCTGATATACAGTCTGTAGAGTAGAGCCACGGCTTAGATATACAGTCTGTAGAGTAGAGCAACGGCCCAGACATACAGTCTGTAGAGTAGAGCCACGGCCCAGATATACAGTCTGTAGAGTAGAGCCACAGTCCAGATATACAGTCTGTAGAGTACAGCCACGGTCCAGATATACAGTCTGTAGTGTAGAGCCACGGTCCAGATATACAGTCTGTAGAGTAGAGCCACGGCCCAGATATGCAGTCTTTAGAGTACAGCCACGACCCAGATATACAGTCTGTAGAGTAGAGCAACGGCCCAGATATACAGTTTGTAGAGTGGAGCCACGTTCCAGACATACAGTCTGTAGAGTAGAGCCACGTTCCATATATACAGTCTGTAGAGTACAGCCGCGGCCCAGATATACAGTCTGTAGAGTAGAGCCGCGGTCCAGATATACAGTATGTAGTGTACAGCCACGGCCTAGATATACAGTCTGTAGTGTAGAGCCACGGCCCTGATATACATTCTGTAGTGTACAACCACGGTCCAGATATACAGTCTGTAGAGTAGAGCCACTGTCCAGATATACAGTCTGTAGAGTAGAGCCACGGCCCAGATATACAGTCTGTAGAGTAGATCCACGGCCCAGACATACAGTCTGTAGTGTACAGCCACGGCCCAGATATACAGTCTGTAGAGTAGAGCCACGGTCCAGATATACAGTCTGTAGTGTACAGCCACGGCCCAGATATACAGTCTGTAGAGTAGAGCCACTGTCCAGATATACAGTCTGTAGCACTGGCGTGCGCAGAAATTTACAAATTCACAAAGGACCTGGAGGGGCGCCACCCGATCGACGGGGCGCCACCAATATTGACGTAATTTTGCAGAGGCGCCGTCTATGGCAGAGGACGCCATCACTAGCCGTGGGCGACGTCACTGGCCGGAGTGGCGCCGTCACTGGCCAGAGGGGCATCGTGACTGATCGGAGGGGTGCCAGCTTTGCATTGGCGCCTCGGGCCCAAAAGACCAGGTCATGACCTGCATGACCTGTTACTCGATATGCCACTGGTCTGTAGAGTCTACATACTGTATATCTGGAACGAGGCTCTACTCTACAGACTGTTTAATTGGGTGTGCGTCTGTGAATGTGTTGTGGGGTGTGTGATCTTTTCTCGTTGGGTGTAATTTCTTTGTCGGCCCATTGCAGCCGCTCCAACTTCCAAGCTTCAGAACGGCAGCTGAGCTTGAGTATTTCATGCACGTTACGGGACGTTCGTGCTGACGGCCTACGGGTGGTCGAGTCGTGTTTTTCAGTGTACCTATGATGTTTATCCCGCGCGGCGCTGGGGTCTCCATCCGAACGCCCGGTTCTGGTTGGGGGGGGGGGAATTTTACCCCCCCCCCCTCGTATCTTCCTAGCCAATAAGCTCAGCGAGACGCGCCAGGCGGCGATCGAAAGCGCTCAGTGAGGAAAATCAGTCTGTAGAGTCGAGCCTGTACAGTCTGTAGAGTCGAGGCACGGCCCAGATATACAGTCTGTAGTGTACAGCCACGTTCCTTATATACAGTCTGTAGAGTAGAGCCACGGTCCAGATATACAGTCTGTAGTGTACAGCCATTGCCCAGATACACAGTCTGTAGAGTAGAGCCACGGTCCAGATATACAGTCTGTAGAGTCGAGCCATGGCCCAGATATACAGTCTGTAGTGTACAGCCACGTTCCAGATATCCAGTCTGTAGAGTAGAGCCACGGCCCAGACATAGTATGTAGAGTAAAGCCACGGCACAGATATACAGTCTGTACAGTAGAGCCACGGCCCAGATATACAGTCTGTAGTGTAGAGCCACGGTCCAGATATACAGTCTGTAGAGTACAGCCACGGCCCTGACATACAGTCTCTAGAGTAGAGCCACGGCCGAGATATACAGTCTGTAGAGTACAGCCAAAGTCCAGATATACAGTCTGTAGAGTACAGCCACGGCCCTGATATACAGTCTCTAGAGTAGAGCCACGGCCCAGATATACAGTCTGTAGAGTAAAGCCACGGTCCTTATATACAGTCTGTAGTGTAGAGCCACGGGCAAGATATACAGTCTGTAGAGTAGAGCCACGGTCCAGATATGCAGTCTGTAGTGTACAGCCACGGCCCAGATATACAGTCGGTAGAGTAGAGCCACGGTCCAGATATACAGTCTGTAGAGTAGAGCCACGGTCAAGATATACAATCTGTAGTGTAGAGCCATGGCCCAGATATAGTCTGTAGTGTAGAGCCACGGCCCAGATATACAGTCTGTAGAGTCCAGCCACGGCCCAGATATACAGTCTGTAGTGTAGAGCCACGGCCCAGATATACAGTCTGTAGAGTATTGCCACGGCCCAGATATACAGTCTGTAGTGTACAGCCACGGTCCAGATATACAGTCTGTAGTGTACAGCCACGGTCCAGATATACAGTCTGTAGAGTACAACCACAGCCCATTAATACAGTCTGTAGTGTAGAGTCACGGCCCAGGTATACAGTCTGTAGTGTAGAGCCAAGGCCCAGATATACAGTCTGTAGTGTACAGCCACGGTCCAGATATACAATCTGTAGAGTACAGCCACGGCCCAGATATACAGTCTGTAGAGTAGATCCACGGCCCAGACATACAGTCTGTAGTGTACAGCCACGGCCCAGCTATACAGTCTGTAGAGTAGAGCCGCGGCCCAGATATACAGTCTGTAGTGTACAGCCACGGTCCAGATATACAGTCTGTAGAGTAGAGCCACGGCCCTGATATACAGTCTGTAGAGTAGAGCCGCGGCCCAGATATACAGTCTGTAGAGTAGAGCCACGGCCCAGATATACAGTCTGTAGAGTAGAGCCACGGTCCAGATATACAGTCTGTAGTGTACAGCCACGGCCCAGATATACAGTCTGTAGAGTAGAGCCACAGTCCAGATATACAGTCTGTAGAGTACAGCCACGGCCAGATATACAGTCTGTAGTGTACAGCCACGGCCCAGACATAGTGTTTAGAGTAGAGCCACGGCACAGATATACAGTCTGTAGAGTAGAGCCACGGTCCAGATATACAGTCTGTAGAGTAGAGCCACGGCCCAAATATACAGTCTGTAGAGTAGAGACCCGGCCCAGATATACAGTCTGTAGTGTACAGCCACGGCCCAGATATACAGTCTGTATACTAGATCTACGGCCCAGATATACAGTCTGTAGTGTACAGCCACGTTCCAGATATACAGTCTGTAGAGTAGAGCCACGGTCCTGATATACAGTCTGTAGAGTAGAGCCACGGTCCAGATATACAGTCTGTAGTGTACAGCCACGGCCCAGATATACAGTCTGTAGAGTAGAGCCACGGTCCAGACATGCAGTCTGTAGAGTAGAGTCACGGCCCAGATATACAGTCTGTAGAGTACAGCCACGGCCCAGATATACAGTCTGTAGAGAAGAGCCGCGGTCCAGACATACAGTCTGTAGAGTAGAGCGACGGCCCAGATATACAGTCTGTAGTGTACAGCCATGGCCCAGATATACAGTCTGTAGAGTAGAGCCACGGTCCAGATATGCAGTCTGTAGTGTACAGCCACGGCCCAGATATACAGTCGGTAGAGTAGAGCCACGGTCCAGATATACAGTCTGTAGAGTAGAGCTACGGTCAAGATATACAATCTGTAGTGTAGAGCCACGGCCCAGATATACAGTCTGTAGTGTACAGCCACGGCCCAGATATACAGTCTGTAGAGTCCAGCCATGGCCCAGATATACAGTCTGTAGTGTAGAGCCACGGCCCAGATATACAGTCTGTAGAGTACAGCCACGGCCCAGATATACAGTCTGTAGTGTACAGCCACGTTCCAGATATACAGTCTGTAGTGTACAGCCACGGCCCAGATATACAGTCTGTAGAGTACAGCCACGGCCCAGATATACAGTCTGTAGTGTACAGCCACGGCCCAGATATACAGTCTGTAGAGTACAGCCATGGCCCAGATATACAGTCTGTAGTGTACAGCCACGGCCCATATATACAGTCTGTAGTGTAGAGCCACAGCCCAGGTATACAGTCTGTAGTGTAGAGCCACGGCCCAGATATACAGTCTGTAGAGTAGAGCCACGGTCCAGATATGCAGTCTGTAGTGTACAGCCACGGCCCAGATATACAGTCGGTAGAGTAGAGCCATGGTCCAGATATACAGTCTGTAGAGTAGAGCCACGGTCAAGATATACAATCTGTAGTGTAGAGCCACGGCCCAGATATACAGTCTGTAGTGTAGAGCCACGGCCCAGATATACAGTCTGTAGAGTCCAGCCACGGCCCAGATATACAGTCTGTAGTGTAGAGCCACGGCCCAGATATACAGTCTGTAGAGTCCAGCCACGGCCCAGATATACAGTCTGTAGTGTAGAGTCACGGTCCAGATATACAGTCTGTAGAGTAGAGCCGCGGCCCAGATATACAGTCTGTAGAGTAGAGCCACGGTCGAGATATACAGTCTGTAGAATAGAGCCAGGGCCCAGATATACAGTCTGTAGTGTACAGCCACGTTCCAGATATACAGTCTGTAGTGTAGATCCTCGGCCCAGATATACAGTCTTTAGAGTAGAGCCACGGCCCAGATATACAGTCTGTAGTGTACAGCCATTGCCCAGATATACAGTCTGTAGAGTAGAGCCACGGTCCAGATATACAGTCTGTAGAGTAGAGCCATGGCCCAGATATACAGTCTGTAGTGTACAGCCACATTCCAGATATACAGTCTGTAGAGTAGAGCCACGGCCCGGATATACAGTCTGTAGAGTAGAGCCACGGTCCAGATATACAGTCTGTAGTGTACAGCCACGGCCCAGATATACAGTCTGTAGAGTAGAGCCACGGTCCAGATATACAGTCTGTAGAGTACAGCCACGGCCCTGACATACAGTCTCTAGAGTAGATTTACGGTCCAGATATACAGTCTGTAGAGTAGAGCCACGGCCCTGATATACAGTCTGTAGAGTACAGCCACGGCCCAGATATACAGTCTGTAGAGTAGAGCCACGGTCCAGATATACAGTCTGTAGAGTACAGCCACGGCCCTGACATACAGTCTCTAGAGTAGATCCACGGTCCAGATATACAGTCTGTAGAGTAGAGCCACGGCCCTTATATATAGTCTGTAGAGTACAGCCACGGCCCAGATATACAGTCTGTAGAGTACAGCCATGGCCCTGACATACAGTCTCTAGAGTAGATCCACGGTCCAGATATACAGTCTGTAGAGTAGAGCCACGGCCCTGATATACAGTCTGTAGAGTACAGCCACGGCCCAGATATACAGTCTGTAGAGTACAGCCACGGCCCAGATATACAGTCTGTAGAGTAGAGCCACGGCCCAGATATACAGTCTGTAGTGTACAGCAACGGCCCAGATATACAGTCGGTAGAGTACAGCCACGGCCCTGATATACAGTCTCTAGAGTAGAGCCACGGCCCAGATATACAGTCTGTAGAGTAGAGCCACGGTCCTTATATACAGTCTGTAGTGTAGAGCCACGGCCCAGATATACAGTCTGTAGAGTAGAGCCACGGTCCAGATATGCAGTCTGTAGTGTACAGCCAGGGCCCAGATATATAGTCGGTAGAGTAGAGCCACGGTCCAGATATACAGTCTGTAGAGTAGAGCCACGGTCCAGATATACAGTCTATAGAGTAGAGTCACGGCCCAGATATAGAGTCTGTAGATTAGAGCTGCGGCCCAGATATACAGTCTATAGTGTAGATGCACGGTCCAGATATACAGTCTGTAGAGTAGAGCCACGGTCCAGATATACAGTCTGTAGAGTAGAGCCACGGCCCAGATATACAGTCTGTAGTGTACAGCCAAGGCCCAGATATACAGTCTGTAGAGTAGAGCCACGGTCCAGATATACAGAATGTAGAGTAGAGCCACGGTCCAGATATACAGTCTGTAGAGTAGAGCCACAGCCCAGATATACAGTCTGTAGAGTAGAGCCACAGTCCAGATATACAGTATGTAGTGTACAGTCACGGCCCAGATATACAGTCTGTAGAGTAGAGCCACGGCCCAGATATACAGTCTGTAGAGTAGAGCCACGGCCCAGATATACAGTCTGCAGAGTAGAGCCGCGGCCCAGATATACAGTCTGTAGTGTACAGCCATGGCCCAGATATAAAGTCTGTAGAGTACAGCCACGGCCCAGATATACAGTCTATAGTGTACAGCCACGGTCCAGATATACAGCCTGTAGAGTAGAGCAACGGTCCAGATATACAGTCTGTAGAGTAGAGCCACGGCCCAGATATACAGTCTGTAGAGTACAGCAACGGCCCAGATATACAGTCTGTAGTGTAGAGCCACGGCCCAGATATACAGTCTGTAGTGTAGAGCCACGGCCCAGATATACAGTCTGTAGTGTACAGCCACGGTCCAGATATACAGTCTGCAGAATAGATGCACGGTCCTGATATACAGTCTGTAGAGTAGAGCCACGGCTTAGATATACAGTCTGTAGAGTAGAGCAACGGCCCAGACATACAGTCTGTAGAGTAGAGCCACGGCCCAAATATACAGTCTGTAGAGTAGAGCCACAGTCCAGATATACAGTCTGTAGAGTACAGCCACGGACAAGATATACAGTCTGTAGTGTAGAGCCACGGTCCAGATATACAGTCTGTAGAGTAGAGCCACGGCCCAGATATGCAGTCTTTAGAGTACAGCCACGACCCAGATATACAGTCTGTAGAGTAGAGCAACGGCCCAGATATACAGTTTGTAGAGTGGAGCCACGTTCCAGACATACAGTCTGTAGAGTAGAGCCACGTTCCATATATACAGTCTGTAGAGTACAGCCGCGGCCCAGATATACAGTCTGTAGAGTAGAGCCGCGGTCCAGATATACAGTATGTAGTGTACAGCCACGGCCTAGATATACAGTCTGTAGTGTAGAGCCACGGCCCTGATATACATTCTGTAGTGTACAACCACGGTCCAGATATACAGTCTGTAGAGTAGAGCCACTGTCCAGATATACAGTCTGTAGAGTAGAGCCACGGCCCAGATATACAGTCTGTAGAGTAGATCCACGGCCCAGACATACAGTCTGTAGTGTACAGCCACGGCCCAGATATACAATCTGTAGAGTAGAGCCACGGTCCAGATATACAGTCTGTAGTGTACAGCCACGGCCCAGATATACAGTCTGTAGAGTAGAGCCACTGTCCAGATATACAGTCTGTAGCACTGGCGTGCGCAGAAATTTACAAATTCACAAAGGACCTGGAGGGGCGCCACCCGATCGACGGGGCGCCACCAATATTGACGTAATTTTGCAGAGGCGCCGTCTATGGCAGGGGACGCCATCACTAGCCGTGGGCGACGTCACTGGCCGGAGTGGCGCCGTCACTGGCCAGAGGGGCATCGTGACTGATCGGAGGGGTGCCAGCTTTGCATTGGCGCCTCGGGCCCAAAAGACCAGGTCATGACCTGCATGACCTGTTACTCGATATGCCACTGGTCTGTAGAGTCTACATACTGTATATCTGGAACGAGGCTCTACTCTACAGACTGTTTAATTGGGTGTGCGTCTGTGAATGTGTTGTGGGGTGTGTGATCTTTTCTCGTTGGGTGTAATTTCTTTGTCGGCCCATTGCAGCCGCTCCAACTTCCAAGCTTCAGAACGGCAGCTGAGCTTGAGTATTTCATGCACGTTACGGGACGTTCGTGCTGACGGCCTACGGGTGGTCGAGTCGTGTTTTTCAGTGTACCTATGATGTTTATCCCGCGCGGCGCTGGGGTCTCCATCCGAACGCCCGGTTCTGGTTGGGGGGGGGGGGGGAATTTTACCCCCCCCCCTCGTATCTTCCTAGCCAATAAGCTCAGCGAGACGCGCCAGGCGGCGATCGAAAGCGCTCAGTGAGGAAAATCAGTCTGTAGAGTCGAGCCTGTACAGTCTGTAGAGTCGAGGCACGGCCCAGATATACAGTCTGTAGTGTACAGCCACGTTCCTTATATACAGTCTGTAGAGTAGAGCCACGGTCCAGATATACAGTCTGTAGTGTACAGCCATTGCCCAGATACACAGTATGTAGAGTAGAGCCACGGTCCAGATATACAGTCTGTAGAGTCGAGCCATGGCCCAGATATACAGTCTGTAGTGTACAGCCATTGCCCAGATATACAGTCTGTACAGTAGAGCCACGGCCCAGATATACAGTCTGTAGTGTAGAGCCACGGTCCAGATATACAGTCTGTAGAGTACAGCCACGGCCCTGACATACAGTCTCTAGAGTAGAGCCACGGCCGAGATATACAGTCTGTAGAGTACAGCCAAAGTCCAGATATACAGTCTGTAGAGTACAGCCACGGCCCTGATATACATTCTCTAGAGTAGAGCCACGGCCCAGATATACAGTCTGTAGAGTAAAGCCACGGTCCTTATATACAGTCTGTAGTGTAGAGCCACGGGCAAGATATACAGTCTGTAGAGTAGAGCCACGGTCCAGATATGCAGTCTGTAGTGTACAGCCACGGCCCAGATATACAGTCGGTAGAGTAGAGCCACGGTCCAGATATACAGTCTGTAGAGTAGAGCCACGGTCAAGATATACAATCTGTAGTGTAGAGCCATGGCCCAGATATAGTCTGTAGTGTAGAGCCACGGCCCAGATATACAGTCTGTAGAGCCCAGCCACGGCCCAGATATACAGTCTGTAGTGTAGAGCCACGGCCCAGATATACAGTCTGTAGAGTATTGCCACGGCCCAGATATACAGTCTGTAGTGTACAGCCACGGTCCAGATATACAGTCTGTAGTGTACAGCCACGGTCCAGATATACAGTCTGTAGAGTACAACCACAGCCCATTAATACAGTCTGTAGTGTAGAGTCACGGCCCAGGTATACAGTCTGTAGTGTAGAGCCACGGCCCAGATATACAGTCTGTAGTGTACAGCCACGGTCCAGATATACAGTCTGTAGAGTACAGCCACGGCCCAGATATACAGTCTGTAGAGTAGATCCACGGCCCAGACATACAGTCTGTAGTGTACAGCCACGGCCCAGCTATACAGTCTGTAGAGTAGAGCCGCGGCCCAGATATACAGTCTGTAGTGTACAGCCACGGTCCAGATATACAGTCTGTAGAGTAGAGCCACGGCCCTGATATACAGTCTGTAGAGTAGAGCCGCGGCCCAGATATACAGTCTGTAGAGTAGAGCCACGGCCCAGATATACAGTCTGTAGAGTAGAGCCACGGTCCAGATATACAGTCTGTAGTGTACAGCCACGGCCCAGATATACAGTCTGTAGAGTAGAGCCACAGTCCAGATATACAGTCTGTAGAGTACAGCCACGGCCAGATATACAGTCTGTAGTGTACAGCCACGGCCCAGACATAGTGTTTAGAGTAGAGCCACGGCACAGATATACAGTCTGTAGAGTAGAGCCACGGTCCAGATATACAGTCTGTAGAGTAGAGCCACGGCCCAAATATACAGTCTGTAGAGTAGAGACCCGGCCCAGATATACAGTCTGTAGTGTACAGCCACGGCCCAGATATACAGTCTGTATACTAGATCTACGGCCCAGATATACAGTCTGTAGTGTACAGCCACGTTCCAGATATACAGTCTGTAGAGTAGAGCCACGGCCCTGATATACAGTCTGTAGAGTAGAGCCACGGTCCAGATATACAGTCTGTAGTGTACAGCCACGGCCCAGATATACAGTCTGTAGAGTAGAGCTACGGTCAAGATATACAATCTGTAGTGTAGAGCCACGGCCCAGATATACAGTCTGTAGTGTACAGCCACGGCCCAGATATACAGTCTGTAGAGTCCAGCCACGGCCCAGATATACAGTCTGTAGTGTAGAGCCACGGCCCAGATATACAGTCTGTAGAGTACAGCCACGGCCCAGATATACAGTCTGTAGTGTACAGCCACGTTCCAGATATACAGTCTGTAGTGTACAGCCACGGCCCAGATATACAGTCTGTAGAGTACAGCCACGGCCCAGATATACAGTCTGTAGTGTACAGCCACGGCCCAGATATACAGTCTGTAGAGTACAGCCATGGCCCAGATATACAGTCTGTAGTGTACAGCCACGGCCCATATATACAGTCTGTAGTGTAGAGCCACAGCCCAGGTATACAGTCTGTAGTGTAGAGCCACGGCCCAGATATACAGTCTGTAGAGTAGAGCCACGGTCCAGATATGCAGTCTGTAGTGTACAGCCACGGCCCAGATATACAGTCGGTAGAGTAGAGCCATGGTCCAGATATACAGTCTGTAGAGTAGAGCCACGGTCAAGATATACAATCTGTAGTGTAGAGCCACGGCCCAGATATACAGTCTGTAGTGTAGAGCCACGGCCCAGATATACAGTCTGTAGAGTCCAGCCACGGCCCAGATATACAGTCTGTAGTGTAGAGCCACGGCCCAGATATACAGTCTGTAGAGTCCAGCCACGGCCCAGATATACAGTCTGTAGTGTAGAGCCACGGCCCAGATATACAGTCTGTAAAGTACAGCCACGGCCCAGATATACAGTCTGTAGTGTACAGCCACGTTCCAGATATACAGTCTGTAGAGTACAGCCACGGCCCATATATACAGTCTGTAGAGTAGAGCCACGGCCCAGGTATAAAGTCTGTAGTGTAGAGCCACGGCCCAGATATACAGTCTGTAGTGTACAGCCACGGTCCAGATATACAGTCTGTAGAGTACAGCCACGGCCCAGATATACAGTCTGTAGAGTAGATCCACGGCCCAGACATACAGTCTGTAGTGTACAGCCACGGCCCAGATATACAGTCTGTAGAGTAGAGCCGCGGCCCAGATATACAGTCTGTAGTGTACAGCCACGGTCCAGATATACAGTCTGTAGAGTAGAGCCACGGCCCTGATATACAGTCTGTAGAGTAGAGCCACGGTCCAGATATACAGTCTGTAGTGTACAGCCACGGCCCAGATATACAGTCTGTAGAGTAGAGCCACGGTCCAGACATGCAGTCTGTAGAGTAGAGTCACGGCCCAGATATACAGTCTGTAGAGTACATCCACGGCCCAGATATACAGTCTGTAGAGTAGAGCCGCGGTCCAGACATACAGTCTGTAGAGTAGAGCCACGGCCCAGATATACAGTCTGTAGTGTACAGCCATGGCCCAGATATACAGTCTGTAGTGTAGAGCCATGGCCCAGATATACAGTCTGTAGTGTACAGCCACGGCCCAGATATACAGTCTGTAGAGTAGAGCCACGGCCCAGATATACAGTCTGTAGAGTAGAGCCACGGCCCAAATATACAGTCTGTAGATTAGAGCCGCGGCCCAGATATACAGCTTATAGTGTACAGCCACAGCCCTGATACACAGTCTGTAGAGTAGAGCCACGGTCTAGATATTCAGTCTGTAGTGTACAGCCACGTTCCAGATATACATTCTGTAGTGTACAGCCATGGCCCAGATATACAGTCTGTAGTGTAGAGTCACGGCCCAGATATACAGTCTGTAGTGTAGAGCCACGGCCCAGATATACATCTGTAGAGTACAGCCACGGCCCATATATACAGTCTGTAGTGTAGATCCACGGCCCAGACATACAGTCTGTAGTGTAGAGCCACGTCCCAGATATACAGTCTGTAGAGTACAGCCACGGCCCAGATATACAGTCTGTAGAGTACAGCCACGGGCCAGATATACAGTCTGTAGTGTAGAACCACGTCCCAGATATACAGTCTGTAGAGTACAGCCACGGCCCAGATATACAGTCTGTAGAGTACAGCCACGGCCCAGATATACAGTCTGTAGTGTAGAGTCACGGCCCAGATATACAGTCTGTAGTGTAGAGCCACGGCCCAGATATACAGTCTGTAGAGTACAGCCACGGCCTAGATATACAGTCTGTTGTGTAGAGCAACGGCCCAGATATACAGTCTGTAGTGTAGAGCCACGGCCCAGATATACAGTCTGTAGTGTACAGCCACGGTACAGATATACAGTCTGTATAGTAGAGCCACTGTCCAGATATACAGTCTCTAGAGTAGAGCCACGGCCCAGATATACAGTCTGTAGAGTAGAGCCACGGCCCAGATATACAGTCTGTAGTGTAGATTCTCGGCCCAGATATACAGTCTGTAGAGTAGAGCCACGGCCCAGATATACAGTCTGTAGAGTAGAGCCACGGCCCAGACATACAGTCTGTAGAGTAGAGCCACGGCCCAGATATACAGTCTGTAGTGTAGAGCCACGGTCCAGATATACAGTCTGTAGAGTAGAGCCGCGGCCCAGATATACAGTCTGTAGAATAGAGCCACGGTCGAGATATACAGTCTGTAGAATAGAGCCACGGCCCAGATATACAGTCTGTAGTGTACAGCCACGTTCCAGATATACAGTCTGTAGTGTAGATCCTCGGCCCAGATATACAGTCTTTAGAGTAGAGCCACGGCCCAGATATACAGTCTGTAGTGTGCAACCATTGCCCAGATATACAGTCTGTAGAGTAGAGCCACGGTCCAGATATACAGTCTGTAGAGTAGAGCCATGGCCCAGATATACAGTCTGTAGTGTACAGCCACATTCCAGATATACAGTCTGTAGAGTAGAGCCACGGCCCAGACATACAGTCTGTAGAGTAGAGCCACGGCCCAGATATACAGTCTGTAGTGTAGAGCCACGGTCCAGATATACAGTCTGTAGAGTAGAGCCGCGGCCCAGATATACAGTCTGTAGAGTAGAGCCACGGTCGAGAAATACAGTCTGTAGAATAGAGCCAGGGCCCAGATATACAGTCTGTAGTGTACAGCCACGTTCCAGATATACAGTCTGTAGTGTAGATCCTCGGCCCAGATATACAGTCTTTAGAGTAGAGCCACGGCCCAGATATAAAGTCTGTAGTGTACAGCCATTGCCCAGATATACAGTCTGTAGAGTAGAGCCACGGTCCAGATATACAGTCTGTAGAGTAGAGCCATGGCCCAGATATACAGTCTGTAGTGTACAGCCACATTCCAGATATACAGTCTGTAGAGTAGAGCCACGGCCCGGATATACAGTCTGTAGAGTAGAGCCACGGTCCAGATATACAGTCTGTAGTGTACAGCCACGGCCCAGATATACAGTCTGTAGAGTAGAGCCACGGTCCAGATATACAGTCTGTAGAGTACAGCCACGGCCCTGACATACAGTCTCTAGAGTAGATTTACGGTCCAGATATACAGTCTGTAGAGTAGAGCCACGGCCCTGATATACAGTCTGTAGAGTACAGCCACGGCCCAGATATACAGTCTGTAGAGTAGAGCCACGGTCCAGATATACAGTCTGTAGAGTACAGCCACAGCCCTGACATACAGTCTCTAGAGTAGATCCACGGTCCAGATATACAGTCTGTAGAGTAGAGCCACGGCCCTTATATACAGTCTGTAGAGTACAGCCACGGCCCAGATATACAGTCTGTAGAGTACAGCCATGGCCCTGACATACAGTCTCTAGAGTAGATCCACGGTCCAGATATACAGTCTGTAGAGTAGAGCCACGGCCCTGATATACAGTCTGTAGAGTACAGCCACGGCCCAGATATACAGTCTGTAGAGTACAGCCACGGCCCAGATATACAGTCTGTAGAGTAGAGCCACGGCCCAGATATACAGTCTGTAGTGTACAGCAACGGCCCAGATATACAGTCGGTAGAGTACAGCCACGGCCCTGATATACAGTCTCTAGAGTAGAGCCACGGCCCAGATATACAGTCTGTAGAGTAGAGCCACGGTCCTTATATACAGTCTGTAGTGTAGAGCCACGGCCCAGATATACAGTCTGTAGAGTAGAGCCACGGTCCAGATATGCAGTCTGTAGTGTACAGCCAGGGCCCAGATATATAGTCGGTAGAGTAGAGCCACGGTCCAGATATACAGTCTGTAGAGTAGAGCCACGGTCCAGATATACAGTCTATAGAGTAGAGTCACGGCCCAGATATAGAGTCTGTAGATTAGAGCTGCGGCCCAGATATACAGTCTATAGTGTAGATGCACGGTCCAGATATACAGTCTGTAGAGTAGAGCCACGGTCCAGATATACAGTCTGTAGAGTAGAGCCACGGCCCAGATATACAGTCTGTAGTGTACAGCCAAGGCCCAGATATACAGTCTGTAGAGTAGAGCCACGGTCCAGATATACAGAATGTAGAGTAGAGCCACGGTCCAGATATACAGTCTGTAGAGTAGAGCCACAGCCCAGATATACAGTCGGTAGAGTAGAGCCACAGTCCAGATATACAGTATGTAGTGTACAGTCACGGCCCAGATATACAGTCTGTAGAGTAGAGCCACGGCCCAGATATACAGTCTGTAGAGTAGAGCCACGGCCCAGATATACAGTCTGCAGAGTAGAGTCGCGGCCCAGATATACAGTCTGTAGTGTACAGCCATGGCCCAGATATAAAGTCTGTAGAGTACAGCCACGGCCCAGATATACAGTCTGTAGAGTACAGCCACGGCCCAGATATACAGTCTGTAGAGTAGAGCCACGGTCCAGACATACAGTCTGTAGAGCCACGGCCCAGATATACAGTCTGTAGTGTACAGCCACGGCCCAGATATACAGTCTGTAGTGTAGAGCCGCGGCCCAGATATACAGTCTGTAGTGTACAGCCACGGCCCAGATATACAGTCTGTAGAGTAGAGCCACGGCCCAGATATACAGTCTGTAGAGTAGAACCACGGCCCAGATATACAGTCTGTAGATTAGAGCTGCGGCCCAGATATACAGTCTATAGTGTAGATCCACGGTCCAGATATACAATCTGTAGATTAGAGCCGCGGCCCAGATATACAGTTTATAGTGTACAGCCACAGCCCTGATAACCAGTCTGTAGAGTAGAGCCACGGTCCAGATATACAGTCTGTAGTGTACAGCCACGTTCCAGATATACAGTCTGTAGTGTACAGCCACGGCCCAGATATACAGTCTGTAGAGTACAGCCACGGCCCATATATACAGTCTGTAGTGTAGAGCCACGGCCCAGATGTACAGTCTGTAGTGTACAGCCACGGTCCAGATATACAGTCTGTAGAGTACAGCCATGGCCCAGATATACAGTCTGTAGAGTAGATCCACGGCCCAGACATACAGTCTGTAGTGTACAGCCACGGCCCAGATATACAGTCTGTAGAGTAGAGCCGCGGCCCAGATATACAGTCTGTAGTGTACAGCCACGGTCCAGATATACAGTCTGTAGAGTAGAGCCACGGCCCTGATATACAGTCTGTAGAGTAGAGCCACGGTCCAGATATACAGTCTGTAGTGTACAGCCACGGCCCAGATATACAGTCTGTAGAGTAGAGCCACGGTCCAGACATGCAGTCTGTAGAGTAGAGTCACGGCCCAGATATACAGTCTGTAGAGTACAGCCACGGCCCAGAAATACAGTCTGTAGAGTAGAGCCGCGGTCCAGACATACAGTCTGTAGAGTAGAGCCACGGCCCAGATATACAGTCTGTAGTGTACAGCCATGGCCCAGATATACAGTCTGTAGTGTAGACCCACGGCCCAGATATACAGTCTGTAGTGTACAGCCACGGCCCAGATATACAGTCTGTAGAGTAGAGCCACGGCCCAGATATACAGTCTGTAGAGTAGAGCCACGGCCCAAATATACAGTCTGTAGATTAGAGCCGCGGCCCAGATATACAGCTTATAGTGTACAGCCACAGCCATGATACACAGTCTGTAGAGTAGAGCCACGGTCTAGATATTCAGTCTGTAGTGTACAGCCACGTTCCAGATATACATTCTGTAGTGTACAGCCATGGCCCAGATATACAGTCTGTAGTGTAGAGTCACGGCCCAGATATACAGTCTGTAGTGTAGAGCTACGGCCCAGATATACAGTCTGTAGTGTAGAGCCACGGCCCAGATATACATCTGTAGAGTACAGCCACGGCCCAGATATACAGTCTGTAGTGTAGATCCACGGCCCAGACATACAGTCTGTAGTGTAGAGCCACGTCCCAGATATACAGTCTGTAGAGTACAGCCACGGCCCAGATATACAGTCTGTAGAGTACAGCCACGGGCCAGATATACAGTCTGTAGTGTAGAGCCACGTCCCAGATATACAGTCTGTAGAGTACAGCCACGGCCCAGATATACAGTCTGTAGAGTACAGCCACGGCCCAGATAAACAGTCTGTAGTGTAGAGTCACGGCCCAGATATACAGTCTGTAGTGTAGAGCCACGGCCCAGATATACAGTCTGTAGAGTACAGCCACGGCCTAGATATACAGTCTGTTGTGTAGAGCAACGGCCCAGATATACAGTCTGTAGTGTAGAGCCACGGCCCAGATATACAGTCTGTAGTGTACAGCCACGGTACAGATATACAGTCTGTAGAGTAGAGCCACTGTCCAGATATACAGTCTCTAGAGTAGAGCCACGGCCCAGATATACAGTCTGTAGAGTAGAGCCACGGCCCAGATATACAGTCTGTAGTGTAGATTCTCGGCCCAGATATACAGTCTGTAGAGTAGAGCCACGGCCCAGATATACAGTCTGTAGAGTAGAGCCACGGCCCAGACATACAGTCTGTAGAGTAGAGCCACGGCCCAGATATACAGTCTGTAGTGTAGAGCCACGGTCCAGATATACAGTCTGTAGAGTAGAGCCGCGGCCCAGATATACAGTCTGTAGAGTAGAGCCACGGTCGAGATATACAGTCTGTAGAATAGAGCCACGGCCCAGATACACAGTCTGTAGTGTACAGCCACGTTCTAGATATACAGTCTGTAGTGTAGATCCTCGGCCCAGATATACAGTCTGTAGAGTAGAGCCACGGCCCAGATATACAGTCTGTAGTGTACAGCCATTGCCCAGATATACAGTCTGTAGAGTAGAGCCACGGTCCAGATATACAGTCTGTAGAGTAGAGCCATGGCCCAGATATACAGTCTGTAGTGTACAGCCACATTCCAGATATACAGTCTGTAGAGTAGAGCCACGGCCCGGATATACAGTCTGTAGAGTAGAGCCACGGTCCAGATATACAGTCTGTAGTGTACAGCCACGGCCCAGATATACAGTCTGTAGAGTAGAGCCACGGTCCAGATATACAGTCTGTAGTGTACAGCCACGGCCCAGATATACAGTCTGTAGAGAAGAGCCACGGTCCAGATATACAGTCTGTAATGTACAGCCACGGCCCTGATATATAGTCTGTAGTGTAGAGCCACGGTCCAGATATACAGTCTGTAGTGTACAGCCACGGCCCTGATATATAGTCTGTAGTGTATAGCCACGGCCCAGACATAGTATGTAGAGTAGAGCCACGGCACAGATATAAAGTCTGTACAGTAGAGCCACGGCCCAGATATACAGTCTGTAGAGTAGAGCCACGGCCCAGATATACAGTCTGTAGTGTAGAGTCACGGTCCAGATATACAGTCTGTAGAGTAGAGCCACGGTCCAGATATACAGTCTGTACAGTAGAGCCACGGCCCAGATATACAGTCTGTAGAGTAGAGCCACGGTCCAGATATACAGTCTGTAGAGTACAGCCACGGCCCTGACATACAGTCTCTAGAGTAGATTTACGGTCCAGATATACAGTCTGTAGAGTAGAGCCACGGCCCTGATATACAGTCTGTAGAGTACAGCCACGGCCCAGATATACAGTCTGTAGAGTAGAGCCACGGTCCTGATATACAGTCTGTAGAGTACAGCCACGGCCCAGATATACAGTCTGTAGAGTACAGCCATGGCCCTGACATACAGTCTCTAGAGTAGATCCACGGTCCAGATATACAGTCTGTAGAGTAGAGCCACGGCCCTGATATACAGTCTGTAGAGTACAGCCACGGCCCAGATATACAGTCTGTAGAGTACAGCCACGGCCCAGATATACAGTCTGTAGAGTAGAGCCACGGCCCAGATATACAGTCTGTAGTGTACAGCAACGGCCCAGATATACAGTCGGTAGAGTACAGCCACGGCCCTGATATACAGTCTCTAGAGTAGAGCCACGGCCCAGATATACAGTCTGTAGAGTAGAGCCACGGTCCTTATATACAGTCTGTAGTGTAGAGCCACGGCCCAGATATACAGTCTGTAGAGTAGAGCCACGGTCCAGATATGCAGTCTGTAGTGTACAGCCAGGGCCCAGATATACAGTCGGTAGAGTAGAGCCACGGTCCAGATATACAGTCTGTAGAGTAGAGCCACGGTCCAGATATACAGTCTATAGAGTAGAGTCACGGCCCAGATATAGAGTCTGTAGATTAGAGCTGCGGCCCAGATATACAGTCTATAGTGTAAATGCACGGTCCAGATATACAGTCTGTAGAGTAGAGCCACGGTCCAGATATACAGTCTGTAGAGTAGAGCCATGGCCCAGATATACAGTCTGTAGTGTACAGCCAAGGCCCAGATATACAGTCTGTAGAGTAGAGCCACGGTCCAGATATACAGAATGTAGAGTAGAGCCACGGTCCAGATATACAGTCTGTAGAGTATAGCCACAGCCCAGATATACAGTCTGTAGAGTAGAGCCACAGTCCAGATATACAGTATGTAGTGTACAGTCACGGCCCAGATATACAGTCTGCAGAGTAGAGCCACGGCCCAGATATACAGTCTGTAGAGTAGAGCCACGGCCCAGATATACAGTCTGCAGAGTAGAGCCGCGGCCCAGATATACAGTCTGTAGTGTACAGCCATGGCCCAGATATAAAGTCTGTAGAGTACAGCCACGGCCCAGATATAAAGTCTGTAGAGTAGAGCCGCGGTCCAGACATACAGTCTGTAGAGTAGAGCCACGGCCCAGATATACAGTCTGTAGAGTACAGCCACGGCCCAGATATACAGTCTGTAGAGTAGAGCCACAGTCCAGATATACAGTATGTAGTGTACAGTCACGGCCCAGATATACAGTCTGTAGAGTAGAGCCACGGCCCAGATATACAGTCTGTAGAGTAGAGCCACGGCCCAGATATACAGTCTGCAGAGTAGAGCCGCGGCCCAGATATACAGTCTGTAGTGTACAGCCATGGCCCAGATATAAAGTCTGTAGAGTACAGCCACGGCCCAGATATACAGTCTGTAGAGTAGAGCCGCGGTCCAGACATACAGTCTGTAGAGTAGAGCCACGGCCCAGATATACAGTCTGTAGAGTACAGCCACGGCCCAGATATACAGTCTGTAGAGTAGAGCCACGGTCCAGACATACAGTCTGTAGAGCCACGGCCCAGATATACAGTCCGTAGTGTACAGCCACGGCCCAGATATACAGTCTGTAGTGTAGAGCCGCGGCCCAGATATACAGTCTGTAGTGTACAGCCACGGCCCAGATATACAGTCTGTAGAGTAGAGCCACGGCCCAGAAATACAGTCTGTAGAGTAGAACCACGGCCCAGATATACAGTCTGTAGATTAGAGCTGCGGCCCAGATATACAGTCTATAGTGTAGATCCACGGTCCAGATATACAATCTGTAGATTAGAGCCGCGGCCCAGATATACAGTTTATAGTGTACAGCCACAGCCCTGATAAACAGTCTGTAGAGTAGAGCCACGGTCCAGATATACAGTCTGTAGTGTACAGCCACGTTCCAGATATACAGTCTGTAGTGTACATACAGCCACGGCCCAGATATACAGTCTGTAGAGTAGAGCCACGGCCCAGATATACAGTATGTAGTGTAGAGCCACGGTCCAGATATACAGTCTGTAGTGTAGAGCCGCGGTCCAGACATACAGTCTGTAGAGTAGAGCCACGGCCCAGATATACAGTCTGTAGAGTACAGCCACGGCCCAGATATACAGTCTGTAGAGTAGAGCCGCTGTCCAGACATATAGTCTGTAGAGTAGAGCCACGGCCCAGATATACAGTCTGTAGAGAAGAGCCACGGCCCAGATATACAGTCTGCAGAGTAGAGCCGCGGCCCAGATATACAGTCTGTAGTGTACAGCCACGGCCCAGATATACAGTCTGTAGAGTACAGCCACGGCTCAGATATACAGTCTGTAGTGTAGAGCCACGGCCCAGATATACAGTCTGTAGTGCAGAGCCACGGCCCAGATATACAGTCTGTAGTGTACTTCCACGGTCCAGATATACAGTCTGTAGTGTACAGCCACGGCCCAGATATACAGTCTGTAGAGTACAGCCACGGCCCAGATATACAGTCTGTAGTGTAGAGCCACGGCCCAGGTATACAGTCTGTAGTGTAGAGCCACGGCCCAGATATACAGACTGTAGTGTACAGCCACGGTCCAGATATACAGTCTGTTGAGTACAGCCACGGCCCAGATATACAGTCTGTAGAGTAGAGCCACGGTCCAGATATACAGTCTGTATAGTAGAGTCACGGCCCAGATATACAGTCTGTAGAGTACAGCAACGGCCCAGATATACAGTCTGTAGTGTAGAGCCACGGCCCAGATATACAGTCTGTAGTGTAGAGCCACGGCCCAGATATACAGTCTGTAGTGTACAGCCACGGTCCAGATATACAGTCTGTAGAGTAGAGCCGTGGTCCTGATATACAGTCTGTAGAGTAGAGGCACGGCCCAGATATACAGTCTGCAGAATAGATGCACGGTCCTGATATACAGTCTGTAGAGGAGAGCCACGGCTTAGATATAAAGTCTGTAGAGTAGAGCAACGGCCCAGACATACAGTCTGTAGAGTAGAGCCACGGCCCAGATATACAGTCTGTAGAGTAGAGCCACGGTCCAGATATACAGTCTGTAGAGTACAGCCACGGTCCAGATATACAGTCTGTAGTGTAGAGCCACGGTCCAGATATACAGTCTGTAGAGTAGAGCCACGGCCCAGATATGCAGTCTTTAGAGTACAGCCACGACCCAGATATACAGTCTGTAGAGTAGAGCAACGGCCCAGATATACAGTTTGTAGAGTGGAGCCACGTTCCAGACATACAGTCTGTAGAGTAGAGCCACGTTCCATATATACAGTCTGTAGAGTACAGCCGCGGCCCAGATATACAGTCTGTAGAGTAGAGCCGCGGTCCAGATATACAGTATGTAGTGTACAGCCACGGCCTAGATATACAGTCTGTAGTGTAGAGCCACGGCCATGATATACATTCTGTAGTGTACAACCACGGTCCAGATATACAGTCTGTAGAGTAGAGCCACTGTCCAGATATACAGTCTGTAGAGTAGAGCCACGGCCCAGATATACAGTCTGTAGAGTAGATCCACGGCCCAGACATACAGTCTGTAGTGTACAGCCACGGCCCAGATATACAGTCTGTAGAGTAGAGCCACGGTCCAGATATACAGTCTGTAGTGTACAGCCACGGCCCAGATATACAGTCTGTAGAGTAGAGCCACTGTCCAGGTATACAGTCTGTAGCACTGGCGTGCGCAGAAATTTACAAATTCACAAAGGACCTGGAGGGGCGCCACCCGATCGACGGGGCGCCACCAATATTGACGTAATTTTGCAGAGGCGCCGTCTATGGCAGGGGACGCCATCACTAGCCGTGGGCGACGTCACTGGCCGGAGTGGCGCCGTCACTGGCCAGAGGGGCTTCGTGACTGATCGGAGGGGTGCCAGCTTTGCATTGGCGCCTCGTGCCCAAAAGACCAGGTCATGACCTGCATGACCTGTTACTCGATATGCCACTGGTCTGTAGAGTCTACATACTGTATATCTGGAACGAGGCTCTACTCTACAGACTGTGTAATTGGGTGTGCGTCTGTGAATGTGTTGTGGGGTGTGTGATCTTTTCTCGTTGGGTGTAAGTTCTTTGTCGGCCCATTGCAGCCGCTCCAACTTCCAAGCTTCAGAACGGCAGCTGAGCTTGAGTATTTCATGCACGTTACGGGACGTTCGTGCTGACGGCCTACGGGTGGTCGAGTCGTGTTTTTCAGTGTACCTATGATGTTTATCCCGCGCGGCGCTGGGGTCTCCATCCGAACGCCCGGTTCTGGTTGGGGGGAGGGGAATTTTACCCCCCCCCCCTCGTATCTTCCTAGCCAATAAGCTCAGCGAGACGCGCCAGGCGGCGATAGAAAGCGCTCAGTGAGGAAAATCAGTCTGTAGAGTCGAGCCTGTACAGTCTGTAGAGTCGAGCCACGGCCCAGATATACAGTCTGTAGTGTACAGCCACGTTCCTTATATACAGTCTGTAGAGTAGACCCACGGTCCAGATATACAGTCTGTAGTGTACAGCCATTGCCCAGATACACAGTCTGTAGAGTAGAGCCACGGTCCAGATATACAGTCTGTAGAGTAGAGCCATGGCCCAGATATACAGTCTGTAGTGTACAGCCACGTTCCTGATATCAAGTCTGTAGAGTAGAGCCACGGCCCAGATATACAGTCTGTAGAGTAGTGCCACGGTCCAGATATACAGTCTGTAGTGTACAGCCACGGCCCAGATATACAGTCTGTAGAGTAGAGCCACGGTCCAGATATACAGTCTGTAGTGTACAGCCACGGCCCAGATATACAGTCTGTAGAGAAGAGCCACGGTCCAGATATACAGTCTGTAGTGTACAGCCACGGCCCTGATATATAGTCTGTAGTGTACAGCCACGGCCCAGACATAGTATGTAGAGTAGAGCCACGGCACAGATATACAGTCTGTACAGTAGAGCCACGGCCCAGATATACAGTCTGTAGTGTAGAGCCACGGTCCAGATATACAGTCTGTAGAGTACAGCCACGGCCCTGACATACAGTCTCTAGAGTAGAGCCACGGCCGAGATATACAGTCTGTAGAGTACAGCCACGGTCCAGATATACAGTCTGTAGAGTACGGCCACGGCCCTGATATACAGTCTCTAGAGTAGAGCCACGGCCCAGATATACAGTCTGTAGAGTAAAGCCACGGTCCTTATATACAGTCTGTAGTGTAGAGCCACGGCCCAGATATACAGTCTGTAGAGTAGAGCCACGGTCCAGATATGCAGTCTGTAGTGTACAGCCACGGCCCAGATATACAGTCGGTAGAGTAGAGCCACGGTCCAGATATACAGTCTGTAGAGTAGAGCCACGGTAAAGATATACAATCTGTAGTGTAGAGCCACGGCCCAGATATACAGTCTGTAGTGTAGAGCCACGGCCCAGATATACAGTCTGTAGAGTCCAGCCACGGCCCAGATATACAGTCTGTAGTGTAGAGCCACGGCCCAGATATACAGTCTGTAGAGTATTGCCACGGCCCAGATATACAGTCTGTAGTGTACAGCCACGGTCCAGATATACAGTCTGTAGTGTACAGTCACGGTCCAGATATACAGTCTGTAGAGTACAGCCACGGCCCAGATATACAGTCTGTAGTGTAGAGCCACGGTCCAGATATACAGTCTGTAGTGTACAGCCACGGTCCAGATATACAGTCTGTAGTGTATAGCCACGGTCCAGATATACAGTCTGTAGTGTAGAGCCACGGCCCAGGTATACAGCCTGTAGTGTAGAGCGACGGCCCAGATATACAGTCTGTAGTGTACAGCCACGGTCCAGATATACAGTCTGTAGAGTACAGCCACGGCCCAGATATACAGTCTGTAGAGTAGATCCACGGCCCAGACATACAGTCTGTAGTGTACAGCCACGGCCCAGCTATACAGTCTGTAGAGTAGAGCCGCGGCCCAGATATACAGTCTATAGTGTACAGCCACGGTCCAGATATACAGTCTGTAGAGTAGAGCCACGGCCCTGATATACAGTCTGTAGAGTAGAGCCGCGGCCCAGATATACAGTCTGTAGAGTAGAGCCACGGCCCATATATACAGTCTGTAGAGTAGAGCCACGGTCCAGATATACAGTCTGTAGTGTACAGCCACGGCCCAGATATACAGTCTGTAGAGTAGAGCCACAGTCCAGATATACAGTCTGTAGAGTACAGCCACGGCCAGATATACAGTCTGTAGTGTACAGCCACGGCCCAGACATAGTCTTTAGAGTAGAGCCACGGCACAGATAAACAGTCTGTAAAGTAGAGCCACGGTCCAGATATACAGTCTGTAGAGTAGAGCCACGGCCCAAATATACAGTCTGTAGAGTAGAGACCCGGCCCAGATATACAGTCTGTAGTGTACAGCCACGGCCCAGATATACAGTCTGTATACTAGATCTACGGCCCAGATATACAGTCTGTAGTGTACAGCCACGTTCCAGATATACAGTCTGTAGAGTAGAGCCACGGCCCTGATATACAGTCTGTAGAGTAGAGCCACGGTCCAGATATACAGTCTGTAGTGTACAGCCACGGCCCAGATATACAGTCTGTAGAGTAGAGCCACGGTCCAGACATGCAGTCTGTAGAGTAGAGTCACGGCCCAGATATACAGTCTGTAGAGTACAGCCACGGCCCAGATATACAGTCTGTAGAGAAGAGCCGCGGTCCAGACATACAGTCTGTACAGCAGAGCGACGGCCCAGATATACAGTCTGTAGTGTACAGCCATGGCCCAGATATACAGTCTGTAGAGTAGAGCCACGGTCCAGATATGCAGTCTGTAGTGTCCAGCCACGGCCCAGATATACAGTCGGTAGAGTAGAGCCACGGTCCAGATATACAGTCTGTAGAGTAGAGCCACGGTCAAGATATACAATCTGTAGTGTAGAGCCACGGCCCAGATATACAGTCTGTAGTGTACAGCCACGGCCCAGATATACAGTCTGTAGAGTCCAGCCACGGCCCAGATATACAGTTTGTAGTGTAGAGCCATGGCCCAGATATACAGTCTGTAGAGTACAGCCACGGCCCAGATATACAGTCTGTTGTGTACAGCCACGTTCCAGATATACAGTCTGTAGTGTACAGCCACGGCCCAGATATATAGTCTGTAGAGTACAGCCACGGCCCATATATACAGTCTGTAGTGTAGAGCCACAGCCCAGGTATACAGTCTGTAGTGTAGAGCCACGGCCCAGATATACAGTCTGTAGTGTACAGCCACGGTCCAGATATACAGTCTGTAGAGTACAGCCACGGCCCAGATATACAGTCTGTAGAGTAGATCCACGGCCCAGACATACAGTCTGTAGTGTACAACCACGGCCCAGATATACAGTCTGTAGAGTAGAGACGCGGCCCAGATATACAGTCTGTAGTGTACAGCCACGGTCCAGATATACAGTCGGTAGAGTAGAGCCACGGCCCTGATATACAGTCTGTAGAGTAGAGCCGCGGCCCAGATATACAGTCTGTAGAGTAGAGCCACGGCCCAGATATACAGTCTGTAGAGTAGAGCCACGGTCCAGATATACAGTCTGTAGTGTACAGCCACGGCCCAGATATACAGTCTGTAGAGTAGAGCCACAGTCCAGATAGACAGTCTGTAGAGTACAGCCACGGCCAGATATACAGTCTGTAGTGTACAGCCACGGCCCAGACATAGTCTTTAGAGTAGAGCCACGGCACAGATATACAGTCTGTAGAGTTGAGCCACGGTCCAGATATACAGTATGTAGAGTAGAGCCACGGTCCAAATATACAGTCTGTAGAGTAGAGACACGGCCCAGATATACAGTCTGTAGTGTACAGCCACGGCCCAGATATACATTCTGTATAGTAGATCTACGGCCCAGATATACAGTCTGTAGTGTACAGCCACGTTCCAGATATACAGTCTGTAGAGTAGAGCCACGGCCCTGATATACAGTCTGTAGAGTAGAGTCACGGTCCAGATATACAGTCTGTAGTGTACAGCCACGGCCCAGATATACAGTCTGTAGAGTAGAGCCACGGTCCAGACATGCAGTCTGTAGAGTAGAGTCACGGCCCAGATATACAGTCTGTAGAGTACAGCCACGGCCCAGACATACAGTCTGTAGAGTAGAGCCACGGCCCAGATATACAGTCTGTAGTGTACAGCCATGGCCCAGATATTCAGTCTGTAGTGTAGAGCCACGGCCCAGATATACAGTCTGTAGTGTACAGCCACGGCCCAGATATACAGTCTGTAGAGTAGAGCCACGGCCCAAATATACAGTTTGTAGATTAGAGCCGCGGCCCAGATATACAGCTTATAGTGTACAGCCACAGCCCTGATACACAGTCTGTAGAGTAGAGCCACGGTCTAGATATTCAGTTTGTAGTGTACAGCCACGTTCCAGATATACATTCTGTAGTGTACATACAGCCACGGCCCAGATATACAGTCTGTAGAGTAGAGCCACGTTCCAGATATACAGTCTGTAGTGTAGAGCCACGGCCCAGATATACAGTCTGTAGTGTAGAGCCACGGCCCAGATATACATCTGTAGAGTACAGCCAAGTCCCAGATATACAGTCTGTAGTGTAGAGCCACGGCCCAGATATACAGTCTGTAGAGTACAGCCGCGGCCCAGATATACAGTCTGTAGAGTACAGCCACGGCCCAGATATACAGTCTGTAGTGTAGAGTCACGGCCCAGATATACAGTCTGTAGTGTACAGCCACGGTCCAGATATACAGTCTGTAGTGTACAGCCACGGCCCAGATATACAGTCTGTAGAGTACAGCCACGGCCCAGATATACAGTCTGTATTGTAGAGCCACGGCCCAGGTATACAGTCTGTAGTGTAGAGCCACGGCCCAGATATACAGTCTGTAGTGGACAGCCACGGTCCAGATATACAGTCTGTAGAGTACAGCCACGGTCCAGATATACAGTTTTTAGAGTAGAGCCACGGTCCAGATATACAGTCTGTATAGTAGAGTCACGGCCCAGATATACAGTCTGTAGAGTACAGCCACGGCCTAGATATACAGTCTGTAGTGTAAAGCCACGGCCCAGATATACAGTCTGTAGTGTAGAGCCAAGGCCCAGATATACAGTCTGTAGTGTACAGCCACGGTCCAGATATACAGTCTGTAGAGTAGAGCCACTGTCCAGATATACAGTCTCTAGAGTAGAGCCACGGCCCAGATATACAGTCTGTAGAGTAGAGCCACGGCCCAGATATACAGTCTGTAGTGTAGATCCTCGGCCCAGATATACAGTCTGTAGAGTAGAGCCACGGCCCAGATATACAGTCTGTAGAGTAGAGCCACGGTCCAGATATACAGTCTGTAGAGTACAGCCACGGCCCAGACATAGAGTCTGTAGAGTAGATCCACGGCCCTGATATACAGTCTGTAGTGTACAGCCACGGCCCAGATATACAGTCTGTAGCGTAGAGCCACGGCCCAGATATACAGTCTGTAGTGTAGATCCACGGCCCAGACATACAGTCTGTAGTGTACAGCCACGGCCCAGACATACAGTCTGTAGAGTAGATCCACGGCCCAGACATACAGTCTGTAGTGTACAGCCACGGTCCAGATATACAGTCTGTAGATTGGAGCCACGGTCCAGATATACAGTCTGTAGAGTAGAGTTACGTTCCAGATATGCAGTCTGTAGTGTAAAGCCTCGGCTCAGATATACAGTCTGTAAAGTAGAGCCACGGTCCAGATATACAGTCTGTAGAGTAGAGCCACGTTCCAGATATACAGTCTGTAGTGCAGATCCACAGCCCAGACATACAGTCTGTAGAGTAGATCCACGGCCCAGATATACAGTCTGTAGTGTAGAGACACGGCCCAGATATACAGTCTGTAGTGTACAGCCACGGCCCAGATATACAGTCTGTAGAGTAGATCTACGGCCCAGATATACAGTCTGTAGTGTACAGCCACGTTCCAGATATACAGTCTGTAGAGTAGAGCCACGGCCCAGATATACAGTCTGTAGATTAGAGCCACGGCCCAAATATACAGTCTGTAGATTAGAGCCGCGGCCCAGATATACAGCTTATAGTGTACAGCCACAGCCCTGATACACAGTCTGTAGAGTAGAGCCACGGTCCAGATATTCAGTCTGTAGTTTACAGCCACGTTCCAGATATACAGTCTGTAGTGTACATACAGCCACGGCCCAGATATACAGTCTGTAGAGTAGAGCCACGGCCCAGATATACAGTCTGTAGTGTAGAGCCACTGCCCAGATATACATCTGTAGAGTACAGCCACGGCCGAGATATACAGTCTTTAGTGTAGAGTCACGGCCCAGATATACAGTCTGTAGTGTAGAGTCACGGCCCAGATATACAGTCGGTGGTGTACAGCCACGGTCCAGATATACAGTCTGTAGTGTACAGCCACGGCCCAGATATACAGTCTGTAGAGTACAGCCACGGCCCAGATATACAGTTTGTAGTGTAGAGCCACGGCCCAGGTATACAGTCTGTAGAGTACAGCCACGGCCCAGATATACAGTCTGTAGAGTAGAGCCACGGTCCAGATATACAGTCTGTAGTGTAGAGTCACGGCCCAGATATACAGTCGGTGGTGTACAGCCACGGCCCAGATATACAGTCTGTAGAGTAGAGCCACGGCCCAGATATACAGTCTGTAGTGTAGATCCTCGGCCCAGATATACAGTCTGTAGAGTAGAGCCACGGCCCAGATATACAGTCTGTAGAGTAGAGCCACGGTCCAGATATACAGTCTGTAGAGTACAGCCACGGCCCAGACATAGAGTCTGTAGAGTAGATCCACGGCCCTGATATACAGTCTGTAGTGTACAGCCACGGCCCAGATATACAGTCTGTAGCGTAGAGCCACGGCCCAGATATACAGTCTGTAGTGTAGATCCACGGCCCAGACATACAGTCTGTAGTGTACAGCCACGGCCCAGACATACAGTCTGTAGAGTAGATCCACGGCCCAGACATACAGTCTGTAGTGTACAGCCACGGTCCAGATATACAGTCTGTAGAGTGGAGCCACGGTCCAGATATACAGTCTGTAGAGTAGAGTTACGTTCCAGATATGCAGTCTGTAGTGTACAGCCTCGGCTCAGATATACAGTCTGTAAAGTAGAGCCACGGTCCAGATATACAGTCTGTAGAGAAGAGCCACGTTCCAGATATACAGTCTGTAGTGCAGATCCACAGCCCAGACATACAGTCTGTAGAGTAGATCCACGGCCCAGATATACAGTCTGTAGTGTAGAGACACGGCCCAGATATACAGTCTGTAGGGTACAGCCACAGCCCAGATATACAGTCTGTAGAGTAGAGCCACGGCCCAAATATACAGTCTGTAGAGTAGAGACACGGCCCAGATATACAGTCTGTAGTGTACAGCCACGGCCCAGATATACAGTCTGTAGAGTAGATCTACGGCCCAGATATACAGTCTGTAGTGTACAGCCACGTTCCAGATATACAGTCTGTAGAGTAGAGCCACGGCCCAGATATACAGTCTGTAGATTAGAGCCACGGCCCAAATATACAGTCTGTAGATTAGAGCCGCGGCCCAGATATACAGCTTATAGTGTACAGCCACAGCCCTGATACACAGCCTGTAGAGTAGAGCCACGGTCCAGATATTCAGTCTGTAGTTTACAGCCACGTTCCAGATATACAGTCTGTAGTGTACATACAGCCACGGCCCAGATATACAGTCTGTAGAGTAGAGCCACGGCCCAGATATACAGTCTGTAGTGTAGAGCCACTGCCCAGATATACATCTGTAGAGTACAGCCACGGCCGAGATATACAGTCTGTAGTGTAGAGTCACGGCCCAGATATACAGTCTGTAGTGTAGAGTCACGGCCCAGATATACAGTCGGTGGTGTACAGCCACGGTCCAGATATACAGTCTGTAGTGTACAGCCACGGCCCAGATATACAGTCTGTAGAGTACAGCCACGGCCCAGATATACAGTTTGTAGTGTAGAGCCACGGCCCAGGTATACAGTCTGTAGAGTACAGCCACGGCCCAGATATACAGTCTGTAGAGTAGAGCCACGGTCCAGATATACAGTCTGTATAGTAGAGTCACGGCCCAGATATACAGTCTGTAGAGTACAGCCACAGCCTAGATATACAGTCTGTAGTGTAGAGCCACGGCCCAGATATACAGTCTGTAGTGTAGAGCCACGGCCCAGATATACAGTCTGTAGTGTACAGCCACGGTCCAGATATACAGTCTATAAAGTAGAGCCACTGTCCAGATATACAGTCTGTAGAGTAGAGCCATGGCCCAGATATACAGTCTGTAGAGTAGAGCCAAGGCCCAGATATACAGTCTGTAGTGTAGATCCTCGGCCCAGATATACAGTCTGTAGAGTAGAGCCACGGCCCAGATATACAGTCTGTAGAGTAGAGCCACGGCCCAGACATACAGTCTGTAGAGTAGAGCCACGGCCCAGATATACAGTCTGTAGTGTACAGCCACGGTCCAGATATACAGTCTGTAGAGTAGAGCCGCGGCCCAGATATACAGTCTGTAGTGTACAGCCACGTTCCTTATATACAGTCTGTAGAGTAGAGCCACGGTCCAGATATACAGTCTGTAGTGTACAGCCATTGCCCAGATACACAGTCTGTAGAGTAGAGCCACGGTCCAGATATACAGTCTGTAGAGTAGAGCCATGGCCCAGATATACAGTCTGTAGTGTACAGCCACGTTCTAGATATCCAGTCTGTAGAGTAGAGCCACGGCCCGGATATACAGTCTGTAGAGTAGTGCCACGGTCCAGATATACAGTCTGTAGTGTACAGCCACGGCCCAGATATACAGTCTGTAGAGTAGAGCCACGGTCCAGATATACAGTCTGTAGTGTACAGCCACGGCCCAGAGATACAGTCTGTAGAGAAGAGCCACGGTCCAGATATACAGTCTGTAGTGTACAGCCACGGCCCTGATATATAGTCTGTAGTGTACAGCCACGGCCCAGACATAGTATGTAGAGTAGAGCCACGGCACAGATATACAGTCTGTACAGTAGTGCCACGGCCCAGATATACAGTCTGTAGTGTATAGCCACGGTCCAGATATACAGTCTGTAGAGTACAGCCACGGCCCTGACATACAGTCTCTAGAGTAGAGCCACGGCCGAGATATACAGTCTGTAGAGTACAGCCACGGTCCAGATATACAGTCTGTAGAGTACAGCCACGGCCCTGATATACAGTCTCTAGAGTAGAGCCACGGCCCAGATATACAGTCTGTAGAGTAGAGCACGGTCCTTATATACAGTCTGTAGTGTAGAGCCACGGCCCAGATATACAGTCTGTAGAGTAGAGCCATGGTCCAGATATGCAGTCTGTAGTGTACAGCCACGGCCCAGATATACATCGGTAGAGTAGAGCCACGGTCCAGATATACAGTCTGTAGAGTAGAGCCACGGTCAAGATATACAGTCTGTAGTGTAGAGCCACGGCCCAGATATACAGTCTGTAGTGTAGAGCCACGGCCCAGATATACAGTCTGTAGAGTCCAGCCACGGCCCAGATATACAGTCTGTAGTGTAGAGCCACGGCCCAGATATACAGTCTGTAGAGTATTGCCACGGCCCAGATATACAGTCTGTAGTGTACAGCCACGGTCCAGATATACAGTCTGTAGTGTACAGCCACGGTCCAGATATACAGTCTGTAGGAGTACAGCCACGGCCCATATATACAGTCTGTAGTGTAGAGCCACGGCCCAGGTATACAGTCTGTAGTGTAGAGCCACGGCCCAGATATACAGTCTGTAGTGTACAGCCACGGTCCAGATATACAGTCTGTAGAGTACAGCCACGGCCCAGATATACAGTCTTTAGAGTAGATCCACGGCCCAGACATACAGTCTGTAGTGTACAGCCACGGCCCAGATATACAGTCTGTAGAGTAGATCCACGGCCCAGACATACAGTCTGTAGTGTACAGCCACGGCCAGATATACAGTCTGTAGAGTAGAGCCGCGGCCCAGATATACAGTCTGTAGTGCACAGCCACGGTCCAGATATACAGTCTGTAGAGTAGAGCCACGGCCCTGATATACAGTCTGTAGAGTAGAGCCGCGGCCCAGATATACAGTCTGTAGAGTAGAGCCACGGCCCAGATATAAAGTCTGTAGAGTAGAGCCACGGTCCAGATATACAGTCTGTAGTGTACAGCCACAGCCCAGATATACAGTCTGTAGAGTAGGGCCACAGTCCAGATATACAGTCTGTAGAGTACAGCCACGGCCAGATATACAGTCTGTAGTGTACAGCCACGGCCCAGACATAGTCTTTAGAGTAGAGCCACGGCACAGATATACAGTCTGTAGAGTAGAGCCACGGTCCAGATATACATTCTGTAGAGTAGAGCCACGGCCCAAATATACAGTCTGTAGAGTAGAGACACGGCCCAGATATACAGTCTGTAGTGTACAGCCACGGCCCAGATATGCAGTCTGTATAGTAGATCTACGGCCCAGATATACAGTCTGTAGTGTACAGCCACGTTCCAGATATACAGTCTGTAGAGTAGAGCCACGGCCCTGATATACAGTCTGTAGAGTAGAGCCACGGTCTAGATATACAGTCTGTAGTGTACAGCCACGGCCCAGATATACAGTCTGTAGAGTAGAGCCACGGTCCAGACATGCAGTCTGTAGAGTAGAGTCACGGCCCAGATATACAGTCTGTAGAGTACAGCCACGGCCCAGATATACAGTCTGTAGAGTAGAGCCGCGGCCCAGACATACAGTCTGTAGAGTAGAGCCACGGCCCAGATATACAGTCTGTAGTGTACAGCCATGGCCCAGATATATAGTCTGTAGTGTAGAGCCGCGGCCCAGATATACAGTCTGTAGTGTACAGCCACGGCCCAGATATACAGTCTGTAGAGTAGAGCCACGGCCCAGATATACAGTCTGTAGAGTAGAGCCACGGCCCAAATATACAGTCTGTAGATTAGAGCCGCTGCCCAGATATACAGCTTATAGTGTACAGCCACAGCCCTGATACACAGTCTGTAGAGTAGAGCCACGGTCCAGTTATTCAGTCTATAGTGTACAGCCACGTTCCAGATATACAGTCTGTAGTGTACATACAGCCACGGCCCAGATATACAGTTTGTAGAGTAGAGCCACGTTCCAGATATACAGTCTGTAGTGTAGAGCCACGGCCCAGATATACAGTCTGTAGTGTAGAGCCACGGCCCAGATATACATCTGTAGAGTACAGCCACGGCCCAGATATACAGTCTGTAGTGTAGAGCCACGGCCCAGATATACAGTCTGTAGAGTACAGCCACGGCCCAGATATACAGTCTGTAGAGTACAGCCACGGCCCAGATATACAGTCTGTAGTGTAGAGTCACGGCCCAGATATACAGTCTGTAGTGTAGAGCCACGGTCCAGATATACAGTCTGTAGTGTACAGCCACGGCCCAGATATACAGTCTGTAGAGTACAGCCACGGCCCAGATATACAGTCTGTAGTGTAGAGCCACGGCCCAGGTATACAGTCTGTAGTGTAGAGCCACGGCCCAGATATACAGTCTGTAGTGTACAGCCACGGTCCAGATATACAGTCTGTAGAGTACAGCCACGGTCAAGATATACAGTCTTTTGAGTAGAGTCACGGTCCAGATATACAGTCTGTATAGTAGAGTCACGGCCCAGATATACAGTCTGTAGAGTACAGCCACGGCCTAAATATACAGTCTGTAGTGTAGAGCCACGGCCCAGATATACAGTCTGTAGTGTAGAGCCACGGCCCAGATATACAGTCTGTAGTGTACAGCCACGGTACAGATATACAGTCTGTAGAGTAGAGCCACTGTCCAGATATACAGTCTCTAGAGTAGAGCCACGGCCCAGATATACAGTCTGTAGAGTAGAGCCACGGCCCAGATATACAGTCTGTAGTGTAGATTCTCGGCCCAGATATACAGTCTGTAGAGTAGAGTCACGGCCCAGATATACAGTCTGTAGAGTAGAGCCACGGCCCAGACATACAGTCTGTAGAGTAGAGCCACGACCCAGATATACAGTCTGAAGTGTAGAGCCACGGTCCAGATATACAGTCTGTAGAG
This sequence comes from Chirona hameri, assembly GCA_036785665.1. Lineage (NCBI taxonomy): Eukaryota > Metazoa > Arthropoda > Thecostraca > Balanomorpha > Balanidae > Chirona > Chirona hameri. The sequence continues at coordinate 69,355 of JAXIVJ010000607.1, forward strand.
TAGAGCCGCGGCCCAGATATACAGTCTGTAGAGTAGAGCCACGGTCGAGATATATAGTCTGTAGAATAGAGCCACGGCCCAGATTTACAGTCTGTAGTGTACAGCCACGTTCCAGATATACAGTCTGTAGAGTAGAGCCACGGTCCAGATATACAGTCTGTAGTGTACAGCCATTGCCCAGATATACAGTCTGTAGAGTAGAGCCACGGTCCAGATATACAGTCTGTAGAGTAGAGCCATGGCCCAGATATACAGTCTGTAGTGTACAGCCACGTTCCAGATATACAGTCTGTAGAGTAGAGCCACGACCCGGATATACAGTCTGTAGAGTAGAGCCACTGTCCAGATATACAGTCTGTAGTGTACAGCCACGGCCCAGATATACAGTCTGTAGAGTAGAGCCACGGTCCAGATATACAGTCTGTAGTGTACAGCCACGGCCCAGATATACAGTCTGTAGAGAAGAGCCACGGTCCAGATATACAGTCTGTAGTGTACAGCCACGGCCCTGATATATAGTCTGTAGTGTAGAGCCACGGTCCAGATATACAGTCTGTAGTGTACAGCCACGGCCCTGATATATAGTCTGTAGTGTACAGCCACGGCCCAGACATAGTATGTAGAGTAGAGCCACGGCACAGATATACAGTCTGTACAGTAGAGCCACGGCCCAGATATACAGTCTGTAGAGTAGAGCCACGGCCCCGATATACAGTCTGTAGTGTAGAGTCACGGTCCAGATATACAGTCTGTAGAATAGAGCCACGGTCCAGATATACAGTCTGTACAGTAGAGCCACGGCCCAGATATACAGTCTGTAGAGTAGAGCCACGGTCCAGATATACAGTCTGTAGAGTACAGCCACGGCCCTGACATACAGTCTCTAGAGTAGATCCACGGTCCAGATATACAGTCTGTAGAGTAGAGCCACGGCCCTGATATACAGTCTGTAGAGTACAGCCTCGGCCCAGATATACAGTCTGTAGAGTAGAGCCACGGTCCAGATATACAGTCTGTAGAGTACAGCCACGGCCCTGACATACAGTCTCTAGAGTAGATCCACGGTCCAGATATACAGTCTGTAGAGTAGAGCCACGGCCCTGATATACAGTCTGTAGAGTACAGCCACGGCCCAGATATACAGTCTGTAGAGTACAGCCACGGCCCTGACATACAGTCTCTAGAGTAGATCCACGGTCCAGATATACAGTCTGTAGAGTAGAGCCACGGCCCTGATATACAGTCTGTAGAGTACAGCCACGGCCCAGATATACAGTCTGTAGAGTACAGCCACGGCCCAGATATACAGTCTGTAGAGTAGAGCCACGGCCCAGATATACAGTCTGTAGTGTACAGCCACGGCCCAGATATACAATCGGTAGAGTACAGCCACGGCCCTGATATACAGTCTCTAGAGTAGAGCCACGGCCCAGATATACAGTCTGTAGAGTAGAGCCACGGTCCTTATATACAGTCTGTAGTGTAGAGCCACGGCCAGATATACAGTCTGTAGAGTAGAGCCACGGTCCAGATATGCAGTCTGTAGTGTACAGCCAGGGCCCAGATATACAGTCGGTAGAGTAGAGCCACGGTCCAGATATACAGTCTGTGGAGTAGAGCCACGGTCCAGATATACAGTCTATAGAGTAGAGCCACGGCCCAGATATAGAGTCTGTAGATTAGAGCCGCGGCCCAGATATACAGTCTATAGTGTAGATGCACGGTCCAGATATACAGTCTGTAGAGTAGATCCACGGCCCAGACATACAGTCTGTAGTGTACAGCCACGGCCCAGATATACAGTCTGTAGTGTACAGCCACGTTCCAGATATACAGTCTGTAGAGTAGAGCCACGGCCCTGATATACAGTCTGTAGCGTAGAGCCACGGTCCAGATATACAGTCTGTAGTGTACAGCCACGGCCCAGATATACAGTCTGTAGAGTAGAGACACGGTCCAGACATGCAGTCTGTAGAGTAGAGTCACGGCCCAGATATACAGTCTGTAGAGTACAGCCACGGCCCAGATATACAGTCTGTAGAGTAGAGCCGCGGCCCAGACATACAGTCTGTAGAGTAGAGCCACGGCCCAGATATACAGTCTGTAGTGTACAGCCATGGCCCAGATATACAGTCTGTAGTGTAGAGCCGCGGCCCAGATATACAGTCTGTAGTGTACAGCCACGGCCCAGATATACAGTCTGTAGAGTAGAGCCACGGCCCAGATATACAGTCTGTAGAGTAGAGCCACGGCCCAAATATACAGTCTGTAGATTAGAGCCGCGGCCCAGATATACAGCTTATAGTGTACAGCCACAGCCCTGATACACAGTCTGTAGAGTAGAGCCACGGTCCAGATATTCAGTCTGTAGTGTACAGCCACGTTCCAGATATACAGTCTGTAGTGTACATACAGCCACGGCCCAGATATACAGTTTGTAGAGTAGAGCCACGTTCCAGATATACAGTCTGTAGTGTAGAGCCACGGCCCAGATATACAGTCTGTAGTGTAGAGCCACGGCCCAGATATACATCTGTAGAGTACAGCCACGGCCCAGATATACAGTCTGTAGAGTACAGCCACGGCCCAGATATACAGTCTGTAGAGTACAGCCACGGCCCAGATATACAGTCTGTAGTGTAGAGTCACGGCCCAGATATACAGTCTGTAGTGTAGAGCCACGGCCCAGATATACAGTCTGTAGTGTACAGCCACGGTACAGATATACAGTCTGTAGTGTACAGCCACGGCCCAGATATACAGTCTGTAGAGTACAGCCACGGCCCAGATATACAGTCTGTAGTGTAGAGCCACGGCCCAGGTATACAGTCTGTAGTGTAGAGCCACGGCCCAGATATACAGTCTGTAGTGTACAGCCACGGTCCAGATATACAGTCTGTAGAGTACAGCCACGGTCAAGATATACAGTCTTTTGAGTAGAGTCACGGTCCAGATATGCAGTCTGTATAGTAGAGTCACGGCCCAGATATACAGTTTGTAGAGTACAGCCACGGCCCAGATATACAGTCTGTAAAGTAGAGCCACGGTCCAGATATACAGTCTGTAGAGTAGAGCCACGTTCCAGATATACAGTCTGTAGTGCAGATCCACAGCCCAGACATACAGTCTGTAGAGTAGATCCACGGCCCAGATATACAGTCTGTAGTGTAGAGACACGGCCCAGATATACAGTCTGTAGTGTACAGCCACGGCCCAGATATACAGTCTGTAGAGTAGATCTACGGCCCAGATATACAGTCTGTAGTGTACAGCCACGTTCCAGATATACAGTCTGTAGAGTAGAGCCACGGCCCAGATATACAGTCTGTAGATTAGAGCCACGGCCCAAATATACAGTCTGTAGATTAGAGCCGCGGCCCAGATATACAGCTTATAGTGTACAGCCACAGCCCTGATACACAGTCTGTAGAGTAGAGCCACGGTCCAGATATTCAGTCTGTAGTTTACAGCCACGTTCCAGATATACAGTCGGTAGTGTACATACAGCCACGGCCCAGATATACAGTCTGTAGAGTAGAGCCACGGCCCAGATATACAGTCTGTAGTGTAGAGCCACTGCCCAGATATACATCTGTAGAGTACAGCCACGGCCGAGATATACAGTCTTTAGTGTAGAGTCACGGCCCAGATATACAGTCTGTAGTGTAGAGTCACGGCCCAGATATACAGTCGGTGGTGTACAGCCACGGTCCAGATATACAGTCTGTAGTGTACAGCCACGGCCCAGATATACAGTCTGTAGAGTACAGCCACGGCCCAGATATACAGTTTGTAGTGTAGAGCCACGGCCCAGGTATACAGTCTGTAGAGTACAGCCACGGCCCAGATATACAGTCTGTAGAGTAGAGCCACGGTCCAGATATACAGTCTGTAGTGTAGAGTCACGGCCCAGATATACAGTCGGTGGTGTACAGCCACGGCCCAGATATACAGTCTGTAGAGTAGAGCCACGGCCCAGATATACAGTCTGTAGTGTAGATCCTCGGCCCAGATATACAGTCTGTAGAGTAGAGCCACGGCCCAGATATACAGTCTGTAGAGTAGAGCCACGGTCCAGATATACAGTCTGTAGAGTACAGCCACGGCCCAGACATAGAGTCTGTAGAGTAGATCCACGGCCCTGATATACAGTCTGTAGTGTACAGCCACGGCCCAGATATACAGTCTGTAGCGTAGAGCCACGGCCCAGATATACAGTCTGTAGTGTAGATCCACGGCCCAGACATACAGTCTGTAGTGTACAGCCACGGCCCAGACATACAGTCTGTAGAGTAGATCCACGGCCCAGACATACAGTCTGTAGTGTACAGCCACGGTCCAGATATACAGTCTGTAGAGTGGAGCCACGGTCCAGATATACAGTCTGTAGAGTAGAGTTACGTTCCAGATATGCAGTCTGTAGTGTACAGCCTCGGCTCAGATATACAGTCTGTAAAGTAGAGCCACGGTCCAGATATACAGTCTGTAGAGTAGAGCCACGTTCCAGATATACAGTCTGTAGTGCAGATCCACAGCCCAGACATACAGTCTGTAGAGTAGATCCACGGCCCAGATATACAGTCTGTAGTGTAGAGACACGGCCCAGATATACAGTCTGTAGGGTACAGCCACAGCCCAGATATACAGTCTGTAGAGTAGAGCCACGGCCCAAATATACAGTCTGTAGAGTAGAGACACGGCCCAGATATACAGTCTGTAGTGTACAGCCACGGCCCAGATATACAGTCTGTAGAGTAGATCTACGGCCCAGATATACAGTCTGTAGTGTACAGCCACGTTCCAGATATACAGTCTGTAGAGTAGAGCCACGGCCCAGATATACAGTCTGTAGATTAGAGCCACGGCCCAAATATACAGTCTGTAGATTAGAGCCGCGGCCCAGATATACAGCTTATAGTGTACAGCCACAGCCCTGATACACAGCCTGTAGAGTAGAGCCACGGTCCAGATATTCAGTCTGTAGTTTACAGCCACGTTCCAGATATACAGTCTGTAGTGTACATACAGCCACGGCCCAGATATACAGTCTGTAGAGTAGAGCCACGGCCCAGATATACAGTCTGTAGTGTAGAGCCACTGCCCAGATATACATCTGTAGAGTACAGCCACGGCCGAGATATACAGTCTGTAGTGTAGAGTCACGGCCCAGATATACAGTCTGTAGTGTAGAGTCACGGCCCAGATATACAGTCGGTGGTGTACAGCCACGGTCCAGATATACAGTCTGTAGTGTACAGCCACGGCCCAGATATACAGTCTGTAGAGTACAGCCACGGCCCAGATATACAGTTTGTAGTGTAGAGCCACGGCCCAGGTATACAGTCTGTAGAGTACAGCCACGGCCCAGATATACAGTCTGTAGAGTAGAGCCACGGTCCAGATATACAGTCTGTATAGTAGAGTCACGGCCCAGATATACAGTCTGTAGAGTACAGCCACAGCCTAGATATACAGTCTGTAGTGTAGAGCCACGGCCCAGATATACAGTCTGTAGTGTAGAGCCACGGCCCAGATATACAGTCTGTAGTGTACAGCCACGGTCCAGATATACAGTCTATAAAGTAGAGCCACTGTCCAGATATACAGTCTGTAGAGTAGAGCCATGGCCCAGATATACAGTCTGTAGAGTAGAGCCAAGGCCCAGATATACAGTCTGTAGTGTAGATCCTCGGCCCAGATATACAGTCTGTAGAGTAGAGCCAGGCCCAGATATACAGTCTGTAGAGTAGAGCCACGGCCCAGACATACAGTCTGTAGAGTAGAGCCACGGCCCAGATATACAGTCTGTAGTGTACAGCCACGGTCCAGATATACAGTCTGTAGAGTAGAGCCGCGGCCCAGATATACAGTCTGTAGTGTACAGCCACGTTCCTTATATACAGTCTGTAGAGTAGAGCCACGGTCCAGATATACAGTCTGTAGTGTACAGCCATTGCCCAGATACACAGTCTGTAGAGTAGAGCCACGGTCCAGATATACAGTCTGTAGAGTAGAGCCATGGCCCAGATATACAGTCTGTAGTGTACAGCCACGTTCTAGATATCCAGTCTGTAGAGTAGAGCCACGGCCCGGATATACAGTCTGTAGAGTAGTGCCACGGTCCAGATATACAGTCTGTAGTGTACAGCCACGGCCCAGATATACAGTCTGTAGAGTAGAGCCACGGTCCAGATATACAGTCTGTAGTGTACAGCCACGGCCCAGAGATACAGTCTGTAGAGAAGAGCCACGGTCCAGATATACAGTCTGTAGTGTACAGCCACGGCCCTGATATATAGTCTGTAGTGTACAGCCACGGCCCAGACATAGTATGTAGAGTAGAGCCACGGCACAGATATACAGTCTGTACAGTAGTGCCACGGCCCAGATATACAGTCTGTAGTGTATAGCCACGGTCCAGATATACAGTCTGTAGAGTACAGCCACGGCCCTGACATACAGTCTCTAGAGTAGAGCCACGGCCGAGATATACAGTCTGTAGAGTACAGCCACGGTCCAGATATACAGTCTGTAGAGTACAGCCACGGCCCTGATATACAGTCTCTAGAGTAGAGCCACGGCCCAGATATACAGTCTGTAGAGTAGAGCACGGTCCTTATATACAGTCTGTAGTGTAGAGCCACGGCCCAGATATACAGTCTGTAGAGTAGAGCCATGGTCCAGATATGCAGTCTGTAGTGTACAGCCACGGCCCAGATATACATCGGTAGAGTAGAGCCACGGTCCAGATATACAGTCTGTAGAGTAGAGCCACGGTCAAGATATACAGTCTGTAGTGTAGAGCCACGGCCCAGATATACAGTCTGTAGTGTAGAGCCACGGCCCAGATATACAGTCTGTAGAGTCCAGCCACGGCCCAGATATACAGTCTGTAGTGTAGAGCCACGGCCCAGATATACAGTCTGTAGAGTATTGCCACGGCCCAGATATACAGTCTGTAGTGTACAGCCACGGTCCAGATATACAGTCTGTAGTGTACAGCCACGGTCCAGATATACAGTCTGTAGGAGTACAGCCACGGCCCATATATACAGTCTGTAGTGTAGAGCCACGGCCCAGGTATACAGTCTGTAGTGTAGAGCCACGGCCCAGATATACAGTCTGTAGTGTACAGCCACGGTCCAGATATACAGTCTGTAGAGTACAGCCACGGCCCAGATATACAGTCTTTAGAGTAGATCCACGGCCCAGACATACAGTCTGTAGTGTACAGCCACGGCCCAGATATACAGTCTGTAGAGTAGATCCACGGCCCAGACATACAGTCTGTAGTGTACAGCCACGGCCAGATATACAGTCTGTAGAGTAGAGCCGCGGCCCAGATATACAGTCTGTAGTGCACAGCCACGGTCCAGATATACAGTCTGTAGAGTAGAGCCACGGCCCTGATATACAGTCTGTAGAGTAGAGCCGCGGCCCAGATATACAGTCTGTAGAGTAGAGCCACGGCCCAGATATAAAGTCTGTAGAGTAGAGCCACGGTCCAGATATACAGTCTGTAGTGTACAGCCACAGCCCAGATATACAGTCTGTAGAGTAGGGCCACAGTCCAGATATACAGTCTGTAGAGTACAGCCACGGCCAGATATACAGTCTGTAGTGTACAGCCACGGCCCAGACATAGTCTTTAGAGTAGAGCCACGGCACAGATATACAGTCTGTAGAGTAGAGCCACGGTCCAGATATACATTCTGTAGAGTAGAGCCACGGCCCAAATATACAGTCTGTAGAGTAGAGACACGGCCCAGATATACAGTCTGTAGTGTACAGCCACGGCCCAGATATGCAGTCTGTATAGTAGATCTACGGCCCAGATATACAGTCTGTAGTGTACAGCCACGTTCCAGATATACAGTCTGTAGAGTAGAGCCACGGCCCTGATATACAGTCTGTAGAGTAGAGCCACGGTCTAGATATACAGTCTGTAGTGTACAGCCACGGCCCAGATATACAGTCTGTAGAGTAGAGCCACGGTCCAGACATGCAGTCTGTAGAGTAGAGTCACGGCCCAGATATACAGTCTGTAGAGTACAGCCACGGCCCAGATATACAGTCTGTAGAGTAGAGCCGCGGCCCAGACATACAGTCTGTAGAGTAGAGCCACGGCCCAGATATACAGTCTGTAGTGTACAGCCATGGCCCAGATATACAGTCTGTAGTGTAGAGCCGCGGCCCAGATATACAGTCTGTAGTGTACAGCCACGGCCCAGATATACAGTCTGTAGAGTAGAGCCACGGCCCAGATATACAGTCTGTAGAGTAGAGCCACGGCCCAAATATACAGTCTGTAGATTAGAGCCGCTGCCCAGATATACAGCTTATAGTGTACAGCCACAGCCCTGATACACAGTCTGTAGAGTAGAGCCACGGTCCAGTTATTCAGTCTATAGTGTACAGCCACGTTCCAGATATACAGTCTGTAGTGTACATACAGCCACGGCCCAGATATACAGTTTGTAGAGTAGAGCCACGTTCCAGATATACAGTCTGTAGTGTAGAGCCACGGCCCAGATATACAGTCTGTAGTGTAGAGCCACGGCCCAGATATACATCTGTAGAGTACAGCCACGGCCCAGATATACAGTCTGTAGTGTAGAGCCACGGCCCAGATATACAGTCTGTAGAGTACAGCCACGGCCCAGATATACAGTCTGTAGAGTACAGCCACGGCCCAGATATACAGTCTGTAGTGTAGAGTCACGGCCCAGATATACAGTCTGTAGTGTAGAGCCACGGTCCAGATATACAGTCTGTAGTGTACAGCCACGGCCCAGATATACAGTCTGTAGAGTACAGCCACGGCCCAGATATACAGTCTGTAGTGTAGAGCCACGGCCCAGGTATACAGTCTGTAGTGTAGAGCCACGGCCCAGATATACAGTCTGTAGTGTACAGCCACGGTCCAGATATACAGTCTGTAGAGTACAGCCACGGTCAAGATATACAGTCTTTTGAGTAGAGTCACGGTCCAGATATACAGTCTGTATAGTAGAGTCACGGCCCAGATATACAGTCTGTAGAGTACAGCCACGGCCTAAATATACAGTCTGTAGTGTAGAGCCACGGTACAGATATACAGTCTGTAGAGTAGAGCCACTGTCCAGATATACAGTCTGTAGTGTACAGCCACGGTACAGATATACAGTCTGTAGAGTAGAGCCACTGTCCAGATATACAGTCTCTAGAGTAGAGCCACGGCCCAGATATACAGTCTGTAGAGTAGAGCCACGGCCCAGATATACAGTCTGTAGTGTAGATTCTCGGCCCAGATATACAGTCTGTAGAGTAGAGTCACGGCCCAGATATACAGTCTGTAGAGTAGAGCCACGGCCCAGACATACAGTCTGTAGAGTAGAGCCACGACCCAGATATACAGTCTGAAGTGTAGAGCCACGGTCCAGATATACAGTCTGTAGAGTAGAGCCGCGGCCCAGATATACAGTCTGTAGAGTAGAGCCACGGTCGAGATATATAGTCTGTAGAATAGAGCCACGGCCCAGATTTACAGTCTGTAGTGTACAGCCACGTTCCAGATATACAGTCTGTAGAGTAGAGCCACGGTCCAGATATACAGTCTGTAGTGTACAGCCATTGCCCAGATATACAGTCTGTAGAGTAGAGCCACGGTCCAGATATACAGTCTGTAGAGTAGAGCCATGGCCCAGATATACAGTCTGTAGTGTACAGCCACGTTCCAGATATACAGTCTGTAGAGTAGAGCCACGGCCCGGATATACAGTCTGTAGAGTAGAGCCACTGTCCAGATATACAGTCTGTAGTGTACAGCCACGGCCCAGATATACAGTCTGTAGAGTAGAGCCACGGTCCAGATATACAGTCTGTAGTGTACAGCCACGGCCCAGATATACAGTCTGTAGAGAAGAGCCACGGTCCAGATATACAGTCTGTAGTGTACAGCCACGGCCCTGATATATAGTCTGTAGTGTAGAGCCACGGTCCAGATATACAGTCTGTAGTGTACAGCCACGGCCCTGATATATAGTCTGTAGTGTACAGCCACGGCCCAGACATAGTATGTAGAGTAGAGCCACGGCACAGATATACAGTCTGTACAGTAGAGCCACGGCCCAGATATACAGTCTGTAGAGTAGAGCCACGGCCCCGATATACAGTCTGTAGTGTAGAGTCACGGTCCAGATATACAGTCTGTAGAATAGAGCCACGGTCCAGATATACAGTCTGTACAGTAGGGCCACGGCCCAGATATACAGTCTGTAGAGTAGAGCCACGGTCCAGATATACAGTCTGTAGAGTACAGCCACGGCCCTGACATACAGTCTCTAGAGTAGATCCACGGTCCAGATATACAGTCTGTAGAGTAGAGCCACGGCCCTGATATACAGTCTGTAGAGTACAGCCTCGGCCCAGATATACAGTCTGTAGAGTAGAGCCACGGTCCAGATATACAGTCTGTAGAGTACAGCCACGGCCCTGACATACAGTCTCTAGAGTAGATCCACGGTCCAGATATACAGTCTGTAGAGTAGAGCCACGGCCCTGATATACAGTCTGTAGAGTACAGCCACGGCCCAGATATACAGTCTGTAGAGTACAGCCACGGCCCTGACATACAGTCTCTAGAGTAGATCCACGGTCCAGATATACAGTCTGTAGAGTAGAGCCACGGCCCTGATATACAGTCTGTAGAGTACAGCCACGGCCCAGATATACAGTCTGTAGAGTACAGCCACGGCCCAGATATACAGTCTGTAGAGTAGAGCCACGGCCCAGATATACAGTCTGTAGTGTACAGCCACGGCCCAGATATACAATCGGTAGAGTACAGCCACGGCCCTGATATACAGTCTCTAGAGTAGAGCCACGGCCCAGATATACAGTCTGTAGAGTAGAGCCACGGTCCTTATATACAGTCTGTAGTGTAGAGCCACGGCCAGATATACAGTCTGTAGAGTAGAGCCACGGTCCAGATATGCAGTCTGTAGTGTACAGCCAGGGCCCAGATATACAGTCGGTAGAGTAGAGCCACGGTCCAGATATACAGTCTGTGGAGTAGAGCCACGGTCCAGATATACAGTCTATAGAGTAGAGCCACGGCCCAGATATAGAGTCTGTAGATTAGAGCCGCGGCCCAGATATACAGTCTATAGTGTAGATGCACGGTCCAGATATACAGTCTGTAGAGTAGATCCACGGCCCAGACATACAGTCTGTAGTGTACAGCCACGGCCCAGATATACAGTCTGTAGTGTACAGCCACGTTCCAGATATACAGTCTGTAGAGTAGAGCCACGGCCCTGATATACAGTCTGTAGCGTAGAGCCACGGTCCAGATATACAGTCTGTAGTGTACAGCCACGGCCCAGATATACAGTCTGTAGAGTAGAGACACGGTCCAGACATGCAGTCTGTAGAGTAGAGTCACGGCCCAGATATACAGTCTGTAGAGTACAGCCACGGCCCAGATATACAGTCTGTAGAGTAGAGCCGCGGCCCAGACATACAGTCTGTAGAGTAGAGCCACGGCCCAGATATACAGTCTGTAGTGTACAGCCATGGCCCAGATATACAGTCTGTAGTGTAGAGCCGCGGCCCAGATATACAGTCTGTAGTGTACAGCCACGGCCCAGATATACAGTCTGTAGAGTAGAGCCACGGCCCAGATATACAGTCTGTAGAGTAGAGCCACGGCCCAAATATACAGTCTGTAGATTAGAGCCGCGGCCCAGATATACAGCTTATAGTGTACAGCCACAGCCCTGATACACAGTCTGTAGAGTAGAGCCACGGTCCAGATATTCAGTCTGTAGTGTACAGCCACGTTCCAGATATACAGTCTGTAGTGTACATACAGCCACGGCCCAGATATACAGTTTGTAGAGTAGAGCCACGTTCCAGATATACAGTCTGTAGTGTAGAGCCACGGCCCAGATATACAGTCTGTAGTGTAGAGCCACGGCCCAGATATACATCTGTAGAGTACAGCCACGGCCCAGATATACAGTCTGTAGAGTACAGCCACGGCCCAGATATACAGTCTGTAGAGTACAGCCACGGCCCAGATATACAGTCTGTAGTGTAGAGTCACGGCCCAGATATACAGTCTGTAGTGTAGAGCCACGGCCCAGATATACAGTCTGTAGTGTACAGCCACGGTACAGATATACAGTCTGTAGTGTACAGCCACGGCCCAGATATACAGTCTGTAGAGTACAGCCACGGCCCAGATATACAGTCTGTAGTGTAGAGCCACGGCCCAGGTATACAGTCTGTAGTGTAGAGCCACGGCCCAGATATACAGTCTGTAGTGTACAGCCACGGTCCAGATATACAGTCTGTAGAGTACAGCCACGGTCAAGATATACAGTCTTTTGAGTAGAGTCACGGTCCAGATATGCAGTCTGTATAGTAGAGTCACGGCCCAGATATACAGTTTGTAGAGTACAGCCACGGCCCAGATATACAGTCTGTAGTGTAGAGCCACGGCCCAGATATACAGTCTGTAGTGTACAGCCACGGTACAGATATACAGTCTGTAGAGTAGAGCCACTGTCCAGATATACAGTCTCTAGAGTAGAGCCACGGCCCAGATATACAGTCTGTAGAGTAGAGCCACGGCCCAGATATACAGTCTGTAGTGTAGATTCTCGGCCCAGATATACAGTCTGTAGAGTAGAGTCACGGCCCAGATATACAGTCTGTAGAGTAGAGCCACGGCCCAGACATACAGTCTGTAGAGTAAAGCCACGACCCAGATATACAGTCTGTAGTGTAGAGCCACGGCCCAGATATACAGTCTGTAGAGTAGAGCCACGGCCCAGATATACAGTCTGTAGTGTAGATTCTCGGCCCAGATATACAGTCTGTAGAGTAGAGCCACGGTCGAGATATACAGTCTGTAGAATAGAGCCACGGCCCAGATTTACAGTCTGTAGTGTACAGCCACGTTCCAGATATACAGTCTGTAGAGTAGAGCCACGGTCCAGATATACAGTCTGTAGTGTACAGCCATTGCCCAGATATACAGTCTGTAGAGTAGAGCCACGGTCCAGATATACAGTCTGTAGAGTAGAGCCATGGCCCAGATATACAGTCTGTAGTGTACAGCCACGTTCCAGATATACAGTCTGTAGAGTAGAGCCACGGCCCGGATATACAGTCTGTAGAGTAGAGCCACTGTCCAGATATACAGTCTGTAGTGTACAGCCACGGCCCAGATATACAGTCTGTAGAGTAGAGCCACAGTCCAGATATACAGTCTGTAGTGTACAGCCACGGCCCAGATATACAGTCTGTAGAGAAGAGCCACGGTCCAGATATACAGTCTGTAGTGTACAGTCACGGCCCTGATATATAGTCTGTAGTGTAGAGCCACGGTCCAGATATACAGTCTGTAGTGTACAGCCACGGCCCTGATATATAGTCTGTAGTGTACAGCCACGGCCCAGACATAGTATGTAGAGTAGAGCCGCGGCACAGATATACAGTCTGTACAGTAGAGCCACGGCCCAGATATACAGTCTGTAGAGTAGAGCCACGGCCCCGATATACAGTTTGTAGTGTAGAGTCACGGTCCAGATATACAGTCTGTAGAGTAGAGCCACGGTCCAGATATACAGTCTGTACAGTAGAGCCACGGCCCAGATATACAGTCTGTAGAGTAGAGCCACGGTCCAGATATACAGTCTGTAGAGTACAGCCACGGCCCTGACATACAGTCTCTAGAGTAGATCCACGGTCCAGATATACAGTCTGTAGAGTAGAGCCACGGCCCTGATATACAGTCTGTAGAGTACAGCCTCGGCCCAGATATACAGTCTGTAGAGTAGAGCCACGGTCCAGATATACAGTCTGTAGAGTACAGCCACGGCCCTGACATACAGTCTCTAGAGTAGATCCACGGTCCAGATATACAGTCTGTAGAGTAGAGCCACGGCCCTGTTATACAGTCTGTAGTGTACAGCCACGGCCAGATATACAGTCTGTAGAGTACAGCCACGGCCCTGACATACAGTCTGTAGTGTAGAGCCGCGGCCCAGATATACAGTCTTTAGTGTACAGCCACGGCCCAGATATACAGTCTGTAGAGTAGAGCCACGGCCCAGATATACAGTCTGTAGAGTAGAACCACGGCCCAGATATACAGTCTGTAGATTAGAGCTGCGGCCCAGATATACAGTCTATAGTGTAGATCCACGGTCCAGATATACAATCTGTAGATTAGAGCCGCGGCCCAGATATACAGTTTATAGTGTACAGCCACAGCCCTGATAAACAGTCTGTAGAGTAGAGCCACGGTCCAGATATACAGTCTGTAGTGTACAGCCACGTTCCAGATATACAGTCTGTAGTGTACATACAGCCACGGGCCAGATATACAGTCTGTAGAGTAGAGCCACGGCCCAGATATACAGTATGTAGGGTAGAGCCACGGTCCAGATATACAGTCTGTAGTGTAGAGCCGCGGTCCAGACATACAGTCTGTAGAGTAGAGCCACGGCCCAGATATACAGTCTGTAGAGTACAGCCACAGCCCAGATATACAGTCTGTAGAGTAGAGCCGCGGTCCAGACATATAGTCTGTAGAGTAGAGCCACGGCCCAGATATACAGTCTGTAGAGAAGAGCCACGGCCCAGATATACAGTCTGTAGAGTAGAGCCGCGGCCCAGATATACAGTCTGTAGTGTACAGCCACGGCCCAGATATACAGTCTGTAGAGTACAGCCACGGCTCAGATATACAGTCTGTAGTGTAGAGCCACGGCCCAGATATACAGTCTGTAGTGCAGAGCCACGGCCCAGATATACAGTCTGTAGTGTACTTCCACGGTCCAGATATACAGTCTGTAGTGTACAGCCACGGCCCAGATATACAGTCTGTAGAGTACAGCCACGGCCCAGATATACAGTCTGTAGTGTAGAGCCACGGCCCAGGTATACAGTCTGTAGTGTAGAGCCACGGCCCAGATATACAGTCTGTAGTGTACAGCCACGGTCCAGATATACAGTCTGTTGAGTACAGCCACGGCCCAGATATACAGTCTGTAGAGTAGAGCCACGGTCCAGATATACAGTCTGTATAGTAGAGTCACGGCCCAGATATACAGTCTGTAGAGTACAGCAACGGCCCAGATATACAGTCTGTAGTGTAGAGCCACGGACCAGATATACAGTCTGTAGTGTAGAGCCACGGCCCAGATATACAGTCTGTAGTGTACAGCCACGGTCCAGATATACAGTCTGTAGAGTAGAGCCGCGGTCCTGATATACAGTCTGTAGAGTAGAAGCACGGCCCAGATATACAGTCTGCAGAATAGATGCACGGTCCTGATATACAGTCTGTAGAGGAGAGCCACGGCTTAGATATACAGTCTGTAGAGTAGAGCAACGGCCCAGACATACAGTCTGTAGAGTAGAGCCACGGCCCAGATATACAGTCTGTAGAGTAGAGCCACGGTCCAGATATACAGTCTGTAGAGTACAGCCACGGTCCAGATATACAGTCTGTAGTGTAGAGCCACGGTCCAGATATACAGTCTGTAGAGTAGAGCCACGGCCCAGATATGCAGTCTTTAGAGTACAGCCACGACCCAGATATACAGTCTGTAGAGTAGAGCAACGGCCCAGATATACAGTTTGTAGAGTGGAGCCACGTTCCAGACATACAGTCTGTAGAGTAGAGCCACGTTCCATATATACAGTCTGTAGAGTACAGCCGCGGCCCAGATATACAGTCTGTAGAGTAGAGCCGCGGTCCAGATATGCAGTCTGTAGTGTACAGCCAGGGCCCAGATATACAGTCGGTAGAGTAGAGCCACGGTCCAGATATACAGTCTGTAGAGTACAGCCACGGCCCAGATATACAGTCTGTAGAGTAGAGCCACAGTCCAGATATACAGTATGTAGTGTACAGTCACGGCCCAGATATACAGTCTGTAGAGTAGAGCCACGGCCCAGATATACAGTCTGTAGAGTAGAGCCACGGCCCAGATATACAGTCTGCAGAGTAGAGCCGCGGCCCAGATATACAGTCTGTAGTGTACAGCCATGGCCCAGATATAAAGTCTGTAGAGTACAGCCACGGCCCAGATATACAGTCTGTAGAGTAGAGCCGCGGTCCAGACATACAGTCTGTAGAGTAGAGCCACGGCCCAGATATACAGTCTGTAGAGTACAGCCACGGCCCAGATATACAGTCTGTAGAGTAGAGCCACGGTCCAGACATACAGTCTGTAGAGCCACGGCCCAGATATACAGTCAGTAGTGTACAGCCACGGCCCAGATATACAGTCTGTAGAGTAGAGCCACGGCCCAGATATACAGTCTGTAGTGTAGAGCCGCGGCCCAGATATACAGTCTGTAGTGTACAGCCACGGCCCAGATATACAGTCTGTAGAGTAGAGCCACGGCCCAGATATACAGTCTGTAGAGTAGAACCACGGCCCAGATATACAGTCTGTAGATTAGAGCTGCGGCCCAGATGTACAGTCTATAGTGTAGATCCACGGTCCAGATATACAATCTGTAGATTAGAGCCGCGGCCCAGATATACAGTTTATAGTGTACAGCCACAGCCCTGATAAACAGTCTGTAGAGTAGAGCCACGGTCCAGATATACAGTCTGTAGTGTACAGCCACGTTCCAGATATACAGTCTGTAGTGTACATACAGCCACGGCCCAGATATACAGTCTGTAGAGTAGAGCCACGGCCCAGATATACAATATGTAGTGTAGAGCCACGGTCCAGATATACAGTCTGTAGTGTAGAGCCGCGGTCCAGACATACAGTCTGTAGAGTAGAGCCACGGCCCAGATATACAGTCTGTAGAGTACAGCCACGGCCCAGATATACAGTCTGTAGAGTAGAGCCGCGGTCCAGACATATAGTCTGTAGAGTAGAGCCACGGCCCAGATATACAGTCTGTAGAGAAGAGCCACGGCCCAGATATACAGTCTGCAGAGTAGAGCCGCGGCCCAGATATACAGTCTGTAGTGTACAGCCACGGCCCAGATATACAGTCTGTAGAGTACAGCCACGGCTCAGATATACAGTCTGTAGTGTAGAGCCACGGCCCAGATATACAGTCTGTAGTGCAGAGCCACGGCCCAGATATACAGTCTGTAGTGTACTTCCACGGTCCAGATATACAGTCTGTAGTGTACAGCCACGGCCCAGATATACAGTCTGTAGAGTACAGCCACGGCCCAGATATACAGTCTGTAGTGTAGAGCCACGGCCCAGGTATACAGTCTGTAGTGTAGACCCACGGCCCAGATATACAGTCTGTAGTGTACAGCCACGGTCCAGATATACAGTCTGTTGAGTACAGCCACGGCCCAGATATACAGTCTGTAGAGTAGAGCCACGGTCCAGATATACAGTCTGTATAGTAGAGTCACGGCCCAGATATACAGTCTGTAGAGTACAGCAACGGCCCAGATATACAGTCTGTAGTGTAGAGCCACGGCCCACATATACAGTCTGTAGTGTAGAGCCACGGCCCAGATATACAGTCTGTAGTGTACAGCCACGGTCCAGATATACAGTCTGTAGAGTAGAGCCGCGGTCCTGATATACAGTCTGTAGAGTAGAGGCACGGCCCAGATATACAGTCTGCAGAATAGATGCACGGTCCTGATATACAGTCTGTAGAGTACAGCCACGGTCCAGATATACAGTTTTTAGAGTAGAGCCACGGTCCAGATATACAGTCTGTATAGTAGAGTCACGGCCCAGATATACAGTCTGTAGAGTACAGCCACGGCCTAGATATACAGTCTGTAGTGTAAAGCCACGGCCCAGATATACAGTCTGTAGTGTAGAGCCAAGGCCCAGATATACAGTCTGTAGTGTACAGCCACGGTCCAGATATACAGTCTGTAGAGTAGAGCCACTGTCCAGATATACAGTCTCTAGAGTAGAGCCACGGCCCAGATATACAGTCTGTAGAGTAGAGCCACGGCCCAGATATACAGTCTGTAGTGTAGATCCTCGGCCCAGATATACAGTCTGTAGAGTAGAGCCACGGCCCAGATATACAGTCTGTAGAGTAGAGCCACGGTCCAGATATACAGTCTGTAGAGTACAGCCACGGCCCAGACATAGAGTCTGTAGAGTAGATCCACGGCCCTGATATACAGTCTGTAGTGTACAGCCACGGCCCAGATATACAGTCTGTAGCGTAGAGCCACGGCCCAGATATACAGTCTGTAGTGTAGATCCACGGCCCAGACATACAGTCTGTAGTGTACA
This sequence comes from Chirona hameri, assembly GCA_036785665.1. Classification (NCBI taxonomy): domain Eukaryota; kingdom Metazoa; phylum Arthropoda; class Thecostraca; order Balanomorpha; family Balanidae; genus Chirona; species Chirona hameri. The sequence continues at coordinate 87,609 of JAXIVJ010000607.1, forward strand.
GCCACGGCCCAGACATACAGTCTGTAGAGTAGATCCACGGCCCAGACATACAGTCTGTAGTGTACAGCCACGGTCCAGATATACAGTCTGTAGATTGGAGCCACGGTCCAGATATACAGTCTGTAGAGTAGAGTTACGTTCCAGATATGCAGTCTGTAGTGTAAAGCCTCGGCTCAGATATACAGTCTGTAAAGTAGAGCCACGGTCCAGATATACAGTCTGTAGAGTAGAGCCACGTTCCAGATATACAGTCTGTAGTGCAGATCCACAGCCCAGACATACAGTCTGTAGAGTAGATCCACGGCCCAGATATACAGTCTGTAGTGTAGAGACACGGCCCAGATATACAGTCTGTAGTGTACAGCCACGGCCCAGATATACAGTCTGTAGAGTAGATCTACGGCCCAGATATACAGTCTGTAGTGTACAGCCACGTTCCAGATATACAGTCTGTAGAGTAGAGCCACGGCCCAGATATACAGTCTGTAGATTAGAGCCACGGCCCAAATATACAGTCTGTAGATTAGAGCCGCGGCCCAGATATACAGCTTATAGTGTACAGCCACAGCCCTGATACACAGTCTGTAGAGTAGAGCCACGGTCCAGATATTCAGTCTGTAGTTTACAGCCACGTTCCAGATATACAGTCTGTAGTGTACATACAGCCACGGCCCAGATATACAGTCTGTAGAGTAGAGCCACGGCCCAGATATACAGTCTGTAGTGTAGAGCCACTGCCCAGATATACATCTGTAGAGTACAGCCACGGCCGAGATATACAGTCTTTAGTGTAGAGTCACGGCCCAGATATACAGTCTGTAGTGTAGAGTCACGGCCCAGATATACAGTCGGTGGTGTACAGCCACGGTCCAGATATACAGTCTGTAGTGTACAGCCACGGCCCAGATATACAGTCTGTAGAGTACAGCCACGGCCCAGATATACAGTTTGTAGTGTAGAGCCACGGCCCAGGTATACAGTCTGTAGAGTACAGCCACGGCCCAGATATACAGTCTGTAGAGTAGAGCCACGGTCCAGATATACAGTCTGTAGTGTAGAGTCACGGCCCAGATATACAGTCGGTGGTGTACAGCCACGGCCCAGATATACAGTCTGTAGAGTAGAGCCACGGCCCAGATATACAGTCTGTAGTGTAGATCCTCGGCCCAGATATACAGTCTGTAGAGTAGAGCCACGGCCCAGATATACAGTCTGTAGAGTAGAGCCACGGTCCAGATATACAGTCTGTAGAGTACAGCCACGGCCCAGACATAGAGTCTGTAGAGTAGATCCACGGCCCTGATATACAGTCTGTAGTGTACAGCCACGGCCCAGATATACAGTCTGTAGCGTAGAGCCACGGCCCAGATATACAGTCTGTAGTGTAGATCCACGGCCCAGACATACAGTCTGTAGTGTACAGCCACGGCCCAGACATACAGTCTGTAGAGTAGATCCACGGCCCAGACATACAGTCTGTAGTGTACAGCCACGGTCCAGATATACAGTCTGTAGAGTGGAGCCACGGTCCAGATATACAGTCTGTAGAGTAGAGTTACGTTCCAGATATGCAGTCTGTAGTGTACAGCCTCGGCTCAGATATACAGTCTGTAAAGTAGAGCCACGGTCCAGATATACAGTCTGTAGAGTAGAGCCACGTTCCAGATATACAGTCTGTAGTGCAGATCCACAGCCCAGACATACAGTCTGTAGAGTAGATCCACGGCCCAGATATACAGTCTGTAGTGTAGAGACACGGCCCAGATATACAGTCTGTAGGGTACAGCCACAGCCCAGATATACAGTCTGTAGAGTAGAGCCACGGCCCAAATATACAGTCTGTAGAGTAGAGACACGGCCCAGATATACAGTCTGTAGTGTACAGCCACGGCCCAGATATACAGTCTGTAGAGTAGATCTACGGCCCAGATATACAGTCTGTAGTGTACAGCCACGTTCCAGATATACAGTCTGTAGAGTAGAGCCACGGCCCAGATATACAGTCTGTAGATTAGAGCCACGGCCCAAATATACAGTCTGTAGATTAGAGCCGCGGCCCAGATATACAGCTTATAGTGTACAGCCACAGCCCTGATACACAGCCTGTAGAGTAGAGCCACGGTCCAGATATTCAGTCTGTAGTTTACAGCCACGTTCCAGATATACAGTCTGTAGTGTACATACAGCCACGGCCCAGATATACAGTCTGTAGAGTAGAGCCACGGCCCAGATATACAGTCTGTAGTGTAGAGCCACTGCCCAGATATACATCTGTAGAGTACAGCCACGGCCGAGATATACAGTCTGTAGTGTAGAGTCACGGCCCAGATATACAGTCTGTAGTGTAGAGTCACGGCCCAGATATACAGTCGGTGGTGTACAGCCACGGTCCAGATATACAGTCTGTAGTGTACAGCCACGGCCCAGATATACAGTCTGTAGAGTACAGCCACGGCCCAGATATACAGTTTGTAGTGTAGAGCCACGGCCCAGGTATACAGTCTGTAGAGTACAGCCACGGCCCAGATATACAGTCTGTAGAGTAGAGCCACGGTCCAGATATACAGTCTGTATAGTAGAGTCACGGCCCAGATATACAGTCTGTAGAGTACAGCCACAGCCTAGATATACAGTCTGTAGTGTAGAGCCACGGCCCAGATATACAGTCTGTAGTGTAGAGCCACGGCCCTGATATACAGTCTGTAGTGTACAGCCACGGTCCAGATATACAGTCTATAAAGTAGAGCCACTGTCCAGATATACAGTCTGTAGAGTAGAGCCATGGCCCAGATATACAGTCTGTAGAGTAGAGCCAAGGCCCAGATATACAGTCTGTAGTGTAGATCCTCGGCCCAGATATACAGTCTGTAGAGTAGAGCCACGGCCCAGATATACAGTCTGTAGAGTAGAGCCACGGCCCAGACATACAGTCTGTAGAGTAGAGCCACGGCCCAGATATACAGTCTGTAGTGTACAGCCACGGTCCAGATATACAGTCTGTAGAGTAGAGCCGCGGCCCAGATATACAGTCTGTAGTGTACAGCCACGTTCCTTATATACAGTCTGTAGAGTAGAGCCACGGTCCAGATATACAGTCTGTAGTGTACAGCCATTGCCCAGATACACAGTCTGTAGAGTAGAGCCACGGTCCAGATATACAGTCTGTAGAGTAGAGCCATGGCCCAGATATACAGTCTGTAGTGTACAGCCACGTTCTAGATATCCAGTCTGTAGAGTAGAGCCACGGCCCGGATATACAGTCTGTAGAGTAGTGCCACGGTCCAGATATACAGTCTGTAGTGTACAGCCACGGCCCAGATATACAGTCTGTAGAGTAGAGCCACGGTCCAGATATACAGTCTGTAGTGTACAGCCACGGCCCAGAGATACAGTCTGTAGAGAAGAGCCACGGTCCAGATATACAGTCTGTAGTGTACAGCCACGGCCCTGATATATAGTCTGTAGTGTACAGCCACGGCCCAGACATAGTATGTAGAGTAGAGCCACGGCACAGATATACAGTCTGTACAGTAGTGCCACGGCCCAGATATACAGTCTGTAGTGTATAGCCACGGTCCAGATATACAGTCTGTAGAGTACAGCCACGGCCCTGACATACAGTCTCTAGAGTAGAGCCACGGCCGAGATATACAGTCTGTAGAGTACAGCCACGGTCCAGATATACAGTCTGTAGAGTACAGCCACGGCCCTGATATACAGTCTCTAGAGTAGAGCCACGGCCCAGATATACAGTCTGTAGAGTAGAGCACGGTCCTTATATACAGTCTGTAGTGTAGAGCCACGGCCCAGATATACAGTCTGTAGAGTAGAGCCATGGTCCAGATATGCAGTCTGTAGTGTACAGCCACGGCCCAGATATACATCGGTAGAGTAGAGCCACGGTCCAGATATACAGTCTGTAGAGTAGAGCCACGGTCAAGATATACAGTCTGTAGTGTAGAGCCACGGCCCAGATATACAGTCTGTAGTGTAGAGCCACGGCCCAGATATACAGTCTGTAGAGTCCAGCCACGGCCCAGATATACAGTCTGTAGTGTAGAGCCACGGCCCAGATATACAGTCTGTAGAGTATTGCCACGGCCCAGATATACAGTCTGTAGTGTACAGCCACGGTCCAGATATACAGTCTGTAGTGTACAGCCACGGTCCAGATATACAGTCTGTAGGAGTACAGCCACGGCCCATATATACAGTCTGTAGTGTAGAGCCACGGCCCAGGTATACAGTCTGTAGTGTAGAGCCACGGCCCAGATATACAGTCTGTAGTGTACAGCCACGGTCCAGATATACAGTCTGTAGAGTACAGCCACGGCCCAGATATACAGTCTTTAGAGTAGATCCACGGCCCAGACATACAGTCTGTAGTGTACAGCCACGGCCCAGATATACAGTCTGTAGAGTAGATCCACGGCCCAGACATACAGTCTGTAGTGTACAGCCACGGCCAGATATACAGTCTGTAGAGTAGAGCCGCGGCCCAGATATACAGTCTGTAGTGCACAGCCACGGTCCAGATATACAGTCTGTAGAGTAGAGCCACGGCCCTGATATACAGTCTGTAGAGTAGAGCCGCGGCCCAGATATACAGTCTGTAGAGTAGAGCCACGGCCCAGATATAAAGTCTGTAGAGTAGAGCCACGGTCCAGATATACAGTCTGTAGTGTACAGCCACAGCCCAGATATACAGTCTGTAGAGTAGGGCCACAGTCCAGATATACAGTCTGTAGAGTACAGCCACGGCCAGATATACAGTCTGTAGTGTACAGCCACGGCCCAGACATAGTCTTTAGAGTAGAGCCACGGCACAGATATACAGTCTGTAGAGTAGAGCCACGGTCCAGATATACATTCTGTAGAGTAGAGCCACGGCCCAAATATACAGTCTGTAGAGTAGAGACACGGCCCAGATATACAGTCTGTAGTGTACAGCCACGGCCCAGATATGCAGTCTGTATAGTAGATCTACGGCCCAGATATACAGTCTGTAGTGTACAGCCACGTTCCAGATATACAGTCTGTAGAGTAGAGCCACGGCCCTGATATACAGTCTGTAGAGTAGAGCCACGGTCTAGATATACAGTCTGTAGTGTACAGCCACGGCCCAGATATACAGTCTGTAGAGTAGAGCCACGGTCCAGACATGCAGTCTGTAGAGTAGAGTCACGGCCCAGATATACAGTCTGTAGAGTACAGCCACGGCCCAGATATACAGTCTGTAGAGTAGAGCCGCGGCCCAGACATACAGTCTGTAGAGTAGAGCCACGGCCCAGATATACAGTCTGTAGTGTACAGCCATGGCCCAGATATACAGTCTGTAGTGTAGAGCCGCGGCCCAGATATACAGTCTGTAGTGTACAGCCACGGCCCAGATATACAGTCTGTAGAGTAGAGCCACGGCCCAGATATACAGTCTGTAGAGTAGAGCCACGGCCCAAATATACAGTCTGTAGATTAGAGCCGCTGCCCAGATATACAGCTTATAGTGTACAGCCACAGCCCTGATACACAGTCTGTAGAGTAGAGCCACGGTCCAGTTATTCAGTCTATAGTGTACAGCCACGTTCCAGATATACAGTCTGTAGTGTACATACAGCCACGGCCCAGATATACAGTTTGTAGAGTAGAGCCACGTTCCAGATATACAGTCTGTAGTGTAGAGCCACGGCCCAGATATACAGTCTGTAGTGTAGAGCCACGGCCCAGATATACATCTGTAGAGTACAGCCACGGCCCAGATATACAGTCTGTAGTGTAGAGCCACGGCCCAGATATACAGTCTGTAGAGTACAGCCACGGCCCAGATATACAGTCTGTAGAGTACAGCCACGGCCCAGATATACAGTCTGTAGTGTAGAGTCACGGCCCAGATATACAGTCTGTAGTGTAGAGCCACGGTCCAGATATACAGTCTGTAGTGTACAGCCACGGCCCAGATATACAGTCTGTAGAGTACAGCCACGGCCCAGATATACAGTCTGTAGTGTAGAGCCACGGCCCAGGTATACAGTCTGTAGTGTAGAGCCACGGCCCAGATATACAGTCTGTAGTGTACAGCCACGGTCCAGATATACAGTCTGTAGAGTACAGCCACGGTCAAGATATACAGTCTTTTGAGTAGAGTCACGGTCCAGATATACAGTCTGTATAGTAGAGTCACGGCCCAGATATACAGTCTGTAGAGTACAGCCACGGCCTAAATATACAGTCTGTAGTGTAGAGCCACGGCCCAGATATACAGTCTGTAGTGTAGAGCCACGGCCCAGATATACAGTCTGTAGTGTAGAGCCACGGCCCAGATATACAGTCTGTAGAGTAGAGCCACTGTCCAGATATACAGTCTCTAGAGTAGAGCCACGGCCCAGATATACAGTCTGTAGAGTAGAGCCACGGCCCAGATATACAGTCTGTAGTGTAGATTCTCGGCCCAGATATACAGTCTGTAGAGTAGAGCCACGGTCGAGATATATAGTCTGTAGAATAGAGCCACGGCCCAGATTTACAGTCTGTAGTGTACAGCCACGTTCCAGATATACAGTCTGTAGAGTAGAGCCACGGTCCAGATATACAGTCTGTAGTGTACAGCCATTGCCCAGATATACAGTCTGTAGAGTAGAGCCACGGTCCAGATATACAGTCTGTAGAGTAGAGCCATGGCCCAGATATACAGTCTGTAGTGTACAGCCACGTTCCAGATATACAGTCTGTAGAGTAGAGCCACGGCCCAGATATACAGTCTGTAGAGTAGAGCCACTGTCCAGATATACAGTCTGTAGTGTACAGCCACGGCCCAGATATACAGTCTGTAGAGTAGAGCCACGGTCCAGATATACAGTCTGTAGTGTACAGCCACGGCCCAGATATACAGTCTGTAGAGAAGAGCCACGGTCCAGATATACAGTCTGTAGTGTACAGCCACGGCCCTGATATATAGTCTGTAGTGTAGAGCCACGGTCCAGATATACAGTCTGTAGTGTACAGCCACGGCCCTGATATATAGTCTGTAGTGTACAGCCACGGCCCAGACATAGTATGTAGAGTAGAGCCACGGCACAGATATACAGTCTGTACAGTAGAGCCACGGCCCAGATATACAGTCTGTAGAGTAGAGCCACGGCCCCGATATACAGTCTGTAGTGTAGAGTCACGGTCCAGATATACAGTCTGTAGAATAGAGCCACGGTCCAGATATACAGTCTGTACAGTAGAGCCACGGCCCAGATATACAGTCTGTAGAGTAGAGCCACGGTCCAGATATACAGTCTGTAGAGTACAGCCACGGCCCTGACATACAGTCTCTAGAGTAGATCCACGGTCCAGATATACAGTCTGTAGAGTAGAGCCACGGCCCTGATATACAGTCTGTAGAGTACAGCCTCGGCCCAGATATACAGTCTGTAGAGTAGAGCCACGGTCCAGATATACAGTCTGTAGAGTACAGCCACGGCCCTGACATACAGTCTCTAGAGTAGATCCACGGTCCAGATATACAGTCTGTAGAGTAGAGCCACGGCCCTGATATACAGTCTGTAGAGTACAGCCACGGCCCAGATATACAGTCTGTAGAGTACAGCCACGGCCCTGACATACAGTCTCTAGAGTAGATCCACGGTCCAGATATACAGTCTGTAGAGTAGAGCCACGGCCCTGATATACAGTCTGTAGAGTACAGCCACGGCCCAGATATACAGTCTGTAGAGTACAGCCACGGCCCAGATATACAGTCTGTAGAGTAGAGCCACGGCCCAGATATACAGTCTGTAGTGTACAGCCACGGCCCAGATATACAATCGGTAGAGTACAGCCACGGCCCTGATATACAGTCTCTAGAGTAGAGCCACGGCCCAGATATACAGTCTGTAGAGTAGAGCCACGGTCCTTATATACAGTCTGTAGTGTAGAGCCACGGCCAGATATACAGTCTGTAGAGTAGAGCCACGGTCCAGATATGCAGTCTGTAGTGTACAGCCAGGGCCCAGATATACAGTCGGTAGAGTAGAGCCACGGTCCAGATATACAGTCTGTGGAGTAGAGCCACGGTCCAGATATACAGTCTATAGAGTAGAGCCACGGCCCAGATATAGAGTCTGTAGATTAGAGCCGCGGCCCAGATATACAGTCTATAGTGTAGATGCACGGTCCAGATATACAGTCTGTAGAGTAGATCCACGGCCCAGACATACAGTCTGTAGTGTACAGCCACGGCCCAGATATACAGTCTGTAGTGTACAGCCACGTTCCAGATATACAGTCTGTAGAGTAGAGCCACGGCCCTGATATACAGTCTGTAGCGTAGAGCCACGGTCCAGATATACAGTCTGTAGTGTACAGCCACGGCCCAGATATACAGTCTGTAGAGTAGAGACACGGTCCAGACATGCAGTCTGTAGAGTAGAGTCACGGCCCAGATATACAGTCTGTAGAGTACAGCCACGGCCCAGATATACAGTCTGTAGAGTAGAGCCGCGGCCCAGACATACAGTCTGTAGAGTAGAGCCACGGCCCAGATATACAGTCTGTAGTGTACAGCCATGGCCCAGATATACAGTCTGTAGTGTAGAGCCGCGGCCCAGATATACAGTCTGTAGTGTACAGCCACGGCCCAGATATACAGTCTGTAGAGTAGAGCCACGGCCCAGATATACAGTCTGTAGAGTAGAGCCACGGCCCAAATATACAGTCTGTAGATTAGAGCCGCGGCCCAGATATACAGCTTATAGTGTACAGCCACAGCCCTGATACACAGTCTGTAGAGTAGAGCCACGGTCCAGATATTCAGTCTGTAGTGTACAGCCACGTTCCAGATATACAGTCTGTAGTGTACATACAGCCACGGCCCAGATATACAGTTTGTAGAGTAGAGCCACGTTCCAGATATACAGTCTGTAGTGTAGAGCCACGGCCCAGATATACAGTCTGTAGTGTAGAGCCACGGCCCAGATATACATCTGTAGAGTACAGCCACGGCCCAGATATACAGTCTGTAGAGTACAGCCACGGCCCAGATATACAGTCTGTAGAGTACAGCCACGGCCCAGATATACAGTCTGTAGTGTAGAGTCACAGCCCAGATATACAGTCTGTAGTGTAGAGCCACGGCCCAGATATACAGTCTGTAGTGTACAGCCACGGTACAGATATACAGTCTGTAGTGTACAGCCACGGCCCAGATATACAGTCTGTAGAGTACAGCCACGGCCCAGATATACAGTCTGTAGTGTAGAGCCACGGCCCAGGTATACAGTCTGTAGTGTAGAGCCACGGCCCAGATATACAGTCTGTAGTGTACAGCCACGGTCCAGATATACAGTCTGTAGAGTACAGCCACGGTCAAGATATACAGTCTTTTGAGTAGAGTCACGGTCCAGATATGCAGTCTGTATAGTAGAGTCACGGCCCAGATATACAGTTTGTAGAGTACAGCCACGGCCCAGATATACAGTCTGTAGTGTAGAGCCACGGCCCAGATATACAGTCTGTAGTGTACAGCCACGGTACAGATATACAGTCTGTAGAGTAGAGCCACTGTCCAGATATACAGTCTCTAGAGTAGAGCCACGGCCCAGATATACAGTCTGTAGAGTAGAGCCACGGCCCAGATATACAGTCTGTAGTGTAGATTCTCGGCCCAGATATACAGTCTGTAGAGTAGAGTCACGGCCCAGATATACAGTCTGTAGAGTAGAGCCACGGCCCAGACATACAGTCTGTAGAGTAAAGCCACGACCCAGATATACAGTCTGTAGTGTAGAGCCACGGCCCAGATATACAGTCTGTAGAGTAGAGCCACGGCCCAGATATACAGTCTGTAGTGTAGATTCTCGGCCCAGATATACAGTCTGTAGAGTAGAGCCACGGTCGAGATATACAGTCTGTAGAATAGAGCCACGGCCCAGATTTACAGTCTGTAGTGTACAGCCACGTTCCAGATATACAGTCTGTAGAGTAGAGCCACGGTCCAGATATACAGTCTGTAGTGTACAGCCATTGCCCAGATATACAGTCTGTAGAGTAGAGCCACGGTCCAGATATACAGTCTGTAGAGTAGAGCCATGGCCCAGATATACAGTCTGTAGTGTACAGCCACGTTCCAGATATACAGTCTGTAGAGTAGAGCCACGGCCCGGATATACAGTCTGTAGAGTAGAGCCACTGTCCAGATATACAGTCTGTAGTGTACAGCCACGGCCCAGATATACAGTCTGTAGAGTAGAGCCACAGTCCAGATATACAGTCTGTAGTGTACAGCCACGGCCCAGATATACAGTCTGTAGAGAAGAGCCACGGTCCAGATATACAGTCTGTAGTGTACAGTCACGGCCCTGATATATAGTCTGTAGTGTAGAGCCACGGTCCAGATATACAGTCTGTAGTGTACAGCCACGGCCCTGATATATAGTCTGTAGTGTACAGCCACGGCCCAGACATAGTATGTAGAGTAGAGCCGCGGCACAGATATACAGTCTGTACAGTAGAGCCACGGCCCAGATATACAGTCTGTAGAGTAGAGCCACGGCCCCGATATACAGTTTGTAGTGTAGAGTCACGGTCCAGATATACAGTCTGTAGAGTAGAGCCACGGTCCAGATATACAGTCTGTACAGTAGAGCCACTGCCCAGATATACAGTCTGTAGAGTAGAGCCACGGTCCAGATATACAGTCTGTAGAGTACAGCCACGGCCCTGACATACAGTCTCTAGAGTAGATCCACGGTCCAGATATACAGTCTGTAGAGTAGAGCCACGGCCCTGATATACAGTCTGTAGAGTACAGCCTCGGCCCAGATATACAGTCTGTAGAGTAGAGCCACGGTCCAGATATACAGTCTGTAGAGTACAGCCACGGCCCTGACATACAGTCTCTAGAGTAGATCCACGGTCCAGATATACAGTCTGTAGAGTAGAGCCACGGCCCTGTTATACAGTCTGTAGTGTACAGCCACGGCCAGATATACAGTCTGTAGAGTACAGCCACGGCCCTGACATACAGTCTGTAGTGTAGAGCCGCGGCCCAGATATACAGTCTTTAGTGTACAGCCACGGCCCAGATATACAGTCTGTAGAGTAGAGCCACGGCCCAGATATACAGTCTGTAGAGTAGAACCACGGCCCAGATATACAGTCTGTAGATTAGAGCTGCGGCCCAGATATACAGTCTATAGTGTAGATCCACGGTCCAGATATACAATCTGTAGATTAGAGCCGCGGCCCAGATATACAGTTTATAGTGTACAGCCACAGCCCTGATAAACAGTCTGTAGAGTAGAGCCACGGTCCAGATATACAGTCTGTAGTGTACAGCCACGTTCCAGATATACAGTCTGTAGTGTACATACAGCCACGGGCCAGATATACAGTCTGTAGAGTAGAGCCACGGCCCAGATATACAGTATGTAGGGTAGAGCCACGGTCCAGATATACAGTCTGTAGTGTAGAGCCGCGGTCCAGACATACAGTCTGTAGAGTAGAGCCACGGCCCAGATATACAGTCTGTAGAGTACAGCCACAGCCCAGATATACAGTCTGTAGAGTAGAGCCGCGGTCCAGACATATAGTCTGTAGAGTAGAGCCACGGCCCAGATATACAGTCTGTAGAGAAGAGCCACGGCCCAGATATACAGTCTGTAGAGTAGAGCCGCGGCCCAGATATACAGTCTGTAGTGTACAGCCACGGCCCAGATATACAGTCTGTAGAGTACAGCCACGGCTCAGATATACAGTCTGTAGTGTAGAGCCACGGCCCAGATATACAGTCTGTAGTGCAGAGCCACGGCCCAGATATACAGTCTGTAGTGTACTTCCACGGTCCAGATATACAGTCTGTAGTGTACAGCCACGGCCCAGATATACAGTCTGTAGAGTACAGCCACGGCCCAGATATACAGTCTGTAGTGTAGAGCCACGGCCCAGGTATACAGTCTGTAGTGTAGAGCCACGGCCCAGATATACAGTCTGTAGTGTACAGCCACGGTCCAGATATACAGTCTGTTGAGTACAGCCACGGCCCAGATATACAGTCTGTAGAGTAGAGCCACGGTCCAGATATACAGTCTGTATAGTAGAGTCACGGCCCAGATATACAGTCTGTAGAGTACAGCAACGGCCCAGATATACAGTCTGTAGTGTAGAGCCACGGACCAGATATACAGTCTGTAGTGTAGAGCCACGGCCCAGATATACAGTCTGTAGTGTACAGCCACGGTCCAGATATACAGTCTGTAGAGTAGAGCCGCGGTCCTGATATACAGTCTGTAGAGTAGAAGCACGGCCCAGATATACAGTCTGCAGAATAGATGCACGGTCCTGATATACAGTCTGTAGAGGAGAGCCACGGCTTAGATATACAGTCTGTAGAGTAGAGCAACGGCCCAGACATACAGTCTGTAGAGTAGAGCCACGGCCCAGATATACAGTCTGTAGAGTAGAGCCACGGTCCAGATATACAGTCTGTAGAGTACAGCCACGGTCCAGATATACAGTCTGTAGTGTAGAGCCACGGTCCAGATATACAGTCTGTAGAGTAGAGCCACGGCCCAGATATGCAGTCTTTAGAGTACAGCCACGACCCAGATATACAGTCTGTAGAGTAGAGCAACGGCCCAGATATACAGTTTGTAGAGTGGAGCCACGTTCCAGACATACAGTCTGTAGAGTAGAGCCACGTTCCATATATACAGTCTGTAGAGTACAGCCGCGGCCCAGATATACAGTCTGTAGAGTAGAGCCGCGGTCCAGATATGCAGTCTGTAGTGTACAGCCAGGGCCCAGATATACAGTCGGTAGAGTAGAGCCACGGTCCAGATATACAGTCTGTAGAGTACAGCCACGGCCCAGATATACAGTCTGTAGAGTAGAGCCACAGTCCAGATATACAGTATGTAGTGTACAGTCACGGCCCAGATATACAGTCTGTAGAGTAGAGCCACGGCCCAGATATACAGTCTGTAGAGTAGAGCCACGGCCCAGATATACAGTCTGCAGAGTAGAGCCGCGGCCCAGATATACAGTCTGTAGTGTACAGCCATGGCCCAGATATAAAGTCTGTAGAGTACAGCCACGGCCCAGATATACAGTCTGTAGAGTAGAGCCGCGGTCCAGACATACAGTCTGTAGAGTAGAGCCACGGCCCAGATATACAGTCTGTAGAGTACAGCCACGGCCCAGATATACAGTCTGTAGAGTAGAGCCACGGTCCAGACATACAGTCTGTAGAGCCACGGCCCAGATATACAGTCAGTAGTGTACAGCCACGGCCCAGATATACAGTCTGTAGAGTAGAGCCACGGCCCAGATATACAGTCTGTAGTGTAGAGCCGCGGCCCAGATATACAGTCTGTAGTGTACAGCCACGGCCCAGATATACAGTCTGTAGAGTAGAGCCACGGCCCAGATATACAGTCTGTAGAGTAGAACCACGGCCCAGATATACAGTCTGTAGATTAGAGCTGCGGCCCAGATGTACAGTCTATAGTGTAGATCCACGGTCCAGATATACAATCTGTAGATTAGAGCCGCGGCCCAGATATACAGTTTATAGTGTACAGCCACAGCCCTGATAAACAGTCTGTAGAGTAGAGCCACGGTCCAGATATACAGTCTGTAGTGTACAGCCACGTTCCAGATATACAGTCTGTAGTGTACATACAGCCACGGCCCAGATATACAGTCTGTAGAGTAGAGCCACGGCCCAGATATACAATATGTAGTGTAGAGCCACGGTCCAGATATACAGTCTGTAGTGTAGAGCCGCGGTCCAGACATACAGTCTGTAGAGTAGAGCCACGGCCCAGATATACAGTCTGTAGAGTACAGCCACGGCCCAGATATACAGTCTGTAGAGTAGAGCCGCGGTCCAGACATATAGTCTGTAGAGTAGAGCCACGGCCCAGATATACAGTCTGTAGAGAAGAGCCACGGCCCAGATATACAGTCTGCAGAGTAGAGCCGCGGCCCAGATATACAGTCTGTAGTGTACAGCCACGGCCCAGATATACAGTCTGTAGAGTACAGCCACGGCTCAGATATACAGTCTGTAGTGTAGAGCCACGGCCCAGATATACAGTCTGTAGTGCAGAGCCACGGCCCAGATATACAGTCTGTAGTGTACTTCCACGGTCCAGATATACAGTCTGTAGTGTACAGCCACGGCCCAGATATACAGTCTGTAGAGTACAGCCACGGCCCAGATATACAGTCTGTAGTGTAGAGCCACGGCCCAGGTATACAGTCTGTAGTGTAGACCCACGGCCCAGATATACAGTCTGTAGTGTACAGCCACGGTCCAGATATACAGTCTGTTGAGTACAGCCACGGCCCAGATATACAGTCTGTAGAGTAGAGCCACGGTCCAGATATACAGTCTGTATAGTAGAGTCACGGCCCAGATATACAGTCTGTAGAGTACAGCAACGGCCCAGATATACAGTCTGTAGTGTAGAGCCACGGCCCAGATATACAGTCTGTAGTGTAGAGCCACGGCCCAGATATACAGTCTGTAGTGTACAGCCACGGTCCAGATATACAGTCTGTAGAGTAGAGCCGCGGTCCTGATATACAGTCTGTAGAGTAGAGGCACGGCCCAGATATACAGTCTGCAGAATAGATGCACGGTCCTGATATACAGTCTGTAGAGGAGAGCCACGGCTTAGATATACAGTCTGTAGAGTAGAGCAACGGCCCAGACATACAGTCTGTAGAGTAGAGCCACGGCCCAGATATACAGTCTGTAGAGTAGAGCCACGGTCCAGATATACAGTCTGTAGAGTACAGCCACGGTCCAGATATACAGTCTGTAGTGTAGAGCCACGGTCCAGATATACAGTCTGTAGAGTAGAGCCACGGCCCAGATATGCAGTCTTTAGAGTACAGCCACGACCCAGATATACAGTCTGTAGAGTAGAGCAACGGCCCAGATATACAGTTTGTAGAGTGGAGCCACGTTCCAGACATACAGTCTGTAGAGTAGAACCACGTTCCATATATACAGTCTGTAGAGTACAGCCGCGGCCCAGATATACAGTCTGTAGAGTAGAGCCGCGGTCCAGATATACAGTATGTAGTGTACAGCCACGGCCTAGATATACAGTCTGTAGTGTAGAGCCACGGCCATGATGTACATTCTGTAGTGTACAACCACGGTCCAGATATACAGTCTGTAGAGTAGAGCCACTGTCCAGATATACAGTCTGTAGAGTAGAGCCACGGCCCAGATATACAGTCTGTAGAGTAGATCCACGGCCCAGACATACAGTCTGTAGTGTACAGCCACGGCCCAGATATACAGTCTGTAGAGTAGAGCAACGGTCCAGATATACAGTCTGTAGTGTACAGCCACGGCCCAGATATACAGTCTGTAGAGTAGAGCCACTGTCCAGGTATACAGTCTGTAGCACTGGCGTGCGCAGAAATTTACAAATTCACAAAGGACCTGGAGGGGCGCCACCCGATCGACGGGGCGCCACCAATATTGACGTAATTTTGCAGAGGCGCCGTCTATGGCAGGGGACGCCATCACTAGCCGTGGGCGACGTCACTGGCCGGAGTGGCGCCGTCACTGGCCAGAGGGGCTTCGTGACTGATCGGAGGGGTGCCAGCTTTGCATTGGCGCTTCGTGCCCAAAAGACCAGGTCATGACCTGCATGACCTGTTACTCGATATGCCACTGGTCTGTAGAGTCTACATACTGTATATCTGGAACGAGGCTCTACTCTACAGACTGTGTAATTGGGTGTGCGTCTGTGAATGTGTTGTGGGGTGTGTGATCTTTTCTCGTTGGGTGTAAGTTCTTTGTCGGCCCATTGCAGCCGCTCCAACTTTCAAGCTTCAGAACGGCAGCTGAGCTTGAGTATTTCATGCACGTTACGGGACGTTCGTGCTGACGGCCTACGGGTGGTCGAGTCGTGTTTTTCAGTGTACCTATGATGTTTATCCCGCGCGGCGCTGGGGTCTCCATCCGAACGCCCGGTTCTGGTTGGGGGGGGGGGGAATTTTACCCCCCCCCTCGTATCTTCCTAGCCAATAAGCTCAGCGAGACGCGCCAGGCGGCGATAGAAAGCGCTCAGTGAGGAAAATCAGTCTGTAGAGTCGAGCCTGTACAGTCTGTAGAGTCGAGCCACGGCCCAGATATACAGTCTGTAGTGTACAGCCACGTTCCTTATATACAGTCTGTAGAGTAGACCCACGGTCCAGATATACAGTCTGTAGTGTACAGCCATTGCCCAGATACACAGTCTGTAGAGTAGAGCCACGGTCCAGATATACAGTCTGTAGAGTAGAGCCATGGCCCAGATATACAGTCTGTAGTGTACAGCCACGTTCCAGATATCCAGTCTGTAGAGTAGAGCCACGGCCCAGATATACAGTCTGTAGAGTAGTGCCACGGTCCAGATATACAGTCTGTAGTGTACAGCCACGGCCCAGATATACAGTCTGTAGAGTAGAGCCACGGTCCAGATATACAGTCTGTAGTGTACAGCCACGGCCCAGATATACAGTCTGTAGAGAAGAGCCACGGTCCAGATATACAGTCTGTAGTGTACAGCCACGGCCCTGATATATAGTCTGTAGTGTACAGCCACGGCCCAGACATAGTATGTAGAGTAGAGCCACGGCACAGATATACAGTCTGTACAGTAGAGCCACGGCCCAGATATACAGTCTGTAGTGTAGAGCCACGGTCCAGATATACAGTCTGTAGAGTACAGCCACGGCCCTGACATACAGTCTCTAGAGTAGAGCCACGGCCGAGATATACAGTCTGTAGAGTACAGCCACGGTCCAGATATACAGTCTGTAGAGTACAGCCACGGCCCTGATATACAGTCTCTAGAGTAGAGCCACGGCCCAGATATACAGTCTGTAGAGTAAAGCCACGGTCCTTATATACAGTCTGTAGTGTAGAGCCACGGCCCAGATATACAGTCTGTAGAGTAGAGCCACGGTCCAGATATGCAGTCTGTAGTGTACAGCCACGGCCCAGATATACAGTCGGTAGAGTAGAGCCACGGTCCAGATATACAGTCTGTAGAGTAGAGCCACGGTAAAGATATACAATCTGTAGTGTAGAGCCACAGCCCAGATATACAGTCTGTAGTGTAGAGCCACGGCCCAGATATACAGTCTGTAGAGTCCAGCCACGGCCCAGATATACAGTCTGTAGTGTAGAGCCACGGCCCAGATATACAGTCTGTAGAGTATTGCCACGGCCCAGATATACAGTCTGTAGTGTACAGCCACGGTCCAGATATACAGTCTGTAGTGTACAGTCACGGTCCAGATATACAGTCTGTAGAGTACAGCCACGGCCCATATATACAGTCTGTAGTGTAGAACCACGGCCCAGGTATACAGTCTGTAGTGTAGAGCGACGGCCCAGATATACAGTCTGTAGTGTACAGCCACGGTCCAGATATACAGTCTGTAGAGTACAGCCACGGCCCAGATATACAGTCTGTAGAGTAGATCCACGGCCCAGACATACAGTCTGTAGTGTACAGCCACGGCCCAGCTATACAGTCTGTAGAGTAGAGCCGCGGCCCAGATATACAGTCTGTAGTGTACAGCCACGGTCCAGATATACAGTCTGTAGATTAGAGCCACGGCCCTGATATACAGTCTGTAGAGTAGAGCCGCGGCCCAGATATACAGTCTGTAGAGTAGAGCCACGGCCCAGATATACAGTCTGTAGAGTAGAGCCACGGTCCAGATATACAGTCTGTAGTGTACAGCCACGGCCCAGATATACAGTCTGTAGAGTAGAGCCACAGTCCAGATATACAGTCTGTAGAGTACAGCCACGGCCAGATATACAGTCTGTAGTGTACAGCCACGGCCCAGACATAGTCTTTAGAGTAGAGCCACGGCACAGATAAACAGTCTGTAAAGTAGAGCCACGGTCCAGATATACAGTCTGTAGAGTAGAGCCACGGCCCAAATATACAGTCTGTAGAGTAGAGACCCGGCCCAGATATACAGTCTGTAGTGTACAGCCACGGCCCAGATATACAGTCTGTATACTAGATCTACGGCCCAGATATACAGTCTGTAGAGTAGAGCCACAGTCCAGATATACAGTCTGTAGTGTATAGCCACGTCCCAGATATACAGTCTGTAGAGAAGAGCCACGGTCCAGATATACAGTCTGTAGTGTACAGTCACGGCCCTGATATATAGTCTGTAGTGTAGAGCCACGGTCCAGATATACAGTCTGTAGTGTACAGCCACGGCCCTGATATATAGTCTGTAGTGTACAGCCACGGCCCAGACATAGTATGTAGAGTAGAGCCGCGGCACAGATATACAGTCTGTACAGTAGAGCCACGGCCCAGATATACAGTCTGTAGAGTAGAGCCACGGCCCCGATATACAGTTTGTAGTGTAGAGTCACGGTCCAGATATACAGTCTGTAGAGTAGAGCCACGGTCCAGATATACAGTCTGTACAGTAGAGCCACGGCCCAGATATACAGTCTGTAGAGTAGAGCCACGGTCCAGATATACAGTCTGTAGAGTACAGCCACGGCCCTGACATACAGTCTCTAGAGTAGATCCACGGTCCAGATATACAGTCTGTAGAGTAGAGCCACGGCCCTGATATACAGTCTGTAGAGTACAGCCTCGGCCCAGATATACAGTCTGTAGAGTAGAGCCACGGTCCAGATATACAGTCTGTAGAGTACAGCCACGGCCCTGACATACAGTCTCTAGAGTAGATCCACGGTCCAGATATACAGTCTGTAGAGTAGAGCCACGGCCCTGTTATACAGTCTGTAGAGTACAGCCACGGCCCAGATATACAGTCTGTAGAGTACAGCCACGGCCCTGACATACAGTCTGTAGTGTAGAGCCGCGGCCCAGATATACAGTCTTTAGTGTACAGCCACGGCCCAGATATACAGTCTGTAGAGTAGAGCCACGGCCCAGATATACAGTCTGTAGAGTAGAACCACGGCCCAGATATACAGTCTGTAGATTAGAGCTGCGGCCCAGATATACAGTCTATAGTGTAGATCCACGGTCCAGATATACAATCTGTAGATTAGAGCCGCGGCCCAGATATACAGTTTATAGTGTACAGCCACAGCCCTGATAAACAGTCTGTAGAGTAGAGCCACGGTCCAGATATACAGTCTGTAGTGTACAGCCACGTTCCAGATATACAGTCTGTAGTGTACATACAGCCACGGGCC
This sequence comes from Chirona hameri, assembly GCA_036785665.1. Classification (NCBI taxonomy): domain Eukaryota; kingdom Metazoa; phylum Arthropoda; class Thecostraca; order Balanomorpha; family Balanidae; genus Chirona; species Chirona hameri. Next base: position 106,813 of record JAXIVJ010000607.1, read on the forward strand.
AGATATACAGTCTGTAGAGTAGAGCCACGGCCCAGATATACAGTATGTAGGGTAGAGCCACGGTCCAGATATACAGTCTGTAGTGTAGAGCCGCGGTCCAGACATACAGTCTGTAGAGTAGAGCCACGGCCCAGATATACAGTCTGTAGAGTACAGCCACAGCCCAGATATACAGTCTGTAGAGTAGAGCCGCGGTCCAGACATATAGTCTGTAGAGTAGAGCCACGGCCCAGATATACAGTCTGTAGAGAAGAGCCACGGCCCAGATATACAGTCTGTAGAGTAGAGCCGCGGCCCAGATATACAGTCTGTAGTGTACAGCCACGGCCCAGATATACAGTCTGTAGAGTACAGCCACGGCTCAGATATACAGTCTGTAGTGTAGAGCCACGGCCCAGATATACAGTCTGTAGTGCAGAGCCACGGCCCAGATATACAGTCTGTAGTGTACTTCCACGGTCCAGATATACAGTCTGTAGTGTACAGCCACGGCCCAGATATACAGTCTGTAGAGTACAGCCACGGCCCAGATATACAGTCTGTAGTGTAGAGCCACGGCCCAGGTATACAGTCTGTAGTGTAGAGCCACGGCCCAGATATACAGTCTGTAGTGTACAGCCACGGTCCAGATATACAGTCTGTTGAGTACAGCCACGGCCCAGATATACAGTCTGTAGAGTAGAGCCACGGTCCAGATATACAGTCTGTATAGTAGAGTCACGGCCCAGATATACAGTCTGTAGAGTACAGCAACGGCCCAGATATACAGTCTGTAGTGTAGAGCCACGGACCAGATATACAGTCTGTAGTGTAGAGCCACGGCCCAGATATACAGTCTGTAGTGTACAGCCACGGTCCAGATATACAGTCTGTAGAGTAGAGCCGCGGTCCTGATATACAGTCTGTAGAGTAGAAGCACGGCCCAGATATACAGTCTGCAGAATAGATGCACGGTCCTGATATACAGTCTGTAGAGGAGAGCCACGGCTTAGATATACAGTCTGTAGAGTAGAGCAACGGCCCAGACATACAGTCTGTAGAGTAGAGCCACGGCCCAGATATACAGTCTGTAGAGTAGAGCCACGGTCCAGATATACAGTCTGTAGAGTACAGCCACGGTCCAGATATACAGTCTGTAGTGTAGAGCCACGGTCCAGATATACAGTCTGTAGAGTAGAGCCACGGCCCAGATATGCAGTCTTTAGAGTACAGCCACGACCCAGATATACAGTCTGTAGAGTAGAGCAACGGCCCAGATATACAGTTTGTAGAGTGGAGCCACGTTCCAGACATACAGTCTGTAGAGTAGAGCCACGTTCCATATATACAGTCTGTAGAGTACAGCCGCGGCCCAGATATACAGTCTGTAGAGTAGAGCCGCGGTCCAGATATGCAGTCTGTAGTGTACAGCCAGGGCCCAGATATACAGTCGGTAGAGTAGAGCCACGGTCCAGATATACAGTCTGTAGAGTACAGCCACGGCCCAGATATACAGTCTGTAGAGTAGAGCCACAGTCCAGATATACAGTATGTAGTGTACAGTCACGGCCCAGATATACAGTCTGTAGAGTAGAGCCACGGCCCAGATATACAGTCTGTAGAGTAGAGCCACGGCCCAGATATACAGTCTGCAGAGTAGAGCCGCGGCCCAGATATACAGTCTGTAGTGTACAGCCATGGCCCAGATATAAAGTCTGTAGAGTACAGCCACGGCCCAGATATACAGTCTGTAGAGTAGAGCCGCGGTCCAGACATACAGTCTGTAGAGTAGAGCCACGGCCCAGATATACAGTCTGTAGAGTACAGCCACGGCCCAGATATACAGTCTGTAGAGTAGAGCCACGGTCCAGACATACAGTCTGTAGAGCCACGGCCCAGATATACAGTCCGTAGTGTACAGCCACGGCCCAGATATACAGTCTGTAGAGTAGAGCCACGGCCCAGATATACAGTCTGTAGTGTAGAGCCGCGGCCCAGATATACAGTCTGTAGTGTACAGCCACGGCCCAGATATACAGTCTGTAGAGTAGAGCCACGGCCCAGATATACAGTCTGTAGAGTAGAACCACGGCCCAGATATACAGTCTGTAGATTAGAGCTGCGGCCCAGATATACAGTCTATAGTGTAGATCCACGGTCCAGATATACAATCTGTAGATTAGAGCCGCGGCCCAGATATACAGTTTATAGTGTACAGCCACAGCCCTGATAAACAGTCTGTAGAGTAGAGCCACGGTCCAGATATACAGTCTGTAGTGTACAGCCACGTTCCAGATATACAGTCTGTAGTGTACATACAGCCACGGCCCAGATATACAGTCTGTAGAGTAGAGCCGCGGCCCAGATATACAATATGTAGTGTAGAGCCACGGTCCAGATATACAGTCTGTAGTGTAGAGCCGCGGTCCAGACATACAGTCTGTAGAGTAGAGCCACGGCCCAGATATACAGTCTGTAGAGTACAGCCACGGCCCAGATATACAGTCTGTAGAGTAGAGCCGCGGTCCAGACATATAGTCTGTAGAGTAGAGCCACGGCCCAGATATACAGTCTGTAGAGAAGAGCCACGGCCCAGATATACAGTCTGCAGAGTAGAGCCGCGGCCCAGATATACAGTCTGTAGTGTACAGCCACGGCCCAGATATACAGTCTGTAGAGTACAGCCACGGCTCAGATATACAGTCTGTAGTGTAGAGCCACGGCCCAGATATACAGTCTGTAGTGCAGAGCCACGGCCCAGATATACAGTCTGTAGTGTACTTCCACGGTCCAGATATACAGTCTGTAGTGTACAGCCACGGCCCAGATATACAGTCTGTAGAGTACAGCCACGGCCCAGATATACAGTCTGTAGTGTAGAGCCACGGCCCAGGTATACAGTCTGTAGTGTAGAGCCACGGCCCAGATATACAGTCTGTAGTGTACAGCCACGGTCCAGATATACAGTCTGTTGAGTACAGCCACGGCCCAGATATACAGTCTGTAGAGTAGAGCCACGGTCCAGATATACAGTCTGTATAGTAGAGTCACGGCCCAGATATACAGTCTGTAGAGTACAGCAACGGCCCAGATATACAGTCTGTAGTGTAGAGCCACGGCCCAGATATACAGTCTGTAGTGTAGAGCCACGGCCCAGATATACAGTCTGTAGTGTACAGCCACGGTCCAGATATACAGTCTGTAGAGTAGAGCCGCGGTCCTGATATACAGTCTGTAGAGTAGAGGCACGGCCCAGATATACAGTCTGCAGAATAGATGCACGGTCCTGATATACAGTCTGTAGAGGAGAGCCACGGCTTAGATATACAGTCTGTAGAGTAGAGCAACGGCCCAGACATACAGTCTGTAGAGTAGAGCCACGGCCCAGATATACAGTCTGTAGAGTAGAGCCACGGTCCAGATATACAGTCTGTAGAGTACAGCCACGGTCCAGATATACAGTCTGTAGTGTAGAGCCACGGTCCAGATATACAGTCTGTAGAGTAGAGCCACGGCCCAGATATGCAGTCTTTAGAGTACAGCCACGACCCAGATATACAGTCTGTAGAGTAGAGCAACGGCCCAGATATACAGTTTGTAGAGTGGAGCCACGTTCCAGACATACAGTCTGTAGAGTAGAACCACGTTCCATATATACAGTCTGTAGAGTACAGCCGCGGCCCAGATATACAGTCTGTAGAGTAGAGCCGCGGTCCAGATATACAGTATGTAGTGTACAGCCACGGCCTAGATATACAGTCTGTAGTGTAGAGGCACGGCCATGATATACATTCTGTAGTGTACAACCACGGTCCAGATATACAGTCTGTAGAGTAGAGCCACTGTCCAGATATACAGTCTGTAGAGTAGAGCCACGGCCCAGATATACAGTCTGTAGAGTAGATCCACGGCCCAGACATTCAGTCTGTAGTGTACAGCCACGGCCCAGATATACAGTCTGTAGAGTAGAGCCACGGTCCAGATATACAGTCTGTAGTGTACAGCCACGGCCCAGATATACAGTCTGTAGAGTAGAGCCACTGTCCAGGTATACAGTCTGTAGCACTGGCGTGCGCAGAAATTTACAAATTCACAAAGGACCTGGAGGGGCGCCACCCGATCGACGGGGCGCCACCAATATTGACGTAATTTTGCAGAGGCGCCGTCTATGGCAGGGGACGCCATCACTAGCCGTGGGCGACGTCACTGGCCGGAGTGGCGCCGTCACTGGCCAGAGGGGCTTCGTGACTGATCGGAGGGGTGCCAGCTTTGCATTGGCGCTTCGTGCCCAAAAGACCAGATCATGACCTGCATGACCTGTTACTCGATATGCCACTGGTCTGTAGAGTCTACATACTGTATATCTGGAACGAGGCTCTACTCTACAGACTGTGTAATTGGGTGTGCGTCTGTGAATGTGTTGTGGGGTGTGTGATCTTTTCTCGTTGGGTGTAAGTTCTTTGTCGGCCCATTGCAGCCGCTCCAACTTTCAAGCTTCAGAACGGCAGCTGAGCTTGAGTATTTCATGCACGTTACGGGACGTTCGTGCTGACGGCCTACGGGTGGTCGAGTCGTGTTTTTCAGTGTACCTATGATGTTTATCCCGCGCGGCGCTGGGGTCTCCATCCGAACGCCCGGTTCTGGTTGGGGGGGGGGGGGGGAATTTTACCCCCCCCCCCCCTCGTATCTTCCTAGCCAATAAGCTCAGCGAGACGCGCCAGGCGGCGATAGAAAGCGCTCAGTGAGGAAAATCAGTCTGTAGAGTCGAGCCTGTACAGTCTGTAGAGTCGAGCCACGGCCCAGATATACAGTCTGTAGTGTACAGCCACGTTCCTTATATACAGTCTGTAGAGTAGACCCACGGTCCAGATATACAGTCTGTAGTGTACAGCCATTGCCCAGATACACAGTCTGTAGAGTAGAGCCACGGTCCAGATATACAGTCTGTAGAGTAGAGCCATGGCCCAGATATACAGTCTGTAGTGTACAGCCACGTTCCAGATATCCAGTCTGTAGAGTAGAACCACGGCCCAGATATACAGTCTGTAGAGTAGTGCCACGGTCCAGATATACAGTCTGTAGTGTACAGCCACGGCCCAGATATACAGTCTGTAGAGTAGAGCCACGGTCCAGATATACAGTCTGTAGTGTACAGCCACGGCCCAGATATACAGTCTGTAGAGAAGAGCCACGGTCCAGATATACAGTCTGTAGTGTACAGCCACGGCCCTGATATATAGTCTGTAGTGTACAGCCACGGCCCAGACATAGTATGTAGAGTAGAGCCACGGCACAGATATACAGTCTGTACAGTAGAGCCACGGCCCAGATATACAGTCTGTAGTGTAGAGCCACGGTCCAGATATACAGTCTGTAGAGTACAGCCACGGCCCTGACATACAGTCTCTAGAGTAGAGCCACGGCCGAGATATACAGTCTGTAGAGTACAGCCACGGTCCAGATATACAGTCTGTAGAGTACAGCCACGGCCCTGATATACAGTCTCTAGAGTAGAGCCACGGCCCAGATATACAGTCTGTAGAGTAAAGCCACGGTCCTTATATACAGTCTGTAGTGTAGAGCCACGGCCCAGATATACAGTCTGTAGAGTAGAGCCACGGTCCAGATATGCAGTCTGTAGTGTACAGCCACGGCCCAGATATACAGTCGGTAGAGTAGAGCCACGGTCCAGATATACAGTCTGTAGAGTAGAGCCACGGTAAAGATATACAATCTGTAGTGTAGAGCCACGGCCCAGATATACAGTCTGTAGTTTAGAGCCACGGCCCAGATATACAGTCTGTAGAGTCCAGCCACGGCCCAGATATACAGTCTGTAGTGTAGAGCCACGGCCCAGATATACAGTCTGTAGAGTATTGCCACGGCCCAGATATACAGTCTGTAGTGTACAGCCACGGTCCAGATATACAGTCTGTAGTGTACAGTCACGGTCCAGATATACAGTCTGTAGAGTACAGCCACGGCCCATATATACAGTCTGTAGTGTAGAACCACGGCCCAGGTATACAGTCTGTAGTGTAGAGCGACGGCCCAGATATACAGTCTGTAGTGTACAGCCACGGTCCAGATATACAGTCTGTAGAGTACAGCCACGGCCCAGATATACAGTCTGTAGAGTAGATCCACGGCCCAGACATACAGTCTGTAGTGTACAGCCACGGCCCAGCTATACAGTCTGTAGAGTAGAGCCGCGGCCCAGATATACAGTCTGTAGTGTACAGCCACGGTCCAGATATACAGTCTGTAGATTAGAGCCACGGCCCTGATATACAGTCTGTAGAGTAGAGCCGCGGCCCAGATATACAGTCTGTAGAGTAGAGCCACGGCCCAGATATACAGTCTGTAGAGTAGAGCCACGGTCCAGATATACAGTCTGTAGTGTACAGCCACGGCCCAGATATACAGTCTGTAGAGTAGAGCCACAGTCCAGATATACAGTCTGTAGAGTACAGCCACGGCCAGATATACAGTCTGTAGTGTACAGCCACGGCCCAGACATAGTCTTTAGAGTAGAGCCACGGCACAGATAAACAGTCTGTAAAGTAGAGCCACGGTCCAGATATACAGTCTGTAGAGTAGAGCCACGGCCCAAATATACAGTCTGTAGAGTAGAGACCCGGCCCAGATATACAGTCTGTAGTGTACAGCCACGGCCCAGATATACAGTCTGTATACTAGATCTACGGCCCAGATATACAGTCTGTAGTGTACAGCCACGTTCCAGATATACAGTCTGTAGAGTAGAGCCACGGCCCTGATATACAGTCTGTAGAGTAGAGCCACGGTCCAGATATACAGTCTGTAGTGTACAGCCACGGCCCAGATATACAGTCTGTAGAGTAGAGCCACGGTCCAGACATGCAGTCTGTAGAGTAGAGTCACGGCCCAGATATACAGTCTGTAGAGTACAGCCACGGCCCAGATATACAGTCTGTAGAGAAGAGCCGCGGTCCAGACATACAGTCTGTAGAGCAGAGCGACGGCCCAGATATACAGTCTGTAGTGTACAGCCATGGCCCAGATATACAGTCTGTAGAGTAGAGCCACGGTCCAGATATGCAGTCTGTAGTGTACAGCCACGGCCCAGATATACAGTCGGTAGAGTAGAGCCACGGTCCAGATATACAGTCTGTAGAGTAGAGCCACGGTCAAGATATACAATCTGTAGTGTAGAGCCACGGCCCAGATATACAGTCTGTAGTGTACAGCCACGTCCCAGATATACAGTCTGTAGAGTCCAGCCACGGCCCAGATATACAGTTTGTAGTGTAGAGCCATGGCCCAGATATACAGTCTGTAGAGTACAGCCACGGCCCAGATATACAGTCTGTTGTGTACAGCCACGTTCCAGATATACAGTCTGTAGTGTACAGCCACGGCCCAGATATATAGTCTGTAGAGTACAGCCACGGCCCATATATACAGTCTGTAGTGTAGAGCCACAGCCCAGGTATACAGTCTGTATTGTAGAGCCACGGCCCAGATATACAGTCTGTAGTGTACAGCCACGGTCCAGATATACAGTCTGTAGAGTACAGCCACGGCCCAGATATACAGTCTGTAGAGTAGATCCACGGCCCAGACATACAGTCTGTAGTGTACAACCACGGCCCAGATATACAGTCTGTAGAGTAGAGACGCGGCCCAGATATACAGTCTGTAGTGTACAGCCACGGTCCAGATATACAGTCGGTAGAGTAGAGCCACGGCCCTGATATACAGTCTGTAGAGTAGAGCCGCGGCCCAGATATACAGTCTGTAGAGTAGAGCCACGGCCCAGATATACAGTCTGTAGAGTAGAGCCACGGTCCAGATATACAGTCTGTAGTGTACAGCCACGGCCCAGATATACAGTCTGTAGAGTAGAGCCACAGTCCAGATAGACAGTCTGTAGAGTACAGCCACGGCCAGATATACAGTCTGTAGTGTACAGCCACGGTCCAGATATACAGTCTGTAGAGTAGAGCCACTGTCCAGATATACAGTCTCTAGAGTAGAGCCACGGCCCAGATATACAGTCTGTAGAGTAGAGCCACGGCCCAGATATACAGTCTGTAGTGTAGATCCTCGGCCCAGATATACAGTCGGTAGAGTAGAGCCACGGTCCAGATATACACTCTGTAGTGTACAGCCACGGCCCAGATATACAGTCTGTAGAGTAGAGCCACGGTCCAGACATGCAGTCTGTAGAGTAGAGTCACGGCCCAGATATACAGTCTGTAGAGTACAGCCACGGCCCAGACATACAGTCTGTAGAGTAGAGCCACGGCCCAGATATACAGTCTGTAGTGTACAGCCATGGCCCAGATATTCAGTCTGTAGTGTAGAGCCACGGCCCAGATATACAGTCTGTAGTGTACAGCCACGGCCCAGATATACAGTCTGTAGAGTAGAGCCACGGCCCAAATATACAGTTTGTAGATTAGAGCCGCGGCCCAGATATACAGCTTATAGTGTACAGCCACAGCCCTGATACACAGTCTGTAGAGTAGAGCCACGGTCTAGATATTCAGTTTGTAGTGTACAGCCACGTTCCAGATATACATTCTGTAGTGTACATACAGCCACGGCCCAGATATACAGTCTGTAGAGTAGAGCCACGTTCCAGATATACAGTCTGTAGTGTAGAGCCACGGCCCAGATATACAGTCTGTAGTGTAGAGCCACGGCCCAGATATACATCTGTAGAGTACAGCCAAGTCCCAGATATACAGTCTGTAGTGTAGAGCCACGGCCCAGATATACAGTCTGTAGAGTACAGCCGCGGCCCAGATATACAGTCTGTAGAGTACAGCCACGGCCCAGATATACAGTCTGTAGTGTAGAGTCACGGCCCAGATATACAGTCTGTAGTGTACAGCCACGGTCCAGATATACAGTCTGTAGTGTACAGCCACGGCCCAGATATACAGTCTGTAGAGTACAGCCACGGCCCAGATATACAGTCTGTATTGTAGAGCCACGGCCCAGGTATACAGTCTGTAGTGTAGAGCCACGGCCCAGATATACAGTCTGTAGTGGACAGCCACGGTCCAGATATACAGTCTGTAGAGTACAGCCACGGTCCAGATATACAGTTTTTAGAGTAGAGCCACGGTCCAGATATACAGTCTGTATAGTAGAGTCACGGCCCAGATATACAGTCTGTAGAGTACAGCCACGGCCTAGATATACAGTCTGTAGTGTAAAGCCACGGCCCAGATATACAGTCTGTAGTGTAGAGCCAAGGCCCAGATATACAGTCTGTAGTGTACAGCCACGGTCCAGATATACAGTCTGTAGAGTAGAGCCACTGTCCAGATATACAGTCTCTAGAGTAGAGCCACGGCCCAGATATACAGTCTGTAGAGTAGAGCCACGGCCCAGATATACAGTCTGTAGTGTAGATCCTCGGCCCAGATATACAGTCTGTAGGGTACAGCCACAGCCCAGATATACAGTCTGTAGAGTAGAGCCACGGCCCAAATATACAGTCTGTAGAGTAGAGACACGGCCCAGATATACAGTCTGTAGTGTACAGCCACGGCCCAGATATACAGTCTGTAGAGTAGATCTACGGCCCAGATATACAGGCTGTAGTGTACAGCCACGTTCCAGATATACAGTCTGTAGAGTAGAGCCACGGCCCAGATATACAGTCTGTAGATTAGAGCCACGGCCCAAATATACAGTCTGTAGATTAGAGCCGCGGCCCAGATATACAGCTTATAGTGTACAGCCACAGCCCTGATACACAGTCTGTAGAGTAGAGCCACGGTCCAGATATTCAGTCTGTAGTTTACAGCCACGTTCCAGATATACAGTCTGTAGTGTACATACAGCCACGGCCCAGATATACAGTCTGTAGAGTAGAGCCACGGCCCAGATATACAGTCTGTAGTGTAGAGCCACTGCCCAGATATACATCTGTAGAGTACAGCCACGGCCGAGATATACAGTCTGTAGTGTAGAGTCACGGCCCAGATATACAGTCTGTAGTGTAGAGTCACGGCCCAGATATACAGTCGGTGGTGTACAGCCACGGTCCAGATATACAGTCTGTAGTGTACAGCCACGGCCCAGATATACAGTCTGTAGAGTACAGCCACGGCCCAGATATACAGTTTGTAGTGTAGAGCCACGGCCCAGGTATACAGTCTGTAGTGTAGAGCCACGGCCCAGATATACAGTCTGTAGTGTACAGCCACGGTCCAGATATACAGTCTGTAGAGTACAGCCACGGCCCAGATATACAGTCTGTAGAGTAGAGCCACGGTCCAGATATACAGTCTGTATAGTAGAGTCACGGCCCAGATATACAGTCTGTAGAGTACAGCCACAGCCTAGATATACAGTCTGTAGTGTAGAGCCACGGCCCAGATATACAGTCTGTAGTGTAGAGCCACGGCCCAGATATACAGTCTGTAGTGTACAGCCACGGTCCAGATATACAGTCTATAAAGTAGAGCCACTGTCCAGATATACAGTCTGTAGAGTAGAGCCATGGCCCAGATATACAGTCTGTAGAGTAGAGCCAAGGCCCAGATATACAGTCTGTAGTGTAGATCCTCGGCCCAGATATACAGTCTGTAGAGTAGAGCCACGGCCCAGATATACAGTCTGTAGAGTAGAGCCACGGCCCAGATATACAGTCTGTAGAGTAGAGCCACGGCCCAGATATACAGTCTGTAGTGTACAGCCACGGTCCAGATATACAGTCTGTAGAGTAGAGCCGCGGCCCAGATATACAGTCTGTAGTGTACAGCCACGTTCCTTATATACAGTCTGTAGAGTAGAGCCACGGTCCAGATATACAGTCTGTAGTGTACAGCCATTGCCCAGATACACAGTCTGTAGAGTAGAGCCACGGTCCAGATATACAGTCTGTAGAGTAGAGCCATGGCCCAGATATACAGTCTGTAGTGTACAGCCACGTTCTAGATATCCAGTCTGTAGAGTAGAGCCACGGCCCGGATATACAGTCTGTAGAGTAGTGCCACGGTCCAGATATACAGTCTGTAGTGTACAGCCACGGCCCAGATATACAGTCTGTAGAGTAGAGCCACGGTCCAGATATACAGTCTGTAGTGTACAGCCACGGCCCAGAGATACAGTCTGTAGAGAAGAGCCACGGTCCAGATATACAGTCTGTAGTGTACAGCCACGGCCCTGATATATAGTCTGTAGTGTACAGCCACGGCCCAGACATAGTATGTAGAGTAGAGCCACGGCACAGATATACAGTCTGTACAGTAGTGCCACGGCCCAGATATACAGTCTGTAGTGTATAACCACGGTCCAGATATACAGTCTGTAGAGTACAGCCACGGCCCTGACATACAGTCTCTAGAGTAGAGCCACGGCCGAGATATACAGTCTGTAGAGTACAGCCACGGTCCAGATATACAGTCTGTAGAGTACAGCCACGGCCCTGATATACAGTCTCTAGAGTAGAGCCACGGCCCAGATATACAGTCTGTAGAGTAGAGCACGGTCCTTATATACAGTCTGTAGTGTAGAGCCACGGCCCAGATATACAGTCTGTAGAGTAGAGCCACGGTCCAGATATGCAGTCTGTAGTGTACAGCCACGGCCCAGATATACAGTCGGTAGAGTAGAGCCACGGTCCAGATATACAGTCTGTAGAGTAGAGCCACGGTCAAGATATACAGTCTGTAGTGTAGAGCCACGGCCCAGATATACAGTCTGTAGTGTAGAGCCACGGCCCAGATATACAGTCTGTAGAGTCCAGCCACGGCCCAGATATACAGTCTGTAGTGTAGAGCCACGGCCCAGATATACAGTCTGTAGAGTATTGCCACGGCCCAGATATACAGTCTGTAGTGTACAGCCACGGTCCAGATATACAGTCTGTAGTGTACAGCCACGGTCCAGATATACAGTCTGTAGGAGTACAGCCACGGCCCATATATACAGTCTGTAGTGTAGAGCCACGGCCCAGGTATACAGTCTGTAGTGTAGAGCCACGGCCCAGATATACAGTCTGTAGTGTACAGCCACGGTCCAGATATACAGTCTGTAGAGTACAGCCACGGCCCAGATATACAGTCTTTAGAGTAGATCCACGGCCCAGACATACAGTCTGTAGTGTACAGCCACGGCCCAGATATACAGTCTGTAGAGTAGATCCACGGCCCAGACATACAGTCTGTAGTGTACAGCCACGGCCAGATATACAGTCTGTAGAGTAGAGCCGCGGCCCAGATATACAGTCTGTAGTGCACAGCCACGGTCCAGATATACAGTCTGTAGAGTAGAGCCACGGCCCTGATATACAGTCTGTAGAGTAGAGCCGCGTCCCAGATATACAGTCTGTAGAGTAGAGCCACGGCCCAGATATAAAGTCTGTAGAGTAGAGCCACGGTCCAGATATACAGTCTGTAGTGTACAGCCACAGCCCAGATATACAGTCTGTAGAGTAGAGCCACAGTCCAGATATACAGTCTGTAGAGTACAGCCACGGCCAGATATACAGTCTGTAGTGTACAGCCACGGCCCAGACATAGTCTTTAGAGTAGAGCCACGGCACAGATATACAGTCTGTAGAGTAGAGCCACGGTCCAGATATACATTCTGTAGAGTAGAGCCACGGCCCAAATATACAGTCTGTAGAGTAGAGACACGGCCCAGATATACAGTCTGTAGTGTACAGCCACGGCCCAGATATGCAGTCTGTATAGTAGATCTACGGCCCAGATATACAGTCTGTAGTGTACAGCCACGTTCCAGATATACAGTCTGTAGAGTAGAGCCACGGCCCTGATATACAGTCTGTAGAGTAGAGCCACGGTCTAGATATACAGTCTGTAGTGTACAGCCACGGCCCAGATATACAGTCTGTAGAGTAGAGCCACGGTCCAGACATGCAGTCTGTAGAGTAGAGTCACGGCCCAGATATACAGTCTGTAGAGTACAGCCACGGCCCAGATATACAGTCTGTAGAGTAGAGCCGCGGCCCAGACATACAGTCTGTAGAGTAGAGCCACGGCCCAGATATACAGTCTGTAGTGTACAGCCATGGCCCAGATATACAGTCTGTAGTGTAGAGCCGCGGCCCAGATATACAGTCTGTAGTGTACAGCCACGGCCCAGATATACAGTCTGTAGAGTAGAGCCACGGCCCAGATATACAGTCTGTAGAGTAGAGCCACGGCCCAAATATACAGTCTGTAGATTAGAGCCGCGGCCCAGATATACAGCTTATAGTGTACAGCCACAGCCCTGATACACAGTCTGTAGAGTAGAGCCACGGTCCAGATATTCAGTCTGTAGTGTACAGCCACGTTCCAGATATACAGTCTGTAGTGTACATACAGCCACGGCCCAGATATACAGTTTGTAGAGTAGAGCCACGTTCCAGATATACAGTCTGTAGTGTAGAGCCACGGCCCAGATATACAGTCTGTAGTGTAGAGCCACGGCCCAGATATACATCTGTAGAGTACAGCCACGGCCCAGATATACAGTCTGTAGTGTAGAGCCACGGTCCAGATATACAGTCTGTAGAGTACAGCCACGGCCCAGATATACAGTCTGTAGAGTACAGCCACGGCCCAGATATACAGTCTGTAGTGTAGAGTCACGGCCCAGATATACAGTCTGTAGTGTAGAGCCACGGTCCAGATATACAGTCTGTAGTGTACAGCCACGGCCCAGATATACAGTCTGTAGAGTACAGCCACGGCCCAGATATACAGTCTGTAGTGTAGAGCCACGGCCCAGGTATACAGTCTGTAGTGTAGAGCCACGGCCCAGATATACAGTCTGTAGTGTACAGCCACGGTCCAGATATACAGTCTGTAGAGTACAGCCACGGTCAAGATATACAGTCTTTTGAGTAGAGTCACGGTCCAGATATACAGTCTGTATAGTAGAGTCACGGCCCAGATATACAGTCTGTAGAGTACAGCCACGGCCTAGATATACAGTCTGTAGTGTAGAGCCACGGCCCAGATATACAGTCTGTAGTGTAGAGCCACGGCCCAGATATACAGTCTGTAGTGTACAGCCACGGTACAGATATACAGTCTGTAGAGTAGAGCCACTGTCCAGATATACAGTCTCTAGAGTAGAGCCACGGCCCAGATATACAGTCTGTAGAGTAGTGCCACGGCCCAGATATACAGTCTGTAGTGTATATTCTCGGCCCAGATATACAGTCTGTAGAGTAGAGTCACGGCCCAGATATACAGTCTGTAGAGTAGAGCCACGGCCCAGACATACAGTCTGTAGAGTAGAGCCACGACCCAGATATACAGTCTGTAGTGTAGAGCCACGGTCCAGATATACAGTCTGTAGAGTAGAGACACGGTCCAGATATGCAGTCTGTAGTGTACAGCCACGGCCCAGATATACAGTCGGTAGAGTAGAGCCACGGTCCAGATATACAGTCTGTAGAGTAGAGCCATGGCCCAGATATACAGTCTGTAGAGTAGAGCCAAGGCCCAGATATACAGTCTGTAGTGTAGATCCTCGGCCCAGATATACAGTCTGTAGAGTAGAGCCACGGTCCAGATATACAGTCTGTATAGTAGAGTCACGGCCCAGATATACAGTCTGTAGAGTACAGCCACAGCCTAGATATACAGTCTGTAGTGTAGAGCCACGGCCCAGATATACAGTCTGTAGTGTAGAGCCACGGCCCAGATATACAGTCTGTAGTGTACAGCCACGGTCCAGATATACAGTCTATAAAGTAGAGCCACTGTCCAGATATACAGTCTGTAGAGTAGAGCCATGGCCCAGATATACAGTCTGTAGAGTAGAGCCAAGGCCCAGATATACAGTCTGTAGTGTAGATCCTCGGCCCAGATATACAGTCTGTAGAGTAGAGCCACGGCCCAGATATACAGTCTGTAGAGTAGAGCCACGGCCCAGATATACAGTCTGTAGAGTAGAGCCACGGCCCAGATATACAGTCTGTAGTGTACAGCCACGGTCCAGATATACAGTCTGTAGAGTAGAGCCGCGGCCCAGATATACAGTCTGTAGTGTACAGCCACGTTCCTTATATACAGTCTGTAGAGTAGAGCCACGGTCCAGATATACAGTCTGTAGTGTACAGCCATTGCCCAGATACACAGTCTGTAGAGTAGAGCCACGGTCCAGATATACAGTCTGTAGAGTAGAGCCATGGCCCAGATATACAGTCTGTAGTGTACAGCCACGTTCTAGATATCCAGTCTGTAGAGTAGAGCCACGGCCCGGATATACAGTCTGTAGAGTAGTGCCACGGTCCAGATATACAGTCTGTAGTGTACAGCCACGGCCCAGATATACAGTCTGTAGAGTAGAGCCACGGTCCAGATATACAGTCTGTAGTGTACAGCCACGGCCCAGAGATACAGTCTGTAGAGAAGAGCCACGGTCCAGATATACAGTCTGTAGTGTACAGCCACGGCCCTGATATATAGTCTGTAGAGTAGAGCCACGGCCCTGATATACAGTCTGTAGAGTAGAGCCACGGTCCAGATATACAGTCTGTAGTGTACAGCCACGGCCCAGATATACAGTCTGTAGAGTAGAGCCACGGTCCAGACATGCAGTCTGTAGAGTAGAGTCACGGCCCAGATATACAGTCTGTAGAGTACAGCCACGGCCCAGATATACAGTCTGTAGAGAAGAGCCGCGGTCCAGACATACAGTCTGTAGAGCAGAGCGACGGCCCAGATATACAGTCTGTAGTGTACAGCCATGGCCCAGATATACAGTCTGTAGAGTAGAGCCACGGTCCAGATATGCAGTCTGTAGTGTACAGCCACGGCCCAGATATACAGTCGGTAGAGTAGAGCCACGGTCCAGATATACAGTCTGTAGAGTAGAGCCACGGTCAAGATATACAATCTGTAGTGTAGAGCCACGGCCCAGATATACAGTCTGTAGTGTACAGCCACGTCCCAGATATACAGTCTGTAGAGTCCAGCCACGGCCCAGATATACAGTTTGTAGTGTAGAGCCATGGCCCAGATATACAGTCTGTAGAGTACAGCCACGGCCCAGATATACAGTCTGTTGTGTACAGCCACGTTCCAGATATACAGTCTGTAGTGTACAGCCACGGCCCAGATATATAGTCTGTAGAGTACAGCCACGGCCCATATATACAGTCTGTAGTGTAGAGCCACAGCCCAGGTATACAGTCTGTATTGTAGAGCCACGGCCCAGATATACAGTCTGTAGTGTACAGCCACGGTCCAGATATACAGTCTGTAGAGTACAGCCACGGCCCAGATATACAGTCTGTAGAGTAGATCCACGGCCCAGACATACAGTCTGTAGTGTACAACCACGGCCCAGATATACAGTCTGTAGAGTAGAGACGCGGCCCAGATATACAGTCTGTAGTGTACAGCCACGGTCCAGATATACAGTCGGTAGAGTAGAGCCACGGCCCTGATATACAGTCTGTAGAGTAGAGCCGCGGCCCAGATATACAGTCTGTAGAGTAGAGCCACGGCCCAGATATACAGTCTGTAGAGTAGAGCCACGGTCCAGATATACAGTCTGTAGTGTACAGCCACGGCCCAGATATACAGTCTGTAGAGTAGAGCCACAGTCCAGATAGACAGTCTGTAGAGTACAGCCACGGCCAGATATACAGTCTGTAGTGTACAGCCACGGTCCAGATATACAGTCTGTAGAGTAGAGCCACTGTCCAGATATACAGTCTCTAGAGTAGAGCCACGGCCCAGATATACAGTCTGTAGAGTAGAGCCACGGCCCAGATATACAGTCTGTAGTGTAGATCCTCGGCCCAGATATACAGTCGGTAGAGTAGAGCCACGGTCCAGATATACACTCTGTAGTGTACAGCCACGGCCCAGATATACAGTCTGTAGAGTAGAGCCACGGTCCAGACATGCAGTCTGTAGAGTAGAGTCACGGCCCAGATATACAGTCTGTAGAGTACAGCCACGGCCCAGACATACAGTCTGTAGAGTAGAGCCACGGCCCAGATATACAGTCTGTAGTGTACAGCCATGGCCCAGATATTCAGTCTGTAGTGTAGAGCCACGGCCCAGATATACAGTCTGTAGTGTACAGCCACGGCCCAGATATACAGTCTGTAGAGTAGAGCCACGGCCCAAATATACAGTTTGTAGATTAGAGCCGCGGCCCAGATATACAGCTTATAGTGTACAGCCACAGCCCTGATACACAGTCTGTAGAGTAGAGCCACGGTCTAGATATTCAGTTTGTAGTGTACAGCCACGTTCCAGATATACATTCTGTAGTGTACATACAGCCACGGCCCAGATATACAGTCTGTAGAGTAGAGCCACGTTCCAGATATACAGTCTGTAGTGTAGAGCCACGGCCCAGATATACAGTCTGTAGTGTAGAGCCACGGCCCAGATATACATCTGTAGAGTACAGCCAAGTCCCAGATATACAGTCTGTAGTGTAGAGCCACGGCCCAGATATACAGTCTGTAGAGTACAGCCGCGGCCCAGATATACAGTCTGTAGAGTACAGCCACGGCCCAGATATACAGTCTGTAGTGTAGAGTCACGGCCCAGATATACAGTCTGTAGTGTACAGCCACGGTCCAGATATACAGTCTGTAGTGTACAGCCACGGCCCAGATATACAGTCTGTAGAGTACAGCCACGGCCCAGATATACAGTCTGTATTGTAGAGCCACGGCCCAGGTATACAGTCTGTAGTGTAGAGCCACGGCCCAGATATACAGTCTGTAGTGGACAGCCACGGTCCAGATATACAGTCTGTAGAGTACAGCCACGGTCCAGATATACAGTTTTTAGAGTAGAGCCACGGTCCAGATATACAGTCTGTATAGTAGAGTCACGGCCCAGATATACAGTCTGTAGAGTACAGCCACGGCCTAGATATACAGTCTGTAGTGTAAAGCCACGGCCCAGATATACAGTCTGTAGTGTAGAGCCAAGGCCCAGATATACAGTCTGTAGTGTACAGCCACGGTCCAGATATACAGTCTGTAGAGTAGAGCCACTGTCCAGATATACAGTCTCTAGAGTAGAGCCACGGCCCAGATATACAGTCTGTAGAGTAGAGCCACGGCCCAGATATACAGTCTGTAGTGTAGATCCTCGGCCCAGATATACAGTCTGTAGGGTACAGCCACAGCCCAGATATACAGTCTGTAGAGTAGAGCCACGGCCCAAATATACAGTCTGTAGAGTAGAGACACGGCCCAGATATACAGTCTGTAGTGTACAGCCACGGCCCAGATATACAGTCTGTAGAGTAGATCTACGGCCCAGATATACAGGCTGTAGTGTACAGCCACGTTCCAGATATACAGTCTGTAGAGTAGAGCCACGGCCCAGATATACAGTCTGTAGATTAGAGCCACGGCCCAAATATACAGTCTGTAGATTAGAGCCGCGGCCCAGATATACAGCTTATAGTGTACAGCCACAGCCCTGATACACAGTCTGTAGAGTAGAGCCACGGTCCAGATATTCAGTCTGTAGTTTACAGCCACGTTCCAGATATACAGTCTGTAGTGTACATACAGCCACGGCCCAGATATACAGTCTGTAGAGTAGAGCCACGGCCCAGATATACAGTCTGTAGTGTAGAGCCACTGCCCAGATATACATCTGTAGAGTACAGCCACGGCCGAGATATACAGTCTGTAGTGTAGAGTCACGGCCCAGATATACAGTCTGTAGTGTAGAGTCACGGCCCAGATATACAGTCGGTGGTGTACAGCCACGGTCCAGATATACAGTCTGTAGTGTACAGCCACGGCCCAGATATACAGTCTGTAGAGTACAGCCACGGCCCAGATATACAGTTTGTAGTGTAGAGCCACGGCCCAGGTATACAGTCTGTAGTGTAGAGCCACGGCCCAGATATACAGTCTGTAGTGTACAGCCACGGTCCAGATATACAGTCTGTAGAGTACAGCCACGGCCCAGATATACAGTCTGTAGAGTAGAGCCACGGTCCAGATATACAGTCTGTATAGTAGAGTCACGGCCCAGATATACAGTCTGTAGAGTACAGCCACAGCCTAGATATACAGTCTGTAGTGTAGAGCCACGGCCCAGATATACAGTCTGTAGTGTAGAGCCACGGCCCAGATATACAGTCTGTAGTGTACAGCCACGGTCCAGATATACAGTCTATAAAGTAGAGCCACTGTCCAGATATACAGTCTGTAGAGTAGAGCCATGGCCCAGATATACAGTCTGTAGAGTAGAGCCAAGGCCCAGATATACAGTCTGTAGTGTAGATCCTCGGCCCAGATATACAGTCTGTAGAGTAGAGCCACGGCCCAGATATACAGTCTGTAGAGTAGAGCCACGGCCCAGATATACAGTCTGTAGAGTAGAGCCACGGCCCAGATATACAGTCTGTAGTGTACAGCCACGGTCCAGATATACAGTCTGTAGAGTAGAGCCGCGGCCCAGATATACAGTCTGTAGTGTACAGCCACGTTCCTTATATACAGTCTGTAGAGTAGAGCCACGGTCCAGATATACAGTCTGTAGTGTACAGCCATTGCCCAGATACACAGTCTGTAGAGTAGAGCCACGGTCCAGATATACAGTCTGTAGAGTAGAGCCATGGCCCAGATATACAGTCTGTAGTGTACAGCCACGTTCTAGATATCCAGTCTGTAGAGTAGAGCCACGGCCCGGATATACAGTCTGTAGAGTAGTGCCACGGTCCAGATATACAGTCTGTAGTGTACAGCCACGGCCCAGATATACAGTCTGTAGAGTAGAGCCACGGTCCAGATATACAGTCTGTAGTGTACAGCCACGGCCCAGAGATACAGTCTGTAGAGAAGAGCCACGGTCCAGATATACAGTCTGTAGTGTACAGCCACGGCCCTGATATATAGTCTGTAGTGTACAGCCACGGCCCAGACATAGTATGTAGAGTAGAGCCACGGCACAGATATACAGTCTGTACAGTAGTGCCACGGCCCAGATATACAGTCTGTAGTGTATAACCACGGTCCAGATATACAGTCTGTAGAGTACAGCCACGGCCCTGACATACAGTCTCTAGAGTAGAGCCACGGCCGAGATATACAGTCTGTAGAGTACAGCCACGGTCCAGATATACAGTCTGTAGAGTACAGCCACGGCCCTGATATACAGTCTCTAGAGTAGAGCCACGGCCCAGATATACAGTCTGTAGAGTAGAGCACGGTCCTTATATACAGTCTGTAGTGTAGAGCCACGGCCCAGATATACAGTCTGTAGAGTAGAGCCACGGTCCAGATATGCAGTCTGTAGTGTACAGCCACGGCCCAGATATACAGTCGGTAGAGTAGAGCCACGGTCCAGATATACAGTCTGTAGAGTAGAGCCACGGTCAAGATATACAGTCTGTAGTGTAGAGCCACGGCCCAGATATACAGTCTGTAGTGTAGAGCCACGGCCCAGATATACAGTCTGTAGAGTCCAGCCACGGCCCAGATATACAGTCTGTAGTGTAGAGCCACGGCCCAGATATACAGTCTGTAGAGTATTGCCACGGCCCAGATATACAGTCTGTAGTGTACAGCCACGGTCCAGATATACAGTCTGTAGTGTACAGCCACGGTCCAGATATACAGTCTGTAGGAGTACAGCCACGGCCCATATATACAGTCTGTAGTGTAGAGCCACGGCCCAGGTATACAGTCTGTAGTGTAGAGCCACGGCCCAGATATACAGTCTGTAGTGTACAGCCACGGTCCAGATATACAGTCTGTAGAGTACAGCCACGGCCCAGATATACAGTCTTTAGAGTAGATCCACGGCCCAGACATACAGTCTGTAGTGTACAGCCACGGCCCAGATATACAGTCTGTAGAGTAGATCCACGGCCCAGACATACAGTCTGTAGTGTACAGCCACGGCCAGATATACAGTCTGTAGAGTAGAGCCGCGGCCCAGATATACAGTCTGTAGTGCACAGCCACGGTCCAGATATACAGTCTGTAGAGTAGAGCCACGGCCCTGATATACAGTCTGTAGAGTAGAGCCGCGTCCCAGATATACAGTCTGTAGAGTAGAGCCACGGCCCAGATATAAAGTCTGTAGAGTAGAGCCACGGTCCAGATATACAGTCTGTAGTGTACAGCCACAGCCCAGATATACAGTCTGTAGAGTAGAGCCACAGTCCAGATATACAGTCTGTAGAGTACAGCCACGGCCAGATATACAGTCTGTAGTGTACAGCCACGGCCCAGACATAGTCTTTAGAGTAGAGCCACGGCACAGATATACAGTCTGTAGAGTAGAGCCACGGTCCAGATATACATTCTGTAGAGTAGAGCCACGGCCCAAATATACAGTCTGTAGAGTAGAGACACGGCCCAGATATACAGTCTGTAGTGTACAGCCACGGCCCAGATATGCAGTCTGTATAGTAGATCTACGGCCCAGATATACAGTCTGTAGTGTACAGCCACGTTCCAGATATACAGTCTGTAGAGTAGAGCCACGGCCCTGATATACAGTCTGTAGAGTAGAGCCACGGTCTAGATATACAGTCTGTAGTGTACAGCCACGGCCCAGATATACAGTCTGTAGAGTAGAGCCACGGTCCAGACATGCAGTCTGTAGAGTAGAGTCACGGCCCAGATATACAGTCTGTAGAGTACAGCCACGGCCCAGATATACAGTCTGTAGAGTAGAGCCGCGGCCCAGACATACAGTCTGTAGAGTAGAGCCACGGCCCAGATATACAGTCTGTAGTGTACAGCCATGGCCCAGATATACAGTCTGTAGTGTAGAGCCGCGGCCCAGATATACAGTCTGTAGTGTACAGCCACGGCCCAGATATACAGTCTGTAGAGTAGAGCCACGGCCCAGATATACAGTCTGTAGAGTAGAGCCACGGCCCAAATATACAGTCTGTAGATTAGAGCCGCGGCCCAGATATACAGCTTATAGTGTACAGCCACAGCCCTGATACACAGTCTGTAGAGTAGAGCCACGGTCCAGATATTCAGTCTGTAGTGTACAGCCACGTTCCAGATATACAGTCTGTAGTGTACATACAGCCACGGCCCAGATATACAGTTTGTAGAGTAGAGCCACGTTCCAGATATACAGTCTGTAGTGTAGAGCCACGGCCCAGATATACAGTCTGTAGTGTAGAGCCACGGCCCAGATATACATCTGTAGAGTACAGCCACGGCCCAGATATACAGTCTGTAGTGTAGAGCCACGGTCCAGATATACAGTCTGTAGAGTACAGCCACGGCCCAGATATACAGTCTGTAGAGTACAGCCACGGCCCAGATATACAGTCTGTAGTGTAGAGTCACGGCCCAGATATACAGTCTGTAGTGTAGAGCCACGGTCCAGATATACAGTCTGTAGTGTACAGCCACGGCCCAGATATACAGTCTGTAGAGTACAGCCACGGCCCAGATATACAGTCTGTAGTGTAGAGCCACGGCCCAGGTATACAGTCTGTAGTGTAGAGCCACGGCCCAGATATACAGTCTGTAGTGTACAGCCACGGTCCAGATATACAGTCTGTAGAGTACAGCCACGGTCAAGATATACAGTCTTTTGAGTAGAGTCACGGTCCAGATATACAGTCTGTATAGTAGAGTCACGGCCCAGATATACAGTCTGTAGAGTACAGCCACGGCCTAGATATACAGTCTGTAGTGTAGAGCCACGGCCCAGATATACAGTCTGTAGTGTAGAGCCACGGCCCAGATATACAGTCTGTAGTGTACAGCCACGGTACAGATATACAGTCTGTAGAGTAGAGCCACTGTCCAGATATACAGTCTCTAGAGTAGAGCCACGGCCCAGATATACAGTCTGTAGAGTAGTGCCACGGCCCAGATATACAGTCTGTAGTGTATATTCTCGGCCCAGATATACAGTCTGTAGAGTAGAGTCACGGCCCAGATATACAGTCTGTAGAGTAGAGCCACGGCCCAGACATACAGTCTGTAGAGTAGAGCCACGACCCAGATATACAGTCTGTAGTGTAGAGCCACGGTCCAGATATACAGTCTGTAGAGTAGAGACACGGTCCAGATATGCAGTCTGTAGTGTACAGCCACGGCCCAGATATACAGTCGGTAGAGTAGAGCCACGGTCCAGATATACAGTCTGTAGAGTAGAGCCATGGCCCAGATATACAGTCTGTAGAGTAGAGCCAAGGCCCAGATATACAGTCTGTAGTGTAGATCCTCGGCCCAGATATACAGTCTGTAGAGTAGAGCCACGGTCCAGATATACAGTCTGTATAGTAGAGTCACGGCCCAGATATACAGTCTGTAGAGTACAGCCACAGCCTAGATATACAGTCTGTAGTGTAGAGCCACGGCCCAGATATACAGTCTGTAGTGTAGAGCCACGGCCCAGATATACAGTCTGTAGTGTACAGCCACGGTCCAGATATACAGTCTATAAAGTAGAGCCACTGTCCAGATATACAGTCTGTAGAGTAGAGCCATGGCCCAGATATACAGTCTGTAGAGTAGAGCCAAGGCCCAGATATACAGTCTGTAGTGTAGATCCTCGGCCCAGATATACAGTCTGTAGAGTAGAGCCACGGCCCAGATATACAGTCTGTAGAGTAGAGCCACGGCCCAGATATACAGTCTGTAGAGTAGAGCCACGGCCCAGATATACAGTCTGTAGTGTACAGCCACGGTCCAGATATACAGTCTGTAGAGTAGAGCCGCGGCCCAGATATACAGTCTGTAGTGTACAGCCACGTTCCTTATATACAGTCTGTAGAGTAGAGCCACGGTCCAGATATACAGTCTGTAGTGTACAGCCATTGCCCAGATACACAGTCTGTAGAGTAGAGCCACGGTCCAGATATACAGTCTGTAGAGTAGAGCCATGGCCCAGATATACAGTCTGTAGTGTACAGCCACGTTCTAGATATCCAGTCTGTAGAGTAGAGCCACGGCCCGGATATACAGTCTGTAGAGTAGTGCCACGGTCCAGATATACAGTCTGTAGTGTACAGCCACGGCCCAGATATACAGTCTGTAGAGTAGAGCCACGGTCCAGATATACAGTCTGTAGTGTACAGCCACGGCCCAGAGATACAGTCTGTAGAGAAGAGCCACGGTCCAGATATACAGTCTGTAGTGTACAGCCACGGCCCTGATATATAGTCTGTAGTGTACAGCCACGGCCCAGACATAGTATGTAGAGTAGAGCCACGGCACAGATATACAGTCTGTACAGTAGTGCCACGGCCCATATATACAGTCTGTAGTGTATAACCACGGTCCAGATATACAGTCTGTAGAGTACAGCCACGGCCCTGACATACAGTCTCTAGAGTAGAGCCACGGCCGAGATATACAGTCTGTAGAGTACAGCCACGGTCCAGATATACAGTCTGTAGAGTACAGCCACGGCCCTGATATACAGTCTCTAGAGTAGAGCCACGGCCCAGATATACAGTCTGTAGAGTAGAGCACGGTCCTTATATACAGTCTGTAGTGTAGAGCCACGGCCCAGATATACAGTCTGTAGAGTAGAGCCACGGTCCAGATATGCAGTCTGTAGTGTACAGCCACGGCCCAGATATACAGTCGGTAGAGTAGAGCCACGGTCCAGATATACAGTCTGTAGAGTAGAGCCACGGTCAAGATATACAGTCTGTAGTGTAGAGCCACGGCCCAGATATACAGTCTGTAGTGTAGAGCCACGGCCCAGATATACAGTCTGTAGAGTCCAGCCACGGCCCAGATATACAGTCTGTAGTGTAGAGCCACGGCCCAGATATACAGTCTGTAGAGTATTGCCACGGCCCAGATATACAGTCTGCAGTGTACAGCCACGGTCCAGATATACAGTCTGTAGTGTACAGCCACGGTCCAGATATACAGTCTGTAGGAGTACAGCCACGGCCCATATATACAGTCTGTAGTGTAGAGCCACGGCCCAGGTATACAGTCTGTAGTGTAGAGCCACGGCCCAGATATACAGTCTGTAGTGTACAGCCACGGTCCAGATATACAGTCTGTAGAGTACAGCCACGGCCCAGATATACAGTCTTTAGAGTAGATCCACGGCCCAGACATACAGTCTGTAGTGTACAGCCACGGCCCAGATATACAGTCTGTAGAGTAGATCCACGGCCCAGACATACAGTCTGTAGTGTACAGCCACGGCCAGATATACAGTCTGTAGAGTAGAGCCGCGGCCCAGATATACAGTCTGTAGTGCACAGCCACGGTCCAGATATACAGTCTGTAGAGTAGAGCCACGGCCCTGATATACAGTCTGTAGAGTAGAGCCGCGGCCCAGATATACAGTCTGTAGAGTAGAGCCACGGCCCAGATATAAAGTCTGTAGAGTAGAGCCACGGTCCAGATATACAGTCTGTAGTGTACAGCCACAGCCCAGATATACAGTCTGTAGAGTAGAGCCACAGTCCAGATATACAGTCTGTAGAGTACAGCCACGGCCAGATATACAGTCTGTAGTGTACAGCCACGGCCCAGACATAGTCTTTAGAGTAGAGCCACGGCACAGATATACAGTCTGTAGAGTAGAGCCACGGTCCAGATATACATTCTGTAGAGTAGAGCCACGGCCCAAATATACAGTCTGTAGAGTAGAGACACGGCCCAGATATACAGTCTGTAGTGTACAGCCACGGCCCAGATATGCAGTCTGTATAGTAGATCTACGGCCCAGATATACAGTCTGTAGTGTACAGCCACGTTCCAGATATACAGTCTGTAGAGTAGAGCCACGGCCCTGATATACAGTCTGTAGAGTAGAGCCACGGTCTAGATATACAGTCTGTAGTGTACAGCCACGGCCCAGATATACAGTCTGTAGAGTAGAGCCACGGTCCAGACATGCAGTCTGTAGAGTAGAGTCACGGCCCAGATATACAGTCTGTAGAGTACAGCCACGGCCCAGATATACAGTCTGTAGAGTAGAGCCGCGGCCCAGACATACAGTCTGTAGAGTAGAGCCACGGCCCAGATATACAGTCTGTAGTGTACAGCCATGGCCCAGATATACAGTCTGTAGTGTAGAGCCGCGGCCCAGATATACAGTCTGTAGTGTACAGCCACGGCCCAGATATACAGTCTGTAGAGTAGAGCCACGGCCCAGATATACAGTCTGTAGAGTAGAGCCACGGCCCAAATATACAGTCTGTAGATTAGAGCCGCGGCCCAGATATACAGCTTATAGTGTACAGCCACAGCCCTGATACACAGTCTGTAGAGTAGAGCCACGGTCCAGATATTCAGTCTGTAGTGTACAGCCACGTTCCAGATATACAGTCTGTAGTGTACATACAGCCACGGCCCAGATATACAGTTTGTAGAGTAGAGCCACGTTCCAGATATACAGTCTGTAGTGTAGAGCCACGGCCCAGATATACAGTCTGTAGTGTAGAGCCACGGCCCAGATATACATCTGTAGAGTACAGCCACGGCCCAGATATACAGTCTGTAGTGTAGAGCCACGGTCCAGATATACAGTCTGTAGAGTACAGCCACGGCCCAGATATACAGTCTGTAGAGTACAGCCACGGCCCAGATATACAGTCTGTAGTGTAGAGTCACGGCCCAGATATACAGTCTGTAGTGTAGAGCCACGGTCCAGATATACAGTCTGTAGTGTACAGCCACGGCCCAGATATACAGTCTGTAGAGTACAGCCACGGCCCAGATATACAGTCTGTAGTGTAGAGCCACGGGCCAGGTATACAGTCTGTAGTGTAGAGCCACGGCCCAGATATACAGTCTGTAGTGTACAGCCACGGTCCAGATATACAGTCTGTAGAGTACAGCCACGGTCAAGATATACAGTCTTTTGAGTAGAGTCACGGTCCAGATATACAGTCTGTATAGTAGAGTCACGGCCCAGATATACAGTCTGTAGAGTACAGCCACGGCCTAGATATACAGTCTGTAGTGTAGAGCCACGGCCCAGATATACAGTCTGTAGTGTAGAGCCACGGCCCAGATATACAGTCTGTAGAGTAGAGCCGCGGCCCAGATATACAGTCTGTAGAGTAGAGCCACGGTCGAGATATACAGTCTGTAGAATAGAGCCACGGCCCAGATTTACAGTCTGTAGTGTACAGCCACGTTCCAGATATACAGTCTGTAGTGTGGAGCCACGGTCCAGATATACAGTCTGTAGTGTACAGCCATTGCCCAGATATACAGTCTGTAGAGTAGAGCCACGGTCCAGATATACAGTCTGTAGAGTAGAGCCATGGCCCAGATATACAGTCTGTAGTGTACAGCCACGTTCCAGATATACAGTCTGTAGAGTAGAGCCACGGCCCGGATATACAGTCTGTAGAGTAGAGCCACTGTCCAGATATACAGTCTGTAGTGTACAGCCACGGCCCAGATATACAGTCTGTAGAGTAGAGCCACGGTCCAGATATACAGTCTGTAGTGTACAGCCACGGCCCAGATATACAGTCTGTAGAGAAGAGCCACGGTCCAGATATACAGTCTGTAGTGTACAGCCACGGCCCTGATATATAGTCTGTAGTGTAAAGCCACGGTCCAGATATACAGTCTGTAGTGTACAGCCACGGCTCTGATATATAGTCTGTAGTGTACAGCCACGGCCCAGACATAGTATGTAGAGTAGAGCCACGGCACAGATATACAGTCTGTACAGTAGAGCCACGGCCCAGATATACAGTCTGTAGAGTAGAGCCACGGCCCCGATATACAGTCTGTAGTGTAGAGTCACGGTCCAGATATACAGTCTGTAGAGTAGAGCCACGGTCCAGATATACAGTCTGTACAGTAGAGCCACGGCCCAGATATACAGTCTGTAGAGTAGAGCCACGGTCCAGATATACAGTCTGTAGAGTACAGCCACGGCCCTGACATACAGTCTCTAGAGTAGATCCACGGTCCAGATATACAGTCTGTAGAGTAGAGCCACGGCCCTGATATACAGTCTGTAGAGTACAGCCTCGGCCCAGATATACAGTCTGTAGAGTAGAGTCACGGTCCAGATATACAGTCTGTAGAGTACAGCCACGGCCCTGACATACAGTCTCTAGAGTAGATCCACGGTCCAGATATACAGTCTGTAGAGTAGAGCCACGGCCCTGATATACAGTCTGTAGAGTACAGCCACGGCCCAGATATACAGTCTGTAGAGTACAGCCACGGCCCTGACATACAGTCTCTAGAGTAGATCCACGGTCCAGATATACAGTCTGTAGAGTAGAGCCACGGCTCTGATATACAGTCTGTAGAGTACAGCCACGGCCCAGATATACAGTCTGTAGAGTACAGCCACGGCCCAGATATACAGTCTGTAGAGTAGAACCACGGCCCAGATATACAGTCTGTAGTGTACAGCCACAGCCAAGATATACAATCGGTAGAGTACAGCCACGGCCCTGATATACAGTCTCTAGAGTAGAGCCACGGCCCAGATATACAGTCTGTAGAGTAGAGCCACGGTCCTTATATACAGTCTGTAGTGTAGAGCCACGGCCCAGATATACAGTCTGTAGAGTAGAGCCACGGTCCAGATATGCAGTCTGTAGTGTACAGCCAGGGCCCAGATATACAGTCGGTAGAGTAGAGCCACGGTCCAGATATACAGTCTGTAGAGTAGAGCCACGGTCCAGATATACAGTCTATAGAGTAGAGCCACGGCCCAGATATAGAGTCTGTAGATTAGAGCCGCGGCCCAGATATACAGTCTGTAGTGTAGATGCACGGTCCAGATATACAGTCTGTAGAGTAGATCCACGGCCCAGACATACAGTCTGTAGTGTACAGCCACGGCCAGATATACAGTCTGTAGAGTAGAGCCGCGGCCCAGATATACAGTCTGTAGAGTAGAGCCACGGCCCTGATATACAGTCTGTAGAGTAGAGCCGCGGCCCAGATATACAGTCTGTAGAGTAGAGCCACGGCCCAGATATAAAGTCTGTAGAGTAGAGCCACGGTCCAGATGTACAGTCTGTAGTGTACAGCCACAGCCCAGATATACAGTCTGTAGAGTAGAGCCACAGTCCAGATATACAGTCTGTAGAGTACAGCCAAGGCCAGATATACAGTCTGTAGTGTACAGCCACGGCCCAGACATAGTCTTTAGTGTAGAGCCACGGC
The DNA here is from genome assembly GCA_036785665.1 of Chirona hameri. Classification (NCBI taxonomy): domain Eukaryota; kingdom Metazoa; phylum Arthropoda; class Thecostraca; order Balanomorpha; family Balanidae; genus Chirona; species Chirona hameri. The sequence continues at coordinate 135,869 of JAXIVJ010000607.1, forward strand.
ACAGATATACAGTCTGTAGAGTATAGCCACGGTCCAGATATACATTCTGTAGAGTAGAGCCACGGCCCAAATATACAGTCTGTAGAGTAGAGACACGGCCCAGATATACAGTCTGTAGTGTACAGCCACGGCCCAGATATGCAGTCTGTATAGTAGATCTACGGCCCAGATATACAGTCTGTAGTGTACAGCCACGTTCCAGATATACAGTCTGTAGAGTAGAGCCACGGCCCTGATATACAGTCTGTAGCGTAGAGCCACGGTCCAGATATACAGTCTGTAGTGTACAGCCACGGCCCAGATATACAGTCTGTAGAGTAGAGCCACGGTCCAGACATGCAGTCTGTAGAGTAGAGTCACGGCCCAGATATACAGTCTGTAGAGTACAGCCACGGCCCAGATATACAGTCTGTAGAGTAGAGCCGCGGCCCAGACATACAGTCTGTAGAGTAGAGCCACGGCCCAGATATACAGTCTGTAGTGTACAGCCATGGCCCAGATATACAGTCTGTAGTGTAGAGCCGCGGCCCAGATATACAGTCTGTAGTGTACAGCCACGGCCCAGATATACAGTCTGTAGAGTAGAGCCACGGCCCAGATATACAGTCTGTAGAGTAGAGCCACGGCCCAAATATACAGTCTGTAGATTAGAGCCGCGGCCCAGATATACAGCTTATAGTGTACAGCCACAGCCCTGATACACAGTCTGTAGAGTAGAGCCACGGTCCAGATATTCAGTCTGTAGTGTACAGCCACGTTCCAGATATACAGTCTGTAGTGTACATACAGCCACGGCCCAGATATACAGTTTGTAGAGTAGAGCCACGTTCCAGATATACAGTCTGTAGTGTAGAGCCACGGCCCAGATATACAGTCTGTAGTGTAGAGCCACGGCCCAGATATACATCTGTAGAGTACAGCCACGGCCCAGATATACAGTCTGTAGTGTAGAGCCACGGCCCAGATATACAGTCTGTAGAGTACAGCCACGGCCCAGATATACAGTCTGTAGAGTACAGCCACGGCCCAGATATACAGTCTGTAGTGTAGAGCCACGGCCCAGGTATACAGTCTGTAGTGTAGAGCCACGGCCCAGATATACAGTCTGTAGTGTACAGCCACGGTCCAGATATACAGTCTGTAGAGTACAGCCACGGTCAAGATATACAGTCTTTTGAGTAGAGTCACGGTCCAGATATACAGTCTGTATAGTAGAGTCACGGCGCAGATATACAGTTTGTAGAGTACAGCCACGGCCTAGATATACAGTCTGTAGTGTAGAGCCACGGCCCAGATATACAGTCTGTAGTGTAGAGCCACGGCCCAGATATACAGTCTGTAGTGTACAGCCACGGTACAGATATACAGTCTGTAGAGTAGAGCCACTGTCCAGATATACAGTCTCTAGAGTAGAGCCACGGCCCAGATATACAGTCTGTAGAGTAGAGCCACGGCCCAGATATACAGTCTGTAGTGTAGATTCTCGGCCCAGATATACAGTCTGTAGAGTAGAGTCACGGCCCAGATATACAGTCTGTAGAGTAGAGCCACGGCCCAGACATACAGTCTGTAGAGTAAGGCCACGACCCAGATATACAGTCTGTAGTGTAGAGCCACGGTCCAGATATACAGTCTGTAGAGTAGAGCCGCGGCCCAGATATACAGTCTGTAGAGTAGAGCCACGGTCGAGATATACAGTCTGTAGAATAGAGCCACGGCCCAGATTTACAGTCTGTAGTGTACAGCCACGTTCCAGATATACAGTCTGTAGAGTAGAGCCACGGTCCAGATATACAGTCTGTAGTGTACAGCCATTGCCCAGATATACAGTCTGTAGAGTAGAGCCACGGTCCAGATATACAGTCTGTAGAGTAGAGCCATGGCCCAGATATACAGTCTGTAGTGTACAGCCACGTTCCAGATATACAGTCCGTAGAGTAGAGCCACGGCCCGGATATACAGTCTGTAGAGTAGAGCCACTGTCCAGATATACAGTCTGTAGTGTACAGCCACGGCCCAGATATACAGTCTGTAGAGTAGAGCCACAGTCCAGATATACAGTCTGTAGTGTACAGCCACGGCCCAGATATACAGTCTGTAGAGAAGAGCCACGGTCCAGATATACAGTCTGTAGTGTACAGTCACGGCCCTGATATATAGTCTGTAGTGTAGAGCCACGGTCCAGATATACAGTCTGTAGTGTACAGCCACGGCCCTGATATATAGTCTGTAGTGTACAGCCACGGCCCAGACATAGTATGTAGAGTAGAGCCGCGGCACAGATATACAGTCTGTACAGTAGAGCCACGGCCCAGATATACAGTCTGTAGAGTAGAGCCACGGCCCCGATATACAGTTTGTAGTGTAGAGTCACGGTCCAGATATACAGTCTGTAGAGTAGAGCCACGGTCCAGATATACAGTCTGTACAGTAGAGCCACGGCCCAGATATACAGTCTGTAGAGTAGAGCCACGGTCCAGATATACAGTCTGTAGAGTACAGCCACGGCCCTGACATACAGTCTCTAGAGTAGATCCACGGTCCAGATATACAGTCTGTAGAGTAGAGCCACGGCCCTGATATACAGTCTGTAGAGTACAGCCTCGGCCCAGATATACAGTCTGTAGAGTAGAGCCACGGTCCAGATATACAGTCTGTAGAGTACAGCCACGGCCCTGATATACAGTCTGTAGAGTACAGCCACGGCCCAGATATACAGTCTGTAGAGTACAGCCACGGCCCTGACATACAGTCTGTAGTGTAGAGCCGCGGCCCAGATATACAGTCTGTAGTGTACAGCCACGGCCCAGATATACAGTCTGTAGAGTAGAGCCACGGCCCAGATATACAGTCTGTAGAGTAGAACCACGGCCCAGATATACAGTCTGTAGATTAGAGCTGCGGCCCAGATATACAGTCTATAGTGTAGATCCACGGTCCAGATATACAATCTGTAGATTAGAGCCGCGGCCCAGATATACAGTTTATAGTGTACAGCCACAGTCCTGATAAACAGTCTGTAGAGTAGAGCCACGGTCCAGATATACAGTCTGTAGTGTACAGCCACGTTCCAGATATACAGTCTGTAGTGTACATACAGCCACGGCCCAGATATACAGTCTGTAGAGTAGAGCCACGGCCCAGATATACAGTATGTAGTGTAGAGCCACGGTCCAGATATACAGTCTGTAGTGTAGAGCCGCGGTCCAGACATACAGTCTGTAGAGTAGAGCCACGGCCCAGATATACAGTCTGTAGAGTACAGCCACGGCCCAGATATACAGTCTGTAGAGTAGAGCCGCGGTCCAGACATATAGTCTGTAGAGTAGAGCCACGGCCCAGATATACAGTCTGTAGAGAAGAGCCACGGCCCAGATATACAGTCTGCAGAGTAGAGCCGCGGCCCAGATATACAGTCTGTAGTGTACAGCCACGGCCCAGATATACAGTCTGTAGAGTACAGCCACGGCTCAGATATACAGTCTGTAGTGTAGAGCCACGGCCCAGATATACAGTCTGTAGTGCAGAGCCACGGCCCAGATATACAGTCTGTAGTGTACTTCCACGGTCCAGATATACAGTCTGTAGTGTACAGCCACGGCCCAGATATACAGTCTGTAGAGTACAGCCACGGCCCAGATATACAGTCTGTAGTGTAGAGCCACGGCCCAGGTATACAGTCTGTAGTGTAGAGCCACGGCCCAGATATACAGTCTGTAGTGTACAGCCACGGTCCAGATACACAGTCTGTTGAGTACAGCCACGGCCCAGATATACAGTCTGTAGAGTAGAGCCACGGTCCAGATATACAGTCTGTATAGTAGAGTCACGGCCCAGATATACAGTCTGTAGAGTACAGCAACGGCCCAGATATACAGTCTGTAGTGTAGAGCCACGGCCCAGATATACAGTCTGTAGTGTAGAGCCACGGCCCAGATATACAGTCTGTAGTGTACAGCCACGGTCCAGATATACAGTCTGTAGAGTAGAGCCGCGGTCCTGATATACAGTCTGTAGAGTAGAGGCACGGCCCAGATATACAGTCTGCAGAATAGATGCACGGTCCTGATATACAGTCTGTAGAGGAGAGCCACGGCTTAGATATAAAGTCTGTAGAGTAGAGCAACGGCCCAGACATACAGTCTGTAGAGTAGAGCCACGGCCCAGATATACAGTCTGTAGAGTAGAGCCACGGTCCAGATATACAGTCTGTAGAGTACAGCCACGGTCCAGATATACAGTCTGTAGTGTAGAGCCACGGTCCAGATATGCAGTCTGTAGAGTAGAGCCACGGCCCAGATATGCAGTCTTTAGAGTACAGCCACGACCCAGATATACAGCCTGTAGAGTAGAGCAACGGCCCAGATATACAGTTTGTAGAGTGGAGCCACGTTCCAGACATACAGTCTGTAGAGTAGAGCCACGTTCCATATATACAGTCTGTAGAGTACAGCCGCGGCCCAGATATACAGTCTGTAGAGTAGAGCCGCGGTCCAGATATACAGTATGTAGTGTAGAGCCACGGCCCAGATATACAGTCTGTAGAGTAGAGCCACGGCCCAGATATACAGTCTGTAGTGTACAGCCACGGCCTAGATATACAGTCTGTAGTGTAGAGCCACGGCCATGATATACATTCTGTAGTGTACAACCACGGTCCAGATATACAGTCTGTAGAGTAGAGCCACTGTCAAGATATACAGTCTGTAGAGTAGAGCCACGGCCCAGATATACAGTCTGTAGAGTAGATCCACGGCCCAGACATACAGTCTGTAGTGTACAGCCACGGCCCAGATATACAGTCTGTAGAGTAGAGCCACGGTCGAGATATACAGTCTGTAGTGTACAGCCACGGCCCAGATATACAGTCTGTAGAGTAGAGCCACTGTCCAGATATACAGTCTGTAGCACTGGCGTGCGCAGAAATTTACAAATTCACAAAGGACCTGGAGGGGCGCCACCCGATCGACGGGGCGCCACCAATATTGACGTAATTTTGCAGAGGCGCCGTCTATGGCAGGGCACGCCATCACTAGCCGTGGGCGACGTCACTGGCCGGAGTGGCGCCGTCACTGGCCAGAGGGGCTTCGTGACTGATCGGAGGGGTGCCAGCTTTGCATTGGCGCCTCGTGCCCAAAAGACCAGGTCATGACCTGCATGACCTGTTACTCGATATGCCACTGGTCTGTAGAGTCTACATACTGTATATCTGGAACGAGGCTCTACTCTACAGACTGTGTAATTGGGTGTGCGTCTGTGAATGTGTTGTGGGGTGTGTGATCTTTTCTCGTTGGGTGTAAGTTCTTTGTCGGCCCATTGCAGCCGCTCCAACTTCCAAGCTTCAGAACGGCAGCTGAGCTTGAGTATTTCATGCACGTTACGGGACGTTCGTGCTGACGGCCTACGGGTGGTCGAGTCGTGTTTTTCAGTGTACCTATGATGTTTATCCCGCGCGGCGCTGGGGTCTCCATCCGAACGCCCGGTTCTGGTTGGGGGGAGGGGAATTTTACCCCCCCCCCCCTCGTATCTTCCTAGCCAATAAGCTCAGCGAGACGCGCCAGGCGGCGATAGAAAGCGCTCAGTGAGGAAAATCAGTCTGTAGAGTCGAGCCTGTACAGTCTGTAGAGTCGAGCCACGGCCCAGATATACAGTCTGTAGTGTACAGCCACGTTCCTTATATACAGTCTGTAGAGTAGACCCACGGTCCAGATATACAGTCTGTAGTGTACAGCCATTGCCCAGATACACAGTCTGTAGAGTAGAGCCACGGTCCAGATATACAGTCTGTAGAGTAGAGCCATGGCCCAGATATACAGTCTGTAGTGTACAGCCACGTTCCAGATATCCAGTCTGTAGAGTAGAGCCACGGCCCAGATATACAGTCTGTAGAGTAGTGCCACGGTCCAGATATACAGTCTGTAGTGTACAGCCACGGCCCAGATATACAGTCTGTAGAGTAGAGCCACGGTCCAGATATACAGTCTGTAGTGTACAGCCACGGCCCAGATATACAGTCTGTAGAGAAGAGCCACGGTCCAGATATACAGTCTGTAGTGTACAGCCACGGCCCTGATATATAGTCTGTAGTGTACAGCCACGGCCCAGACATAGTATGTAGAGTAGAGCCACGGCACAGATATACAGTCTGTACAGTAGAGCCACGGCCCTGATATACAGTCTGTAGTGTAGAGCCACGGTCCAGATATACAGTCTGTAGAGTACAGCCACGGCCCTGACATACAGTCTCTAGAGTAGAGCCACGGCCGAGATATACAGTCTGTAGAGTACAGCCACGGTCCAGATATACAGTCTGTAGAGTACAGCCACGGCCCTGATATACAGTCTCTAGAGTAGAGCCACGGCCCAGATATACAGTCTGTAGAGTAAAGCCACGGTCCTTATATACAGTCTGTAGTGTAGAGCCACGGCCCAGATATACAGTCTGTAGAGTAGAGCCACGGTCCAGATATGCAGTCTGTAGTGTACAGCCACGGCCCAGATATACAGTCGGTAGAGTAGAGTCACGGTCCAGATATACAGTCTGTAGAGTAGAGCCACGGTCAAGATATACAATCTGTAGTGTAGAGCCACGGCCCAGATATACAGTCTGTAGTGTAGAGCCACGGCCCAGATATACAGTCTGTAGAGTCCAGCCACGGCCCAGATATACAGTCTGTAGTGTAGAGCCACGGCCCAGAAATACAGTCTGTAGAGTATTGCCACGGCCCAGATATACAGTCTGTAGTGTACAGCCACGGTCCAGATATACAGTCTGTAGTGTACAGTCACGGTCCAGATATACAGTCTGTAGAGTACAGCCACGGCCCATATATACAGTCTGTAGTGTAGAACCACGGCCCAGGTATACAGTCTGTAGTGTAGAGCGACGGCCCAGATATACAGTCTGTAGTGTACAGCCACGGTCCAGATATACAGTCTGTAGAGTACAGCCACGGCCCAGATATACAGTCTGTAGAGTAGATCCACGGCCCAGACATACAGTCTGTAGTGTACAGCCACGGCCCAGCTATACAGTCTGTAGAGTAGAGCCGCGGCCCAGATATACAGTCTAGTGTACAGCCACGGTCCAGATATACAGTCTGTAGAGTAGAGCCACGGCCCTGATATACAGTCTGTAGAGTAGAGCCGCGGCCCAGATACACAGTCTGTAGAGTAGAGCCACGGCCCAGATATACAGTCTGTAGAGTAGAGCCACGGTCCAGATATACAGTCTGTAGTGTACAGCCACGGCCCAGATATACAGTCTGTAGAGTAGAGCCACAGTCCAGATATACAGTCTGTAGAGTACAGCCACGGCCAGATATACAGTCTGTAGTGTACAGCCACGGCCCAGACATAGTCTTTAGAGTAGAGCCACGGCACAGATATACAGTCTGTAGAGTAGAGCCACGGTCCAGATATACAGTCTGTAGAGTAGAGCCACGGCCCAAATATACAGTCTGTAGAGTAGAGACCCGGCCCAGATATACAGTCTGTAGTGTACAGCCACGGCCCAGATATACAGTCTGTATACTAGATCTACGGCCCAGATATACAGTCTGTAGTGTACAGCCACGTTCCAGATATACAGTCTGTAGAGTAGAGCCACGGCCCTGATATACAGTCTGTAGAGTAGAGCCACGGTCCAGATATACAGTCTGTAGTGTACAGCCACGGCCCAGATATACAGTCTGTAGAGTAGAGCCACGGTCCAGACATGCAGTCTGTAGAGTAGAGTCACGGCCCAGATATACAGTCTGTAGAGTACAGCCACGGCCCAGATATACAGTCTGTAGAGAAGAGCCGCGGTCCAGACATACAGTCTGTAGAGTAGAGCGACGGCCCAGATATACAGTCTGTAGTGTACAGCCATGGCCCAGATATACAGTCTGTAGAGTAGAGCCACGGTCCAGATATGCAGTCTGTAGTGTACAGCCACGGCCCAGATATACAGTCGGTAGAGTAGAGCCACGGTCCAGATATACAGTCTGTAGAGTAGAGCCACGGTCAAGATATACAATCTGTAGTGTAGAGCCACGGCCCAGATATACAGTCTGTAGTGTACAGCCACGGCCCAGATATACAGTCTGTAGAGTCCAGCCACGGCCCAGATATACAGTTTGTAGTGTAGAGCCATGGCCCAGATATACAGTCTGTAGAGTACAGCCACGGCCCAGATATACAGTCTGTTGTGTACAGCCACGTTCCAGATATACAGTCTGTAGTGTACAGCCACGGCCCAGATATATAGTCTGTAGAGTACAGCCACGGCCCATATATACAGTCTGTAGTGTAGAGCCACAGCCCAGGTATACAGTCTGTAGTGTAGAGCCACGGCCCAGATATACAGTCTGTAGTGTACAGCCACGGTCCAGATATACAGTCTGTAGAGTACAGCCACGGCCCAGATATACAGTCTGTAGAGTAGATCCACGGCCCAGACATACAGTCTGTAGTGTACAACCACGGCCCAGATATACAGTCTGTAGAGTAGAGACGCGGCCCAGATATACAGTCTGTAGTGTACAGCCACGGTCCAGATATACAGTCGGTAGAGTAGAGCCACGGCCCTGATATACAGTCTGTAGAGTAGAGCCGCGGCCCAGATATACAGTCTGTAGAGTAGAGCCACGGCCCAGATATACAGTCTGTAGAGTAGAGCCACGGTCCAGATATACAGTCTGTAGTGTACAGCCACGGCCCAGATATACAGTCTGTAGAGTAGAGCCACAGTCCAGATAGACAGTCTGTAGAGTACAGCCACGGCCAGATATACAGTCTGTAGTGTACAGCCACGGCCCAGACATAGTCTTTAGAGTAGAGCCACGGCACAGATATACAGTCTGTAGAGTTGAGCCACGGTCCAGATATACAGTATGTAGAGTAGAGCCACGGTCCAAATATACAGTCTGTAGAGTAGAGACACGGCCCAGATATACAGTCTGTAGTGTACAGCCACGGCCCAGATATACATTCTGTATAGTAGATCTACGGCCCAGATATACAGTCTGTAGTGTACAGCCACGTTCCAGATATACAGTCTGTAGAGTAGAGCCACGGCCCTGATATACAGTCTGTAGAGTAGAGCCACGGTCCAGATATACAGTCTGTAGTGTACAGCCACGGCCCAGATATACAGTCTCTAGAGTAGAGCCACGGTCCAGACATGCAGTCTGTAGAGTAGAGTCACGGACCAGATATACAGTCTGTAGAGTACAGCCACGGCCCAGACATACAGTCTGTAGATTAGAGCCACGGCCCAGATATACAGTCTGTAGTGTACAGCCATGGCCCAGATATTCAGTCTGTAGTGTAGAGCCACGGCCCAGATATACAGTCTGTAGTGTACAGCCACGGCCCAGATATACAGTCTGTAGAGTAGAGCCACGGCCCAAATATACAGTTTGTAGATTAGAGCCGCGGCCCAGATATACAGCTTATAGTGTACAGCCACAGCCCTGATACACAGTCTGTAGAGTAGAGCCACGGTCTAGATATTCAGTTTGTAGTGTACAGCCACGTTCCAGATATACATTCTGTAGTGTACATACAGCCACGGCCCAGATATACAGTCTGTAGAGTAGAGCCACGTTCCAGATATACAGTCTGTAGTGTAGAGCCACGGCCCAGATATACAGTCTGTAGTGTAGAGCCACGGCCCAGATATACATCTGTAGAGTACAGCCAAGTCCCAGATATACAGTCTGTAGTGTAGAGCCACGGCCCAGATATACAGTCTGTAGAGTACAGCCGCGGCCCAGATATACAGTCTGTAGAGTACAGCCACGGCCCAGATATACAGTCTGTAGTGTAGAGTCACGGCCCAGATATACAGTCTGTAGTGTACAGCCACGGTCCAGATATACAGTCTGTAGTGTACAGCCACGGCCCAGATATACAGTCTATAGAGTACAGCCACGGCCCAGATATACAGTCTGTATTGTAGAGCCACGGCCCAGGTATACAGTCTGTAGTGTAGAGCCACGGCCCAGATATACAGTCTGTAGTGGACAGCAACGGTCCAGATATACAGTCTGTAGAGTACAGCCACGGTCCAGATATACAGTTTTTAGAGTAGAGCCACGGTCCAGATATACAGTCTGTATAGTAGAGTCACGGCCCAGATATACAGTCTGTAGAGTACAGCCACGGCCTAGATATACAGTCTGTAGTGTAAAGCCACGGCCCAGATATACAGTCTGTAGTGTAGAGCCAAGGCCCAGATATACAGTCTGTAGTGTACAGCCACGGTCCAGATATACAGTCTGTAGAGTAGAGCCACTGTCCAGATATACAGTCTCTAGAGTAGAGCCACGGCCCAGATATACAGTCTGTAGAGTAGATCCACGGCCCAGATATACAGTCTGTAGTGTAGAGACACGGCCCAGATATACAGTCTGTAGGGTACAGCCACAGCCCAGATATACAGTCTGTAGAGTAGAGCCACGGCCCAAATATACAGTCTGTAGAGTAGAGACACGGCCCAGATATACAGTCTGTAGTGTACAGCCACGGCCCAGATATACAGTCTGTAGAGTAGATCTACGGCCCAGATATACAGTCTGTAGTGTACAGCCACGTTCCAGATATACAGTCTGTAGAGTAGAGCCACGGCCCTGATATACAGTCTGTAGAGTAGAGCCACGGTCCAAAAATACAGTCTGTAGTGTACAGCCACGGCCCAGATATACAGTCTGTAGAGTAGAGCCGCGGTACAGACATACAGTTTGTAGAGTAGAGTCACGGCCCAGATATACAGTCTGTAGAGTACAGCCACGGCCCAGATATACAGTCTGTAGAGTAGAGTCGCGGTCCAGACATACAGTCTGTAGAGTAGAGCCACGGCCCAGATATTCAGTCTGTAGGGTACAGCCACGGCCCAGATATACAGTCTGTAGTGTAGAGCCGCGGCCCAGATATACAGTCTGTAGTGTGCAGCCACGGCGCAGATATACAGTCTGTAGAGTAGAGCCACGGCCCAGATATACAGTCTGTAGAGTAGAGCCACGGCCCAAATATACAGTCTGTAGATTAGAGCCGCGGCCCAGATATACAGCTTATAGTGTACAGCCACAGCCCTGATACACAGTCTGTAGAGTAGAGCCACGGTCCAGATATTCAGTCTGTAGTGTACAGCCACGTTCCAGATATACAGTCTGTAGAGTAGAGCCGCGGCCCAGATATACAGTCTGTAGTGTACAGCCACGTTCCTTATATACAGTCTGTAGAGTAGAGCCACGGTCCAGATATACAGTCTGTAGTGTACAGCCATTGCCCAGATACACCGTCTGTAGAGTAGAGCCACGGTCCAGATATACAGTCTGTAGAGTAGAGCCATGGCCCAGATATACAGTCTGTAGTGTACAGCCACGTTCTAGATATCCAGTCTGTAGAGTAGAGCCACGGCCCGGATATACAGTCTGTAGAGTAGTGTCACGGTCCAGATATACAGTCTGTAGTGTACAGCCACGGCCCAGATATACAGTCTGTAGAGTAGAGCCACGGTCCAGATATACAGTCTGTAGTGTACAGCCACGGCCCAGAGATACAGTCTGTAGAGAAGAGCCACGGTCCAGATATACAGTCTGTAGTGTACAGCCACGGCCCTGATATATAGTCTGTAGTGTACAGCCACGGCCCAGACATAGTATGTAGAGTAGAGCCACGGCACAGATATACAGTCTGTACAGTAGTGCCACGGCCCAGATATACAGTCTGTAGTGTATAGCCACGGTCCAGATATACAGTCTGTAGAGTACAGCCACGGCCCTGACATACAGTCTCTAGAGTAGAGCCACGGCCGAGATATACAGTCTGTAGAGTACAGCCACGGTCCAGATATACAGTCTGTAGAGTACAGCCACGGCCCTGATATACAGTCTCTAGAGTAGAGCCACGGCCCAGATATACAGTCTGTAGAGTAGAGCACGGTCCTTATATACAGTCTGTAGTGTAGAGCCACGGCCCAGATATACAGTCTGTAGAGTAGAGCCACGGTCCAGATATGCAGTCTGTAGTGTACAGCCACGGCCCAGATATACAGTCGGTAGAGTAGAGCCACGGTCCAGATATACAGTCTGTAGAGTAGAGCCACGGTCAAGATATACAGTCTGTAGTGTAGAGCTACGGCCCAGATATACAGTCTGTAGTGTAGAGCCACGGCCCAGATATACAGTCTGTAGAGTCCAGCCACGGCCCAGATATACAGTCTGTAGTGTAGAGCCACGGCCCAGATATACAGTCTGTAGAGTATTGCCACGGCCCAGATATACAGTCTGTAGTGTACAGCCACGGTCCAGATATACAGTCTGTAGTGTACAGCCACGGTCCAGATATACAGTCTGTAGGAGTACAGCCACGGCCCATATATACAGTCTGTAGTGTAGAGCCACGGCCCAGGTATACAGTCTGTAGTGTAGAGCCACGGCCCAGATATACAGTCTGTAGTGTAGAGCCACGGCCCAGGTATACAGTCTGTAGTGTAGAGCCACGGCCCAGATATACAGTCTGTAGTGTACAGCCACGGTCCAGATATACAGTCTGTAGAGTACAGCCACGGCCCAGATATACAGTCTTTAGAGTAGATCCACGGCCCAGACATACAGTCTGTAGTGTACAGCCACGGCCCAGATATACAGTCTGTAGAGTAGATCCACGGCCCAGACATACAGTCTGTAGTGTACAGCCACGGCCAGATATACAGTCTGTAGAGTAGAGCCGCGGCCCAGATATACAGTCTGTAGTGCACAGCCACGGTCCAGATATACAGTCTGTAGAGTAGAGCCACGGCCCAGATATAAAGTCTGTAGAGTAGAGCCACGGTCCAGATATACAGTCTGTAGTGTACAGCCACAGCCCAGATATACAGTCTGTAGAGTAGAGCCACAGTCCAGATATACAGTCTGTAGAGTACAGCCACGGCCAGATATACAGTCTGTAGTGTACAGCCACGGCCCAGACATAGTCTTTAGAGTAGAGCCACGGCACAGATATACAGTCTGTAGAGTAGAGCCACGGTCCAGATATACATTCTGTAGAGTAGAGCCACGGCCCAAATATACAGTCTGTAGAGTAGAGACACGGCCCAGATATACAGTCTGTAGTGTACAGCCACGGCCCAGATATGCAGTCTGTATAGTAGATCTACGGCCCAGATATACAGTCTGTAGTGTACAGCCACGTTCCAGATATACAGTCTGTAGAGTAGAGCCACGGCCCTGATATACAGTCTGTAGAGTAGAGCCACGGTCTAGATATACAGTCTGTAGTGTACAGCCACGGCCCAGATATACAGTCTGTAGAGTAGAGCCACGGTCCAGACATGCAGTCTGTAGAGTAGAGTCACGGCCCAGATATACAGTCTGTAGAGTACAGCCACGGCCCAGATATACAGTCTGTAGAGTAGAGCCGCGGCCCAGACATACAGTCTGTAGAGTAGAGCCACGGCCCAGATATACAGTCTGTAGTGTACAGCCATGGCCCAGATATACAGTCTGTAGTGTAGAGCCGCGGCCCAGATATACAGTCTGTAGTGTACAGCCACGGCCCAGATATACAGTCTGTAGAGTAGAGCCACGGCCCAGATATACAGTCTGTAGAGTAGAGCCACGGCCCAAATATACAGTCTGTAGATTAGAGCCGCGGCCCAGATATACAGCTTATAGTGTACAGCCACAGCCCTGATACACAGTCTGTAGAGTAGAGCCACGGTCCAGATATTCAGTCTGTAGTGTACAGCCACGTTCCAGATATACAGTCTGTAGTGTACATACAGCCACGGCCCAGATATACAGTTTGTAGAGTAGAGCCACGTTCCAGATATACAGTCTGTAGTGTAGAGCCACGGCCCAGATATACAGTCTGTAGTGTAGAGCCACGGCCCAGATATACATCTGTAGAGTACAGCCACGGCCCAGATATACAGTCTGTAGTGTAGAGCCACGGCCCAGATATACAGTCTGTAGAGTACAGCCACGGCCCAGATATACAGTCTGTAGAGTACAGCCACGGCCCAGATATACAGTCTGTAGTGTAGAGTCACGGCCCAGATATACAGTCTGTAGTGTAGAGCCACGGTCCAGATATACAGTCTGTAGTGTACAGCCACGGCCCAGATATACAGTCTGTAGAGTACAGCCACGGCCCAGATATACAGTCTGTAGTGTAGAGCCACGGCCCAGGTATACAGTCTGTAGTGTAGAGCCACGGCCCAGATATACAGTCTGTAGTGTACAGCCACGGTCCAGATATACAGTCTGTAGAGTACAGCCACGGTCAAGATATACAGTCTTTTGAGTAGAGTCACGGTCCAGATATACAGTCTGTATAGTAGAGTCACGGCCCAGATATACAGTCTGTAGAGTACAGCCACGGCCTAGATATACAGTCTGTAGTGTAGAGCCACGGCCCAGATATACAGTCTGTAGTGTAGAGCCACGGCCCAGATATACAGTCTGTAGTGTACAGCCACGGTACAGATATACAGTCTGTAGAGTAGAGCCACTGTCCAGATATACAGTCTCTAGAGTAGAGCCACGGCCCAGATATACAGTCTGTAGAGTAGAGCCACGGCCCAGATATACAGTCTGTAGTGTAGATTCTCGGCCCAGATATACAGTCTGTAGAGTAGAGTCACGGCCCAGATATACAGTCTGTAGAGTAGAGCCACGGCCCAGACATACAGTCTGTAGAGTAGAGCCACGACCCAGATATACAGTCTGTAGTGTAGAGCCACGGTCCAGATATACAGTCTGTAGAGTAGAGCCGCGGCCCAGATATACAGTCTGTAGAGTAGAGCCACGGTCGAGATATACAGTCTGTAGAATAGAGCCACGGCCCAGATTTACAGTCTGTAGTGTACAGCCACGTTCCAGATATACAGTCTGTAGAGTAGAGCCACGGTCCAGATATACAGTCTGTAGTGTACAGCCATTGCCCAGATATACAGTCTGTAGAGTAGAGCCACGGTCCAGATATACAGTCTGTAGAGTAGAGCCATGGCCCAGATATACAGTCTGTAGTGTACAGCCACGTTCCAGATATACAGTCTGTAGAGTAGAGCCACGGCCCGGATATACAGTCTGTAGAGTAGAGCCACTGTCCAGATATACAGTCTGTAGTGTACAGCCACGGCCCAGATATACAGTCTGTAGAGTAGAGCCACGGTCCAGATATACAGTCTGTAGTGTACAACCACGGCCCAGATATACAGTCTGTAGAGAAGAGCCACGGTCCAGATATACAGTCTGTAGTGTACAGCCACGGCCCTGATATATAGTCTGTAGTGTAGAGCCACGGTCCAGATATACAGTCTGTAGTGTACAGCCACGGCCCTGATATATAGTCTGTAGTGTACAGCCACGGCCCAGACATAGTATGTAGAGTAGAGCCACGGCACAGATATACAGTCTGTACAGTAGAGCCACGGCCCAGATATACAGTCTGTAGAGTAGAGCCACGGCCCCGATATACAGTCTGTAGTGTAGAGTCACGGTCCAGATATACAGTCTGTAGAGTAGAGCCACGGTCCAGATATACAGTCTGTACAGTGGAGCCACGGCCCAGATATACAGTCTGTAGAGTAGAGCCACGGTCCAGATATACAGTCTGTAGAGTACAGCAACGGCCCTGACATACAGTCTCTAGAGTAGATCCACGGTCCAGATATACAGTCTGTAGAGTAGAGCCACGGCCCTGATATACAGTCTGTAGAGTACAGCCTCGGCCCAGATATACAGTCTGTAGAGTAGAGCCACGGTCCAGATATACAGTCTGTAGAATACAGCCACGGCCCTGACATACAGTCTCTAGAGTAGATCCACGGTCCAGATATACAGTCTGTAGAGTAGAGCCACGGCCCTGATATACAGTCTGTAGAGTACAGCCACGGCCCAGATATACAGTCTGTAGAGTACAGCCACGGCCCTGACATACAGTCTCTAGAGTAGATCCACGGTCCAGATATACAGTCTGTAGAGTAGAGCCACGGCCCTGATATACAGTCTGTAGAGTACAGCCACGGCCCAGATATACAGTCTGTAGAGTACAGCCACGGCCCAGATATACAGTCTGTAGAGTAGAGCCACGGCCCAGATATACAGTCTGTAGTGTACAGCCACGGCCCAGATATACAATCGGTAGAGTACAGCCACGGCCCTGATATACAGTCTCTAGAGTAGAGCCACGGCCCAGATATACAGTCTGTAGAGTAGAGCCACGGTCCTTATATACAGTCTGTAGTGTAGAGCCACGGCCCAGATATACAGTCTGTAGAGTAGAGCCACGGTCCAGATATGCAGTCTGTAGTGTACAGCCAGGGCCCAGATATACAGTCGGTAGAGTAGAGCCACGGTCCAGATATACAGTCTGTAGAGTAGAGCCACGGTCCAGATATACAGTCTATAGAGTAGAGCCACGGCCCAGATATAGAGTCTGTAGATTAGAGCCGCGGCCCAGATATACAGTCTATAGTGTAGATGCACGGTCCAGATATACAGTCTGTAGAGTAGATCCACGGCCCAGACATACAGTCTGTAGTGTACAGCAACGGCCAGATATACAGTCTGTAGAGTAGAGCCGCGGCCCAGATATACAGTCTGTAGAGTAGAGCCACGGCCCTGATATACAGTCTGTAGAGTAGAGCCGCGGCCCAGATATACAGTCTGTAGAGTAGAGCCACGGCCCAGATATAAAGTCTGTAGAGTAGAGCCACGGTCCAGATATACAGTCTGTAGTGTACAGCCACAGCCCAGATATACAGTCTGTAGAGTAGAGCCACAGTCCAGATATACAGTCTGTAGAGTACAGCCACGGCCAGATATACAGTCTGTAGTGTACAGCCACGGCCCAGACATAGTCTTTAGAGTAGAGCCACGGCACAGATATACAGTCTGTAGAGTAGAGCCACGGTCCAGATATACATTCTGTAGAGTAGAGCCACGGCCCAAATATACAGTCTGTAGAGTAGAGACACGGCCCAGATATACAGTCTGTAGTGTACAGCCACGGCCCAGATATGCAGTCTGTATAGTAGATCTACGGCCCAGATATACAGTCTGTAGTGTACAGCCACGTTCCAGATATACAGTCTGTAGAGTAGAGCCACGGCCCTGATATACAGTCTGTAGCGTAGAGCCACGGTCCAGATATACAGTCTGTAGTGTACAGCCACGGCCCAGATATACAGTCTGTAGAGTACAGCCACGGTCCAGACATGCAGTCTGTAGAGTAGAGTCACGGCCCAGATATACAGTCTGTAGAGTACAGCCACGGCCCAGATATACAGTCTGTAGAGTAGAGCCGCGGCCCAGACATACAGTCTGTAGAGTAGAGCCACGGCCCAGATATACAGTCTGTAGTGTACAGCCATGGCCCAGATATACAGTCTGTAGTGTAGAGCCGCGGCCCAGATATACAGTCTGTAGTGTACAGCCACGGCCCAGATATACAGTCTGTAGAGTAGAGCCACGGCCCAGATATACAGTCTGTAGAGTAGAGCCACGGCCCAAATATACAGTCTGTAGATTAGAGCCGCGGCCCAGATATACAGCTTATAGTGTACAGCCACAGCCCTGATACACAGTCTGTAGAGTAGAGCCACGGTCCAGATATTCAGTCTGTAGTGTACAGCCACGTTTCAGATATACAGTCTGTAGTGTACATACAGCCACGGCCCAGATATACAGTTTGTAGAGTAGAGCCACGTTCCAGATATACAGTCTGTAGTGTAGAGCCACGGCCCAGATATACAGTCTGTAGTGTAGAGCCACGGCCCAGATATACATCTGTAGAGTACAGCCACGGCCCAGATATACAGTCTGTAGTGTAGAGCCACGGCCCAGATATACAGTCTGTAGAGTACAGCCACGGCCCAGATATACAGTCTGTAGAGTACAGCCACGGCCCAGATATACAGTCTGTAGAGTACAGCCACGGCCCAGATATACAGTCTGTAGTGTAGAGCCACGGCCCAGGTATACAGTCTGTAGTGTAGAGCCACGGCCCAGATATACAGTCTGTAGTGTACAGCCACGGTCCAGATATACAGTCTGTAGAGTACAGCCACGGTCAAGATATACAGTCTTTTGAGTACAGCCACGGTACAGATATACAGTCTGTAGAGTAGAGCCACTGTCCAGATATACAGTCTCTAGAGTAGAGCTACGGCCCAGATATACAGTCTGTAGTGTAGAGCCACGGCCCAGATATACAGTCTGTAGTGTAGAGCCACGGCCCAGATATACAGTCTGTAGTGTACAGCCACGGTCCAGATATACAGTCTGTAGAGTAGAGCCGCGGTCCTGATATACAGTCTGTAGAGTAGAGGCACGGCCCAGATATACAGTCTGCAGAATAGATGCACGGTCCTGATATACAGTCTGTAGAGGAGAGCCACGGCTTAGATATAAAGTCTGTAGAGTAGAGCAACGGCCCAGACATACAGTCTGTAGAGTAGAGCCACGGCCCAGATATACAGTCTGTAGAGTAGAGCCACGGTCCAGATATACAGTCTGTAGAGTACAGCCACGGTCCAGATATACAGTCTGTAGTGTAGAGCCACGGTCCAGATATGCAGTCTGTAGAGTAGAGCCACGGCCCAGATATGCAGTCTTTAGAGTACAGCCACGACCCAGATATACAGCCTGTAGAGTAGAGCAACGGCCCAGATATACAGTTTGTAGAGTGGAGCCACGTTCCAGACATACAGTCTGTAGAGTAGAGCCACGTTCCATATATACAGTCTGTAGAGTACAGCCGCGGCCCAGATATACAGTCTGTAGAGTAGAGCCGCGGTCCAGATATACAGTATGTAGTGTAGAGCCACGGCCCAGATATACAGTCTGTAGAGTAGAGCCACGGCCCAGATATACAGTCTGTAGTGTACAGCCACGGCCTAGATATACAGTCTGTAGTGTAGAGCCACGGCCATGATATACATTCTGTAGTGTACAACCACGGTCCAGATATACAGTCTGTAGAGTAGAGCCACTGTCCAGATATACAGTCTGTAGAGTAGAGCCACGGCCCAGATATACAGTCTGTAGAGTAGATCCACGGCCCAGACATACAGTCTGTAGTGTACAGCCACGGCCCAGATATACAGTCTGTAGAGTAGAGCCACGGTCGAGATATACAGTCTGTAGTGTACAGCCACGGCCCAGATATACAGTCTGTAGAGTAGAGCCACTGTCCAGATATACAGTCTGTAGCACTGGCGTGCGCAGAAATTTACAAATTCACAAAGGACCTGGAGGGGCGCCACCCGATCGACGGGGCGCCACCAATATTGACGTAATTTTGCAGAGGCGCCGTCTATGGCAGGGCACGCCATCACTAGCCGTGGGCGACGTCACTGGCCGGAGTGGCGCCGTCACTAGCCAGAGGGGCTTCGTGACTGATCGGAGGGGTGCCAGCTTTGCATTGGCGCCTCGTGCCCAAAAGACCAGGTCATGACCTGCATGACCTGTTACTCGATATGCCACTGGTCTGTAGAGTCTACATACTGTATATCTGGAACGAGGCTCTACTCTACAGACTGTGTAATTGGGTGTGCGTCTGTGAATGTGTTGTGGGGTGTGTGATCTTTTCTCGTTGGGTGTAAGTTCTTTGTCGGCCCATTGCAGCCGCTCCAACTTCCAAGCTTCAGAACGGCAGCTGAGCTTGAGTATTTCATGCACGTTACGGGACGTTCGTGCTGACGGCCTACGGGTGGTCGAGTCGTGTTTTTCAGTGTACCTATGATGTTTATCCCGCGCGGCGCTGGGGTCTCCATCCGAACGCCCGGTTCTGGTTGGGGGGAGGGGAATTTTACCCCCCCCCTCGTATCTTCCTAGCCAATAAGCTCAGCGAGACGCGCCAGGCGGCGATAGAAAGCGCTCAGTGAGGAAAATCAGTCTGTAGAGTCGAGCCTGTACAGTCTGTAGAGTCGAGCCACGGCCCAGATATACAGTCTGTAGTGTACAGCCACGTTCCTTATATACAGTCTGTAGAGTAGACCCACGGTCCAGATATACAGTCTGTAGTGTACAGCCATTGCCCAGATACACAGTCTGTAGAGTAGAGCCACGGTCCAGATATACAGTCTGTAGAGTAGAGCCATGGCCCAGATATACAGTCTGTAGTGTACAGCCACGTTCCAGATATCCAGTCTGTAGAGTAGAGCCACGGCCCAGATATACAGTCTGTAGAGTAGTGCCACGGTCCAGATATACAGTCTGTAGTGTACAGCCACGGCCCAGATATACAGTCTGTAGAGTAGAGCCACGGTCCAGATATACAGTCTGTAGTGTACAGCCACGGCCCAGATATACAGTCTGTAGAGAAGAGCCACGGTCCAGATATACAGTCTGTAGTGTACAGCCACGGCCCTGATATATAGTCTGTAGTGTACAGCCACGGCCCAGACATAGTATGTAGAGTAGAGCCACGGCACAGATATACAGTCTGTACAGTAGAGCCACGGCCCTGATATACAGTCTGTAGTGTAGAGCCACGGTCCAGATATACAGTCTGTAGAGTACAGCCACGGCCCTGACATACAGTCTCTAGAGTAGAGCCACGGCCGAGATATACAGTCTGTAGAGTACAGCCACGGTCCAGATATACAGTCTGTAGAGTACAGCCACGGCCCTGATATACAGTCTCTAGAGTAGAGCCACGGCCCAGATATACAGTCTGTAGAGTAAAGCCACGGTCCTTATATACAGTCTGTAGTGTAGAGCCACGGCCCAGATATACAGTCTGTAGAGTAGAGCCACGGTCCAGATATGCAGTCTGTAGTGTACAGCCACGGCCCAGATATACAGTCGGTAGAGTAGAGCCACGGTCCAGATATACAGTCTGTAGAGTAGAGCCACGGTCAAGATATACAATCTGTAGTGTAGAGCCACGGCCCAGATATACAGTCTGTAGTGTAGAGCCACGGCCCAGATATACAGTCTGTAGAGTCCAGCCACGGCCCAGATATACAGTCTGTAGTGTAGAGCCACGGCCCAGATATACAGTCTGTAGAGTATTGCCACGGCCCAGATATACAGTCTGTAGTGTACAGCCACGGTCCAGATATACAGTCTGTAGTGTACAGTCACGGTCCAGATATACAGTCTGTAGAGTACAGCCACGGCCCATATATACAGTCTGTAGTGTAGAACCACGGCCCAGGTATACAGTCTGTAGTGTAGAGCGACGGCCCAGATATACAGTCTGTAGTGTACAGCCACGGTCCAGATATACAGTCTGTAGAGTACAGCCACGGCCCAGATATACAGTCTGTAGAGTAGATCCACGGCCCAGACATACAGTCTGTAGTGTACAGCCACGGCCCAGCTATACAGTCTGTAGAGTAGAGCCGCGGCCCAGATATACAGTCTAGTGTACAGCCACGGTCCAGATATACAGTCTGTAGAGTAGAGCCACGGCCCTGATATACAGTCTGTAGAGTAGAGCCGCGGCCCAGATACACAGTCTGTAGAGTAGAGCCACGGCCCAGATATACAGTCTGTAGAGTAGAGCCACGGTCCAGATATACAGTCTGTAGTGTACAGCCACGGCCCAGATATACAGTCTGTAGAGTAGAGCCACAGTCCAGATATACAGTCTGTAGAGTACAGCCACGGCCAGATATACAGTCTGTAGTGTACAGCCACGGCCCAGACATAGTCTTTAGAGTAGAGCCACGGCACAGATATACAGTCTGTAGAGTAGAGCCACGGTCCAGATATACAGTCTGTAGAGTAGAGCCACGGCCCAAATATACAGTCTGTAGAGTAGAGACCCGGCCCAGATATACAGTCTGTAGTGTACAGCCACGGCCCAGATATACAGTCTGTATACTAGATCTACGGCCCAGATATACAGTCTGTAGTGTACAGCCACGTTCCAGATATACAGTCTGTAGAGTAGAGCCACGGCCCTGATATACAGTCTGTAGAGTAGAGCCACGGTCCAGATATACAGTCTGTAGTGTACAGCCACGGCCCAGATATACAGTCTGTAGAGTAGAGCCACGGTCCAGACATGCAGTCTGTAGAGTAGAGTCACGGCCCAGATATACAGTCTGTAGAGTACAGCCACGGCCCAGATATACAGTCTGTAGAGAAGAGCCGCGGTCCAGACATACAGTCTGTAGAGTAGAGCGACGGCCCAGATATACAGTCTGTAGTGTACAGCTATGGCCCAGATATACAGTCTGTAGAGTAGAGCCACGGTCCAGATATGCAGTCTGTAGTGTACAGCCACGGCCCAGATATACAGTCGGTAGAGTAGAGCCACGGTCCAGATATACAGTCTGTAGAGTAGAGCCACGGTCAAGATATACAATCTGTAGTGTAGAGCCACGGCCCAGATATAAAGTCTGTAGTGTACAGCCACGGCCCAGATATACAGTCTGTAGAGTCCAGCCACGGCCCAGATATACAGTTTGTAGTGTAGAGCCATGGCCCAGATATACAGTCTGTAGAGTACAGCCACGGCCCAGATATACAGTCTGTTGTGTACAGCCACGTTCCAGATATACAGTCTGTAGTGTACAGCCACGGCCCAGATATATAGTCTGTAGAGTACAGCCACGGCCCATATATACAGTCTGTAGTGTAGAGCCACAGCCCAGGTATACAGTCTGTAGTGTAGAGCCACGGCCCAGATATACAGTCTGTAGTGTACAGCCACGGTCCAGATATACAGTCTGTAGAGTACAGCCACGGCCCAGATATACAGTCTGTAGAGTAGATCCACGGCCCAGACATACAGTCTGTAGTGTACAACCACGGCCCAGATATACAGTCTGTAGAGTAGAGACGCGGCCCAGATATACAGTCTGTAGTGTACAGCCACGGTCCAGATATACAGTCGGTAGAGTAGAGCCACGGCCCTGATATACAGTCTGTAGAGTAGAGCCGCGGCCCAGATATACAGTCTGTAGAGTAGAGCCACGGCCCAGATATACAGTCTGTAGAGTAGAGCCACGGTCCAGATATACAGTCTGTAGTGTACAGCCACGGCCCAGATATACAGTCTGTAGAGTAGAGCCACAGTCCAGATAGACAGTCTGTAGAGTACAGCCACGGCCAGATATACAGTCTGTAGTGTACAGCCACGGCCCAGACATAGTCTTTAGAGTAGAGCCACGGCACAGATATACAGTCTGTAGAGTTGAGCCACGGTCCAGATATACAGTATGTAGAGTAGAGCCACGGTCCAAATATACAGTCTGTAGAGTAGAGACACGGCCCAGATATACAGTCTGTAGTGTACAGCCACGGCCCAGATATACATTCTGTATAGTAGATCTACGGCCCAGATATACAGTCTGTAGTGTACAGCCACGTTCCAGATATACAGTCTGTAGTGTACAGCCACGGCCCAGACATAGTCTTTAGAGTAGAGCCACGGCACAGATATACAGTCTGTAGAGTAGAGCCACGGTCCAGATATACAGTCTGTAGAGTAGAGCCACGGCCCAAATATACAGTCTGTAGAGTAGAGACCCGGCCCAGATATACAGTCTGTAGTGTACAGCCACGGCCCAGATATACAGTCTGTATACTAGATCTACGGCCCAGATATACAGTCTGTAGTGTACAGCCACGTTCCAGATATACAGTCTGTAGAGTAGAGCCACGGCCCTGATATACAGTCTGTAGAGTAGAGCCACGGTCCAGATATACAGTCTGTAGTGTACAGCCACGGCCCAGATATACAGTCTGTAGAGTAGAGCCACGGTCCAGACATGCAGTCTGTAGAGTAGAGTCACGGCCCAGATATACAGTCTGTAGAGTACAGCCACGGCCCAGATATACAGTCTGTAGAGAAGAGCCGCGGTCCAGACATACAGTCTGTAGAGTAGAGCGACGGCCCAGATATACAGTCTGTAGTGTACAGCCATGGCCCAGATATACAGTCTGTAGAGTAGAGCCACGGTCCAGATATGCAGTCTGTAGTGTACAGCCACGGCCCAGATATACAGTCGGTAGAGTAGAGCCACGGTCCAGATATACAGTCTGTAGAGTAGAGCCACGGTCAAGATATACAATCTGTAGTGTAGAGCCACGGCCCAGATATACAGTCTGTAGTGTACAGCCACGGCCCAGATATACAGTCTGTAGAGTCCAGCCACGGCCCAGATATACAGTTTGTAGTGTAGAGCCATGGCCCAGATATACAGTCTGTAGAGTACAGCCACGGCCCAGATATACAGTCTGTTGTGTACAGCCACGTTCCAGATATACAGTCTGTAGTGTACAGCCACGGCCCAGATATATAGTCTGTAGAGTACAGCCACGGCCCATATATACAGTCTGTAGTGTAGAGCCACAGCCCAGGTATACAGTCTGTAGTGTAGAGCCACGGCCCAGATATACAGTCTGTAGTGTACAGCCACGGTCCAGATATACAGTCTGTAGAGTACAGCCACGGCCCAGATATACAGTCTGTAGAGTAGATCCACGGCCCAGACATACAGTCTGTAGTGTACAACCACGGCCCAGATATACAGTCTGTAGAGTAGAGACGCGGCCCAGATATACAGTCTGTAGTGTACAGCCACGGTCCAGATATACAGTCGGTAGAGTAGAGCCACGGCCCTGATATACAGTCTGTAGAGTAGAGCCGCGGCCCAGATATACAGTCTGTAGAGTAGAGCCACGGCCCAGATATACAGTCTGTAGAGTAGAGCCACGGTCCAGATATACAGTCTGTAGTGTACAGCCACGGCCCAGATATACAGTCTGTAGAGTAGAGCCACAGTCCAGATAGACAGTCTGTAGAGTACAGCCACGGCCAGATATACAGTCTGTAGTGTACAGCCACGGCCCAGACATAGTCTTTAGAGTAGAGCCACGGCACAGATATACAGTCTGTAGAGTTGAGCCACGGTCCAGATATACAGTATGTAGAGTAGAGCCACGGTCCAAATATACAGTCTGTAGAGTAGAGACACGGCCCAGATATACAGTCTGTAGTGTACAGCCACGGCCCAGATATACATTCTGTATAGTAGATCTACGGCCCAGATATACAGTCTGTAGTGTACAGCCACGTTCCAGATATACAGTCTGTAGAGTAGAGCCACGGCCCTGATATACAGTCTGTAGAGTAGAGCCACGGTCCAGATATACAGTCTGTAGTGTACAGCCACGGCCCAGATATACAGTCTGTAGAGTAGAGCCACGGTCCAGACATGCAGTCTGTAGAGTAGAGTCACGGACCAGATATACAGTCTGTAGAGTACAGCCACGGCCCAGACATACAGTCTGTAGAGTAGAGCCACGGCCCAGATATACAGTCTGTAGTGTACAGCCATGGCCCAGATATTCAGTCTGTAGTGTAGAGCCACGGCCCAGATATACAGTCTGTAGTGTACAGCCACGGCCCAGATATACAGTCTGTAGAGTAGAGCCACGGCCCAAATATACAGTTTGTAGATTAGAGCCGCGGCCCAGATATACAGCTTATAGTGTACAGCCACAGCCCTGATACACAGTCTGTAGAGTAGAGCCACGGTCTAGATATTCAGTTTGTAGTGTACAGCCACGTTCCAGATATACATTCTGTAGTGTACATACAGCCACGGCCCAGATATACAGTCTGTAGAGTAGAGCCACGTTCCAGATATACAGTCTGTAGTGTAGAGCCACGGCCCAGATATACAGTCTGTAGTGTAGAGCCACGGCCCAGATATACATCTGTAGAGTACAGCCAAGTCCCAGATATACAGTCTGTAGTGTAGAGCCACGGCCCAGATATACAGTCTGTAGAGTACAGCCGCGGCCCAGATATACAGTCTGTAGAGTACAGCCACGGCCCAGATATACAGTCTGTAGTGTAGAGTCACGGCCCAGATATACAGTCTGTAGTGTACAGCCACGGTCCAGATATACAGTCTGTAGTGTACAGCCACGGCCCAGATATACAGTCTGTAGAGTACAGCCACGGCCCAGATATACAGTCTGTATTGTAGAGCCACGGCCCAGGTATACAGTCTGTAGTGTAGAGCCACGGCCCAGATATACAGTCTGTAGTGGACAGCCACGGTCCAGATATACAGTCTGTAGAGTACAGCCACGGTCCAGATATACAGTTTTTAGAGTAGAGCCACGGTCCAGATATACAGTCTGTATAGTAGAGTCACGGCCCAGATATACAGTCTGTAGAGTACAGCCACGGCCTAGATATACAGTCTGTAGTGTAAAGCCACGGCCCAGATATACAGTCTGTAGTGTAGAGCCAAGGCCCAGATATACAGTCTGTAGTGTACAGCCACGGTCCAGATATACAGTCTGTAGAGTAGAGCCACTGTCCAGATATACAGTCTCTAGAGTAGAGCCACGGCCCAGATATACAGTCTGTAGAGTAGATCCACGGCCCAGATATACAGTCTGTAGTGTAGAGACACGGCCCAGATATACAGTCTGTAGGGTACAGCCACAGCCCAGATATACAGTCTGTAGAGTAGAGCCACGGCCCAAATATACAGTCTGTAGAGTAGAGACACGGCCCAGATATACAGTCTGTAGTGTACAGCCACGGCCCAGATATACAGTCTGTAGAGTAGATCTACGGCCCAGATATACAGTCTGTAGTGTACAGCCACGTTCCAGATATACAGTCTGTAGAGTAGAGCCACGGCCCTGATATACAGTCTGTAGAGTAGAGCCACGGTCCAAAAATACAGTCTGTAGTGTACAGCCACGGCCCAGATATACAGTCTGTAGAGTAGAGCCGCGGTACAGACATACAGTTTGTAGAGTAGAGTCACGGCCCAGATATACAGTCTGTAGAGTACAGCCACGGCCCAGATATACAGTCTGTAGAGTAGAGCCGCGGTCCAGACATACAGTCTGTAGAGTAGAGCCACGGCCCAGATATTCAGTCTGTAGGGTACAGCCACGGCCCAGATATACAGTCTGTAGTGTAGAGCCGCGGCCCAGATATACAGTCTGTAGTGTGCAGCCACGGCGCAGATATACAGTCTGTAGAGTAGAGCCACGGCCCAGATATACAGTCTGTAGAGTAGAGCCACGGCCCAAATATACAGTCTGTAGATTAGAGCCGCGGCCCAGATATACAGCTTATAGTGTACAGCCACAGCCCTGATACACAGTCTGTAGAGTAGAGCCACGGTCCAGATATTCAGTCTGTAGTGTACAGCCACGTTCCAGATATACAGTCTGTAGTGTACATACAGCCACGGCCCAGATATACAGTCTGTAGAGTAGAGCCACGGCCCAGATATACAGTCTGTAGTGTAGAGCCACTGCCCAGATATACATCTGTAGAGTACAGCCACGGCCGAGATATACAGTCTGTAGTGTAGAGCCACGGCCCAGATATACAGTCTATAGTGTAGAGCCGCGGCCCAGATATACAGTCTGTAGAGTAGAGTCACGGCCCAGATATACAGTCTGTAGTGTAGAGTCACGGCCCAGATATACAGTCTGTGGTGTACAGCCACGGTCCAGATATACAGTCTGTAGTGTACAGCCACGGCCCAGATATACAGTCTGTAGAGTACAGCCACGGCCCAGATATACAGTTTGTAGTGTAGAGCCACGGCCCAGGTATACAGTCTGTAGTGTAGAGCCACGGCCCAGATATACAGTCTGTAGTGTACAGCCACGGTCCAGATATACAGTCTGTAGAGTACAGCCACGGCCCAGATATACAGTCTGTAGAGTAGAGCCACGGTCCAGATATACAGTCTGTATAGTAGAGTCACGGCCCAGATATACAGTCTGTAGAGTACAGCCACAGCCTAGATATACAGTCTGTAGTGTAGAGCCACGGCCCAGATATACAGTCTGTAGTGTAGAGCCACGACCCAGATATACAGTCTGTAGTGTACAGCCACGGTCCAGATATACAGTCTATAAAGTAGAGCCACTGTCCAGATATACAGTCTGTAGAGTAGAGCCATGGCCCAGATATACAGTCTGTAGAGTAGAGCCACAGCCCAGATATACAGTCTGTAGTGTACATACTCGGCCCAGATATACAGTCTGTAGAGTAGAGCCACGGCCCAGATATACAGTCTGTAGAGTAGAGCCACGGCCCAGACATACAGTCTGTAGAGTAGAGCCACGGCCCAGATATACAGTCTGTAGTGTACAGCCACGTTCCAGATATACAGTCTGTAGAGTAGAGCCGCGGCCCAGATATACAGTCTGTAGTGTACAGCCACGTTCCTTATATACAGTCTGTAGAGTAGAGCCACGGTCCAGATATACAGTCTGTAGTGTACAGCCATTGCCCAGATACACAGTCTGTAGAGTAGAGCCACGGTCCAGATATACAGTCTGTAGAGTAGAGCCATGGCCCAGATATACAGTCTGTAGTGTACAGCCACGTTCTAGATATCCAGTCTGTAGAGTAGAGCCACGGCCCGGATATACAGTCTGTAGAGTAGTGTCACGGTCCAGATATACAGTCTGTAGTGTACAGCCACGGCCCAGATATACAGTCTGTAGAGTAGAGCCACGGTCCAGATATACAGTCTGTAGTGTACAGCCACGGCCCAGAGATACAGTCTGTAGAGAAGAGCCACGGTCCAGATATACAGTCTGTAGTGTACAGCCACGGCCCAGATATACAGTCTGTAGAGAAGAGCCACGGTCCAGATATACAGTCTGTAGTGTACAGCCACGGCCCTGATATATAGTCTGTAGTGTAGAGCCACGGTCCAGATATACAGTCTGTAGTGTACAGCCACGGCCCTGATATATAGTCTGTAGTGTACAGCCACGGCCCAGACATAGTATGTAGAGTAGAGCCACGGCACAGATATACAGTCTGTACAGTAGAGCCACGGCCCAGATATACAGTCTGTAGAGTAGAGCCACGGCCCCGATATACAGTCTGTAGTGTAGAGTCACGGTCCAGATATACAGTCTGTAGAGTAGAGCCACGGTCCAGATATACAGTCTGTACAGTAGAGCCACGGCCCAGATATACAGTCTGTAGAGTAGAGCCACGGTCCAGATATACAGTCTGTAGAGTACAGCCACGGCCCTGACATACAGTCTCTAGAGTAGATCCACGGTCCAGATATACAGTCTGTAGAGTAGAGCCACGGCCCTGATATACAGTCTGTAGAGTACAGCCTCGGCCCAGATATACAGTCTGTAGAGTAGAGCCACGGTCCAGATATACAGTCTGTAGAATACAGCCACGGCCCTGACATACAGTCTCTAGAGTAGATCCACGGTCCAGATATACAGTCTGTAGAGTAGAGCCACGGCCCTGATATACAGTCTGTAGAGTACAGCCACGGCCCAGATATACAGTCTGTAGAGTACAGCCACGGCCCTGACATACAGTCTCTAGAGTAGATCCACGGTCCAGATATACAGTCTGTAGAGTAGAGCCACGGCCCTGATATACAGTCTGTAGAGTACAGCCACGGCCCAGATATACAGTCTGTAGAGTACAGCCACGGCCCAGATATACAGTCTGTAGAGTAGAGCCACGGCCCAGATATACAGTCTGTAGTGTACAGCCACGGCCCAGATATACAATCGGTAGAGTACAGCCACGGCCCTGATATACAGTCTCTAGAGTAGAGCCACGGCCCAGATATACAGTCTGTAGAGTAGAGCCACGGTCCTTATATACAGTCTGTAGTGTAGAGCCACGGCCCAGATATACAGTCTGTAGAGTAGAGCCACGGTCCAGATATGCAGTCTGTAGTGTACAGCCAGGGCCCAGATATACAGTCGGTAGAGTAGAGCCACGGTCCAGATATACAGTCTGTAGAGTAGAGCCACGGTCCAGATATACAGTCTATAGAGTAGAGCCACGGCCCAGATATAGAGTCTGTAGATTAGAGCCGCGGCCCAGATATACAGTCTATAGTGTAGATGCACGGTCCAGATATACAGTCTGTAGAGTAGATCCACGGCCCAGACATACAGTCTGTAGTGTACAGCCACGGCCAGATATACAGTCTGTAGAGTAGAGCCGCGGCCCAGATATACAGTCTGTAGAGTAGAGCCACGGCCCTGATATACAGTCTGTAGAGTAGAGCCGCGGCCCAGATATACAGTCTGTAGAGTAGAGCCACGGCCCAGATATAAAGTCTGTAGAGTAGAGCCACGGTCCAGATATACAGTCTGTAGTGTACAGCCACAGCCCAGATATACAGTCTGTAGAGTAGAGCCACAGTCCAGATATACAGTCTGTAGAGTACAGCCACGGCCAGATATACAGTCTGTAGTGTACAGCCACGGCCCAGACATAGTCTTTAGAGTAGAGCCACGGCACAGATATACAGTCTGTAGAGTAGAGCCACGGTCCAGATATACATTCTGTAGAGTAGAGCCACGGCCCAAATATACAGTCTGTAGAGTAGAGAGACGGCCCAGATATACAGTCTGTAGTGTACAGCCACGGCCCAGATATGCAGTCTGTATAGTAGATCTACGGCCCAGATATACAGTCTGTAGTGTACAGCCACGTTCCAGATATACAGTCTGTAGAGTAGAGCCACGGCCCTGATATACAGTCTGTAGCGTAGAGCCACGGTCCAGATATACAGTCTGTAGTGTACAGCCACGGCCCAGATATACAGTCTGTAGAGTACAGCCACGGTCCAGACATGCAGTCTGTAGAGTAGAGTCACGGCCCAGATATACAGTCTGTAGAGTACAGCCACGGCCCAGATATACAGTCTGTAGAGTAGAGCCGCGGCCCAGACATACAGTCTGTAGAGTAGAGCCACGGCCCAGATATACAGTCTGTAGTGTACAGCCATGGCCCAGATATACAGTCTGTAGTGTAGAGCCGCGGCCCAGATATACAGTCTGTAGTGTACAGCCACGGCCCAGATATACAGTCTGTAGAGTAGAGCCACGGCCCAGATATACAGTCTGTAGAGTAGAGCCACGGCCCAAATATACAGTCTGTAGATTAGAGCCGCGGCCCAGATATACAGCTTATAGTGTACAGCCACAGCCCTGATACACAGTCTGTAGAGTAGAGCCACGGTCCAGATATTCAGTCTGTAGTGTACAGCCACGTTTCAGATATACAGTCTGTAGTGTACATACAGCCACGGCCCAGATATACAGTTTGTAGAGTAGAGCCACGTTCCAGATATACAGTCTGTAGTGTAGAGCCACGGCCCAGATATACAGTCTGTAGTGTAGAGCCACGGCCCAGATATACATCTGTAGAGTACAGCCACGGCCCAGATATACAGTCTGTAGTGTAGAGCCACGGCCCAGATATACAGTCTGTAGAGTACAGCCACGGCCCAGATATACAGTCTGTAGAGTACAGCCACGGCCCAGATATACAGTCTGTAGTGTAGAGTCACGGCCCAGATATACAGTCTGTAGTGTAGAGCCACGGCCCAGATATACAGTCTGTAGTGTACAGCCACGGTCCAGATATACAGTCTGTAGAGTACAGCCACGGTCAAGATATACAGTCTGTAGTGTAGAGCCACGGCCCAGGTATACAGTCTGTAGTGTAGAGCCACGGCCCAGATATACAGTCTGTAGTGTACAGCCACGGTCCAGATATACAGTCTGTAGAGTACAGCCACGGTCAAGATATACAGTCTTTTGAGTACAGCCACGGTACAGATATACAGTCTGTAGAGTAGAGCCACTGTCCAGATATACAGTCTCTAGAGTAGAGCTACGGCCCAGATATACAGTCTGTAGAGTAGAGCCACGGCCCAGATATACAGTCTGTAGTGTAGATTCTCGGCCCAGATATACAGTCTGTAGAGTAGAGTCACGGCCCAGATATACAGTCTGTAGAGTAGAGCCACGGCCCAGACATACAGTCTGTAGAGTAGAGCCACGACCCAGATATACAGTCTGTAGTGTAGAGCCACGGTCCAGATATACAGTCTGTAGAGTAGAGCCGCGGCCCAGATATACAGTCTGTAGAGTAGAGCCACGGTCGAGATATACAGTCTGTAGAATAGAGCCACGGCCCAGATTTACAGTCTGTAGTGTACAGCCACGTTCCAGATATACAGTCTGTAGAGTAGAGCCACGGTCCAGATATACAGTCTGTAGTGTACAGCCATTGCCCAGATATACAGTCTGTAGAGTAGAGCCACGGTCCAGATATACAGTCTGTAGAGTAGAGCCATGGCCCAGATATACAGTCTGTAGTGTACAGCCACGTTCCAGATATACAGTCTGTAGAGTAGAGCCACGGCCCGGATATACAGTCTGTAGAGTAGAGCCACTGTCCAGATATACAGTCTGTAGTGTACAGCCACGGCCCAGATATACAGTCTGTAGAGTAGAGCCACAGTCCAGATATACAGTCTGTAGTGTACAGCCACGGCCCAGATATACAGTCTGTAGAGAAGAGCCACGGTCCAGATATACAGTCTGTAGTGTACAGCCACGGCCCTGATATATAGTCTGTAGTGTAGAGCCACGGTCCAGATATACAGTCTGTAGTGTACAGCCACGGCCCTGATATATAGTCTGTAGTGTACAGCCACGGCCCAGACATAGTATGTAGAGTAGAGCCGCGGCACAGATATACAGTCTGTACAGTAGAGCCACGGCCCAGATATACAGTCTGTAGAGTAGAGCCACGGCCCCGATATACAGTCTGTAGTGTAGAGTCACGGTCCAGATATACAGTCTGTAGAGTAGAGCCACGGTCCAGATATACAGTCTGTACAGTAGAGCCACGGCCCAGATATACAGTCTGTAGAGTAGAGCCACGGTCCAGATATACAGTCTGTAGAGTACAGCCACGGCCCTGACATACAGTCTCTAGAGTAGATCCACGGTCCAGATATACAGTCTGTAGAGTAGAGCCACGGCCCTGATATACAGTCTGTAGAGTACAGCCTCGGCCCAGATATACAGTCTGTAGAGTAGAGCCACGGTCCAGATATACAGTCTGTAGAGTACAGCCACGGCCCTGACATACAGTCTCTAGAGTAGATCCACGGTCCAGATATACAGTCTGTAGAGTAGAGCCACGGCCCTGATATACAGTCTGTAGAGTACAGCCACGGCCCAGATATACAGTCTGTAGAGTACAGCCACGGCCCTGACATACAGTCTCTAGAGTAGATCCACGGTCCAGATATACAGTCTGTAGAGTAGAGCCACGGCCCTGATATACAGTCTGTAGAGTACAGCCACGGCCCAGATATACAGTCTGTAGAGTACAGCCACGGCCCAGATATACAGTCTGTAGAGTAGAGCCACGGCCCAGATATACAGTCTGTAGTGTACAGCCACGGCCCAGATATACAGTCGGTAGAGTACAGCCACGGCCCTGATATACAGTCTCTAGAGTAGA
Organism: Chirona hameri; assembly: GCA_036785665.1. Lineage (NCBI taxonomy): Eukaryota > Metazoa > Arthropoda > Thecostraca > Balanomorpha > Balanidae > Chirona > Chirona hameri. The sequence goes on from JAXIVJ010000607.1 coordinate 169,148, forward strand.
GCCACGGCCCAGATATAAAGTCTGTAGAGTAGAGCCACGGTCCTTATATACAGTCTGTAGTGTAGAGCCACGGCCCAGATATACAGTCTGTAGAGTAGAGCCACGGTCCAGATATGCAGTCTGTAGTGTACAGCCAGGGCCCAGATATACAGTCGGTAGAGTAGAGCCACGGTCCAGATATACAGTCTGTAGAGTAGAGCCACGGTCCAGATATACAGTCTATAGAGTAGAGCCACGGCCCAGATATAGAGTATGTAGATTAGAGCCGCGGCCCAGATATACAGTCTATAGTGTAGATGCACGGTCCAGATATACAGTCTGTAGAGTAGAGCCACGGTCCAGATATACAGTCTGTAGAGTAGAGCCACGGCCCAGATATACAGTCTGTAGTGTACAGCCACGGCCCAGATATACAGTCTGTAGGGTAGAGCCACGGTCCAGATATACAGAATGTAGAGTAGAGCCACGGTCCAGATATACAGTCTGTAGAGTAGAGCCACAGCCCAGATATACAGTCTGTAGAGTAGAGCCACAGTCCAGATATATAGTCTGTAGTGTACAGTCACGGCCCAGATATACAGTCTGTAGAGTACAGCCACGGCCCAGATATACAGTCTGTAGTGTAGAGTCACGGCCCAGATATACAGTCTGTAGTGTACAGCCACGGTCCAGATATACAGTCTGTAGTGTACAGCCACGGCCCAGATATACAGTCTGTAGAGTACAGCCACGGCCCAGATATACAGTCTGTATTGTAGAGCCACGGCCCAGGTATACAGTCTGTAGTGTAGAGCCACGGCCCAGATATACAGTCTGTAGTGGACAGCCACGGTCCAGATATACAGTCTGTAGAGTACAGCCACGGTCCAGATATACAGTTTTTAGAGTAGAGCCACGGTCCAGATATACAGTCTGTATAGTAGAGTCACGGCCCAGATATACAGTCTGTAGAGTACAGCCACGGCCTAGATATACAGTCTGTAGTGTAAAGCCACGGCCCAGATATACAGTCTGTAGTGTAGAGCCAAGGCCCAGATATACAGTCTGTAGTGTACAGCCACGGTCCAGATATACAGTCTGTAGAGTAGAGCCACTGTCCAGATATACAGTCTCTAGAGTAGAGCCACGGCCCAGATATACAGTCTGTAGAGTAGATCCACGGCCCAGATATACAGTCTGTAGTGTAGAGACACGGCCCAGATATACAGTCTGTAGGGTACAGCCACAGCCCAGATATACAGTCTGTAGAGTAGAGCCACGGCCCAAATATACAGTCTGTAGAGTAGAGACACGGCCCAGATATACAGTCTGTAGTGTACAGCCACGGCCCAGATATACAGTCTGTAGAGTAGATCTACGGCCCAGATATACAGTCTGTAGTGTACAGCCACGTTCCAGATATACAGTCTGTAGAGTAGAGCCACGGCCCTGATATACAGTCTGTAGAGTAGAGCCACGGTCCAAAAATACAGTCTGCAGTGTACAGCCACGGCCCAGATATACAGTCTGTAGAGTAGAGCCGCGGTACAGACATACAGTTTGTAGAGTAGAGTCACGGCCCAGATATACAGTCTGTAGAGTACAGCCACGGCCCAGATATACAGTCTGTAGAGTAGAGCCGCGGTCCAGACATACAGTCTGTAGAGTAGAGCCACGGCCCAGATATTCAGTCTGTAGGGTACAGCCACGGCCCAGATATACAGTCTGTAGTGTAGAGCCGCGGCCCAGATATACAGTCTGTAGTGTGCAGCCACGGCGCAGATATACAGTCTGTAGAGTAGAGCCACGGCCCAGATATACAGTCTGTAGAGTAGAGCCACGGCCCAAATATACAGTCTGTAGATTAGAGCCGCGGCCCAGATATACAGCTTATAGTGTACAGCCACAGCCCTGATACACAGTCTGTAGAGTAGAGCCACGGTCCAGATATTCAGTCTGTAGTGTACAGCCACGTTCCAGATATACAGTCTGTAGTGTACATACAGCCACGGCCCAGATATACAGTCTGTAGAGTAGAGCCACGGCCCAGATATACAGTCTGTAGTGTAGAGCCACTGCCCAGATATACATCTGTAGAGTACAGCCACGGCCGAGATATACAGTCTGTAGTGTAGAGCCACGGCCCAGATATACAGTCTATAGTGTAGAGCCGCGGCCCAGATATACAGTCTGTAGAGTAGAGTCACGGCCCAGATATACAGTCTGTAGTGTAGAGTCACGGCCCAGATATACAGTCTGTGGTGTACAGCCACGGTCCAGATATACAGTCTGTAGTGTACAGCCACGGCCCAGATATACAGTCTGTAGAGTACAGCCACGGCCCAGATATACAGTTTGTAGTGTAGAGCCACGGCCCAGGTATACAGTCTGTAGTGTAGAGCCACGGCCCAGATATACAGTCTGTAGTGTACAGCCACGGTCCAGATATACAGTCTGTAGAGTACAGCCACGGCCCAGATATACAGTCTGTAGAGTAGAGCCACGGTCCAGATATACAGTCTGTATAGTAGAGTCACGGCCCAGATATACAGTCTGTAGAGTACAGCCACAGCCTAGATATACAGTCTGTAGTGTAGAGTCACGGCCCAGATATACAGTCTGTAGTGTAGAGCCACGACCCAGATATACAGTCTGTAGTGTACAGCCACGGTCCAGATATACAGTCTATAAAGTAGAGCCACTGTCCAGATATACAGTCTGTAGAGTAGAGCCATGGCCCAGATATACAGTCTGTAGAGTAGAGCCACAGCCCAGATATACAGTCTGTAGTGTACATACTCGGCCCAGATATACAGTCTGTAGAGTAGAGCCACGGCCCAGATATACAGTCTGTAGAGTAGAGCCACGGCCCAGACATACAGTCTGTAGAGTAGAGCCACGGCCCAGATATACAGTCTGTAGTGTACAGCCACGTTCCAGATATACAGTCTGTAGAGTAGAGCCGCGGCCCAGATATACAGTCTGTAGTGTACAGCCACGTTCCTTATATACAGTCTGTAGAGTAGAGCCACGGTCCAGATATACAGTCTGTAGTGTACAGCCATTGCCCAGATACACAGTCTGTAGAGTAGAGCCACGGTCCAGATATACAGTCTGTAGAGTAGAGCCATGGCCCAGATATACAGTCTGTAGTGTACAGCCACGTTCTAGATATCCAGTCTGTAGAGTAGAGCCACGGCCCGGATATACAGTCTGTAGAGTAGTGTCACGGTCCAGATATACAGTCTGTAGTGTACAGCCACGGCCCAGATATACAGTCTGTAGAGTAGAGCCACGGTCCAGATATACAGTCTGTAGTGTACAGCCACGGCCCAGAGATACAGTCTGTAGAGAAGAGCCACGGTCCAGATATACAGTCTGTAGTGTACAGCCACGGCCCTGATATATAGTCTGTAGTGTACAGCCACGGCCCAGACATAGTATGTAGAGTAGAGCCACGGCACAGATATACAGTCTGTACAGTAGTGCCACGGCCCAGATATACAGTCTGTAGTGTATAGCCACGGTCCAGATATACAGTCTGTAGAGTACAGCCACGGCCCTGACATACAGTCTCTAGAGTAGAGCCACGGCCGAGATATACAGTCTGTAGAGTACAGCCACGGTCCAGATATACAGTCTGTAGAGTACAGCCACGGCCCTGATATACAGTCTCTAGAGTAGAGCCACGGCCCAGATATACAGTCTGTAGAGTAGAGCACGGTCCTTATATACAGTCTGTAGTGTAGAGCCACGGCCCAGATATACAGTCTGTAGAGTAGAGCCACGGTCCAGATATGCAGTCTGTAGTGTACAGCCACGGCCCAGATATACAGTCGGTAGAGTAGAGCCACGGTCCAGATATACAGTCTGTAGAGTAGAGCCACGGTCAAGATATACAGTCTGTAGTGTAGAGCTACGGCCCAGATATACAGTCTGTAGTGTAGAGCCACGGCCCAGATATACAGTCTGTAGAGTCCAGCCACGGCCCAGATATACAGTCTGTAGTGTAGAGCCACGGCCCAGATATACAGTCTGTAGAGTATTGCCACGGCCCAGATATACAGTCTGTAGTGTACAGCCACGGTCCAGATATACAGTCTGTAGTGTACAGCCACGGTCCAGATATACAGTCTGTAGGAGTACAGCCACGGCCCATATATACAGTCTGTAGTGTAGAGCCACGGCCCAGGTATACAGTCTGTAGTGTAGAGCCACGGCCCAGATATACAGTCTGTAGTGTAGAGCCACGGCCCAGGTATACAGTCTGTAGTGTAGAGCCACGGCCCAGATATACAGTCTGTAGTGTACAGCCACGGTCCAGATATACAGTCTGTAGAGTACAGCCACGGCCCAGATATACAGTCTTTAGAGTAGATCCACGGCCCAGACATACAGTCTGTAGTGTACAGCCACGGCCCAGATATACAGTCTGTAGAGTAGATCCACGGCCCAGACATACAGTCTGTAGTGTACAGCCACGGCCAGATATACAGTCTGTAGAGTAGAGCCGCGGCCCAGATATACAGTCTGTAGTGCACAGCCACGGTCCAGATATACAGTCTGTAGAGTAGAGCCACGGCCCAGATATAAAGTCTGTAGAGTAGAGCCACGGTCCAGATATACAGTCTGTAGTGTACAGCCACAGCCCAGATATACAGTCTGTAGAGTAGAGCCACAGTCCAGATATACAGTCTGTAGAGTACAGCCACGGCCAGATATACAGTCTGTAGTGTACAGCCACGGCCCAGACATAGTTTTTAGAGTAGAGCCACGGCACAGATATACAGTCTGTAGAGTAGAGCCACGGTCCAGATATACATTCTGTAGAGTAGAGCCACGGCCCAAATATACAGTCTGTAGAGTAGAGACACGGCCCAGATATACAGTCTGTAGTGTACAGCCACGGCCCAGATATGCAGTCTGTATAGTAGATCTACGGCCCAGATATACAGTCTGTAGTGTACAGCCACGTTCCAGATATACAGTCTGTAGAGTAGAGCCACGGCCCTGATATACAGTCTGTAGAGTAGAGCCACGGTCTAGATATACAGTCTGTAGTGTACAGCCACGGCCCAGATATACAGTCTGTAGAGTAGAGCCACGGTCCAGACATGCAGTCTGTAGAGTAGAGTCACGGCCCAGATATACAGTCTGTAGAGTACAGCCACGGCCAAGATATACAGTCTGTAGAGTAGAGCCGCGGCCCAGACATACAGTCTGTAGAGTAGAGCCACGGCCCAGATATACAGTCTGTAGTGTACAGCCATGGCCCAGATATACAGTCTGTAGTGTAGAGCCGCGGCCCAGATATACAGTCTGTAGTGTACAGCCACGGCCCAGATATACAGTCTGTAGAGTAGAGCCACGGCCCAGATATACAGTCTGTAGAGTAGAGCCACGGCCCAAATATACAGTCTGTAGATTAGAGCCGCGGCCCAGATATACAGCTTATAGTGTACAGCCACAGCCCTGATACACAGTCTGTAGAGTAGAGCCACGGTCCAGATATTCAGTCTGTAGTGTACAGCCACGTTCCAGATATACAGTCTGTAGTGTACATACAGCCACGGCCCAGATATACAGTTTGTAGAGTAGAGCCACGTTCCAGATATACAGTCTGTAGTGTAGAGCCACGGCCCAGATATACAGTCTGTAGTGTAGAGCCACGGCCCAGATATACATCTGTAGAGTACAGCCACGGCCCAGATATACAGTCTGTAGTGTAGAGCCACGGCCCAGATATACAGTCTGTAGAGTACAGCCACGGCCCAGATATACAGTCTGTAGAGTACAGCCACGGCCCAGATATACAGTCTGTAGTGTAGAGTCACGGCCCAGATATACAGTCTGTAGTGTAGAGCCACGGTCCAGATATACAGTCTGTAGTGTACAGCCACGGCCCAGATATACAGTCTGTAGAGTACAGCCACGGCCCAGATATACAGTCTGTAGTGTAGAGCCACGGCCCAGGTATACAGTCTGTAGTGTAGAGCCACGGCCCAGATATACAGTCTGTAGTGTACAGCCACGGTACAGATATACAGTCTGTAGAGTAGAGCCACTGTCCAGATATACAGTCTCTAGAGTAGAGCCACGGCCCAGATATACAGTCTGTAGAGTAGAGCCACGGCCCAGATATACAGTCTGTAGTGTAGATTCTCGGCCCAGATATACAGTCTGTAGAGTAGAGTCACGGCCCAGATATACAGTCTGTAGAGTAGAGCCACGGCCCAGACATACAGTCTGTAGAGTAGAGCCACGACCCAGATATACAGTCTGTAGTGTAGAGCCACGGTCCAGATATACAGTCTGTAGAGTAGAGCCGCGGCCCAGATATACAGTCTGTAGAGTAGAGCCACGGTCGAGATATACAGTCTGTAGAATAGAGCCACGGCCCAGATTTACAGTCTGTAGTGTACAGCCACGTTCCAGATATACAGTCTGTAGAGTAGAGCCACGGTCCAGATATACAGTCTGTAGTGTACAGCCATTGCCCAGATATACAGTCTGTAGAGTAGAGCCACGGTCCAGATATACAGTCTGTAGAGTAGAGCCATGGCCCAGATATACAGTCTGTAGTGTACAGCCACGTTCCAGATATACAGTCTGTAGAGTAGAGCCACGGCCCGGATATACAGTCTGTAGAGTAGAGCCACTGTCCAGATATACAGTCTGTAGTGTACAGCCACGGCCCAGATATACAGTCTGTAGAGTAGAGCCACGGTCCAGATATACAGTCTGTAGAGTAGAGCCACGGTCCAGATATACAGTCTATAGAGTAGAGCCACGGCCCAGATATAGAGTATGTAGATTAGAGCCGCGGCCCAGATATACAGTCTATAGTGTAGATGCACGGTCCAGATATACAGTCTGTAGAGTAGAGCCACGGTCCAGATATACAGTCTGTAGAGTAGAGCCACGGCCCAGATATACAGTCTGTAGTGTACAGCCACGGCCCAGATATACAGTCTGTAGGGTAGAGCCACGGTCCAGATATACAGAATGTAGAGTAGAGCCACGGTCCAGATATACAGTCTGTAGAGTAGAGCCACAGCCCAGATATACAGTCTGTAGAGTAGAGCCACAGTCCAGATATATAGTCTGTAGTGTACAGTCACGGCCCAGATATACAGTCTGTAGAGTACAGCCACGGCCCAGATATACAGTCTGTAGTGTAGAGTCACGGCCCAGATATACAGTCTGTAGTGTACAGCCACGGTCCAGATATACAGTCTGTAGTGTACAGCCACGGCCCAGATATACAGTCTGTAGAGTACAGCCACGGCCCAGATATACAGTCTGTATTGTAGAGCCACGGCCCAGGTATACAGTCTGTAGTGTAGAGCCACGGCCCAGATATACAGTCTGTAGTGGACAGCCACGGTCCAGATATACAGTCTGTAGAGTACAGCCACGGTCCAGATATACAGTTTTTAGAGTAGAGCCACGGTCCAGATATACAGTCTGTATAGTAGAGTCACGGCCCAGATATACAGTCTGTAGAGTACAGCCACGGCCTAGATATACAGTCTGTAGTGTAAAGCCACGGCCCAGATATACAGTCTGTAGTGTAGAGCCAAGGCCCAGATATACAGTCTGTAGTGTACAGCCACGGTCCAGATATACAGTCTGTAGAGTAGAGCCACTGTCCAGATATACAGTCTCTAGAGTAGAGCCACGGCCCAGATATACAGTCTGTAGAGTAGATCCACGGCCCAGATATACAGTCTGTAGTGTAGAGACACGGCCCAGATATACAGTCTGTAGGGTACAGCCACAGCCCAGATATACAGTCTGTAGAGTAGAGCCACGGCCCAAATATACAGTCTGTAGAGTAGAGACACGGCCCAGATATACAGTCTGTAGTGTACAGCCACGGCCCAGATATACAGTCTGTAGAGTAGATCTACGGCCCAGATATACAGTCTGTAGTGTACAGCCACGTTCCAGATATACAGTCTGTAGAGTAGAGCCACGGCCCTGATATACAGTCTGTAGAGTAGAGCCACGGTCCAAAAATACAGTCTGCAGTGTACAGCCACGGCCCAGATATACAGTCTGTAGAGTAGAGCCGCGGTACAGACATACAGTTTGTAGAGTAGAGTCACGGCCCAGATATACAGTCTGTAGAGTACAGCCACGGCCCAGATATACAGTCTGTAGAGTAGAGCCGCGGTCCAGACATACAGTCTGTAGAGTAGAGCCACGGCCCAGATATTCAGTCTGTAGGGTACAGCCACGGCCCAGATATACAGTCTGTAGTGTAGAGCCGCGGCCCAGATATACAGTCTGTAGTGTGCAGCCACGGCGCAGATATACAGTCTGTAGAGTAGAGCCACGGCCCAGATATACAGTCTGTAGAGTAGAGCCACGGCCCAAATATACAGTCTGTAGATTAGAGCCGCGGCCCAGATATACAGCTTATAGTGTACAGCCACAGCCCTGATACACAGTCTGTAGAGTAGAGCCACGGTCCAGATATTCAGTCTGTAGTGTACAGCCACGTTCCAGATATACAGTCTGTAGTGTACATACAGCCACGGCCCAGATATACAGTCTGTAGAGTAGAGCCACGGCCCAGATATACAGTCTGTAGTGTAGAGCCACTGCCCAGATATACATCTGTAGAGTACAGCCACGGCCGAGATATACAGTCTGTAGTGTAGAGCCACGGCCCAGATATACAGTCTATAGTGTAGAGCCGCGGCCCAGATATACAGTCTGTAGAGTAGAGTCACGGCCCAGATATACAGTCTGTAGTGTAGAGTCACGGCCCAGATATACAGTCTGTGGTGTACAGCCACGGTCCAGATATACAGTCTGTAGTGTACAGCCACGGCCCAGATATACAGTCTGTAGAGTACAGCCACGGCCCAGATATACAGTTTGTAGTGTAGAGCCACGGCCCAGGTATACAGTCTGTAGTGTAGAGCCACGGCCCAGATATACAGTCTGTAGTGTACAGCCACGGTCCAGATATACAGTCTGTAGAGTACAGCCACGGCCCAGATATACAGTCTGTAGAGTAGAGCCACGGTCCAGATATACAGTCTGTATAGTAGAGTCACGGCCCAGATATACAGTCTGTAGAGTACAGCCACAGCCTAGATATACAGTCTGTAGTGTAGAGTCACGGCCCAGATATACAGTCTGTAGTGTAGAGCCACGACCCAGATATACAGTCTGTAGTGTACAGCCACGGTCCAGATATACAGTCTATAAAGTAGAGCCACTGTCCAGATATACAGTCTGTAGAGTAGAGCCATGGCCCAGATATACAGTCTGTAGAGTAGAGCCACAGCCCAGATATACAGTCTGTAGTGTACATACTCGGCCCAGATATACAGTCTGTAGAGTAGAGCCACGGCCCAGATATACAGTCTGTAGAGTAGAGCCACGGCCCAGACATACAGTCTGTAGAGTAGAGCCACGGCCCAGATATACAGTCTGTAGTGTACAGCCACGTTCCAGATATACAGTCTGTAGAGTAGAGCCGCGGCCCAGATATACAGTCTGTAGTGTACAGCCACGTTCCTTATATACAGTCTGTAGAGTAGAGCCACGGTCCAGATATACAGTCTGTAGTGTACAGCCATTGCCCAGATACACAGTCTGTAGAGTAGAGCCACGGTCCAGATATACAGTCTGTAGAGTAGAGCCATGGCCCAGATATACAGTCTGTAGTGTACAGCCACGTTCTAGATATCCAGTCTGTAGAGTAGAGCCACGGCCCGGATATACAGTCTGTAGAGTAGTGTCACGGTCCAGATATACAGTCTGTAGTGTACAGCCACGGCCCAGATATACAGTCTGTAGAGTAGAGCCACGGTCCAGATATACAGTCTGTAGTGTACAGCCACGGCCCAGAGATGCAGTCTGTAGAGAAGAGCCACGGTCCAGATATACAGTCTGTAGTGTACAGCCACGGCCCTGATATATAGTCTGTAGTGTACAGCCACGGCCCAGACATAGTATGTAGAGTAGAGCCACGGCACAGATATACAGTCTGTACAGTAGTGCCACGGCCCAGATATACAGTCTGTAGTGTATAGCCACGGTCCAGATATACAGTCTGTAGAGTACAGCCACGGCCCTGACATACAGTCTCTAGAGTAGAGCCACGGCCGAGATATACAGTCTGTAGAGTACAGCCACGGTCCAGATATACAGTCTGTAGAGTACAGCCACGGCCCTGATATACAGTCTCTAGAGTAGAGCCACGGCCCAGATATACAGTCTGTAGAGTAGAGCACGGTCCTTATATACAGTCTGTAGTGTAGAGCCACGGCCCAGATATACAGTCTGTAGAGTAGAGCCACGGTCCAGATATGCAGTCTGTAGTGTACAGCCACGGCCCAGATATACAGTCGGTAGAGTAGAGCCACGGTCCAGATATACAGTCTGTAGAGTAGAGCCACGGTCAAGATATACAGTCTGTAGTGTAGAGCTACGGCCCAGATATACAGTCTGTAGTGTAGAGCCACGGCCCAGATATACAGTCTGTAGAGTCCAGCCACGGCCCAGATATACAGTCTGTAGTGTAGAGCCACGGCCCAGATATACAGTCTGTAGAGTATTGCCACGGCCCAGATATACAGTCTGTAGTGTACAGCCACGGTCCAGATATACAGTCTGTAGTGTACAGCCACGGTCCAGATATACAGTCTGTAGGAGTACAGCCACGGCCCATATATACAGTCTGTAGTGTAGAGCCACGGCCCAGGTATACAGTCTGTAGTGTAGAGCCACGGCCCAGATATACAGTCTGTAGTGTAGAGCCACGGCCCAGGTATACAGTCTGTAGTGTAGAGCCACGGCCCAGATATACAGTCTGTAGTGTACAGCCACGGTCCAGATATACAGTCTGTAGAGTACAGCCACGGCCCAGATATACAGTCTTTAGAGTAGATCCACGGCCCAGACATACAGTCTGTAGTGTACAGCCACGGCCCAGATATACAGTCTGTAGAGTAGATCCACGGCCCAGACATACAGTCTGTAGTGTACAGCCACGGCCAGATATACAGTCTGTAGAGTAGAGCCGCGGCCCAGATATACAGTCTGTAGTGCACAGCCACGGTCCAGATATACAGTCTGTAGAGTAGAGCCACGGCCCAGATATAAAGTCTGTAGAGTAGAGCCACGGTCCAGATATACAGTCTGTAGTGTACAGCCACAGCCCAGATATACAGTCTGTAGAGTAGAGCCACAGTCCAGATATACAGTCTGTAGAGTACAGCCACGGCCAGATATACAGTCTGTAGTGTACAGCCACGGCCCAGACATAGTTTTTAGAGTAGAGCCACGGCACAGATATACAGTCTGTAGAGTAGAGCCACGGTCCAGATATACATTCTGTAGAGTAGAGCCACGGCCCAAATATACAGTCTGTAGAGTAGAGACACGGCCCAGATATACAGTCTGTAGTGTACAGCCACGGCCCAGATATGCAGTCTGTATAGTAGATCTACGGCCCAGATATACAGTCTGTAGTGTACAGCCACGTTCCAGATATACAGTCTGTAGAGTAGAGCCACGGCCCTGATATACAGTCTGTAGAGTAGAGCCACGGTCTAGATATACAGTCTGTAGTGTACAGCCACGGCCCAGATATACAGTCTGTAGAGTAGAGCCACGGTCCAGACATGCAGTCTGTAGAGTAGAGTCACGGCCCAGATATACAGTCTGTAGAGTACAGCCACGGCCCAGATATACAGTCTGTAGAGTAGAGCCGCGGCCCAGACATACAGTCTGTAGAGTAGAGCCACGGCCCAGATATACAGTCTGTAGTGTACAGCCATGGCCCAGATATACAGTCTGTAGTGTAGAGCCGCGGCCCAGATATACAGTCTGTAGTGTACAGCCACGGCCCAGATATACAGTCTGTAGAGTAGAGCCACGGCCCAGATATACAGTCTGTAGAGTAGAGCCACGGCCCAAATATACAGTCTGTAGATTAGAGCCGCGGCCCAGATATACAGCTTATAGTGTACAGCCACAGCCCTGATACACAGTCTGTAGAGTAGAGCCACGGTCCAGATATTCAGTCTGTAGTGTACAGCCACGTTCCAGATATACAGTCTGTAGTGTACATACAGCCACGGCCCAGATATACAGTTTGTAGAGTAGAGCCACGTTCCAGATATACAGTCTGTAGTGTAGAGCCACGGCCCAGATATACAGTCTGTAGTGTAGAGCCACGGCCCAGATATACATCTGTAGAGTACAGCCACGGCCCAGATATACAGTCTGTAGTGTAGAGCCACGGCCCAGATATACAGTCTGTAGAGTACAGCCACGGCCCAGATATACAGTCTGTAGAGTACAGCCACGGCCCAGATATACAGTCTGTAGTGTAGAGTCACGGCCCAGATATACAGTCTGTAGTGTAGAGCCACGGTCCAGATATACAGTCTGTAGTGTACAGCCACGGCCCAGATATACAGTCTGTAGAGTACAGCCACGGCCCAGATATACAGTCTGTAGTGTAGAGCCACGGCCCAGGTATACAGTCTGTAGTGTAGAGCCACGGCCCAGATATACAGTCTGTAGTGTACAGCCACGGTCCAGATATACAGTCTGTAGAGTACAGCCACGGTCAAGATATACAGTCTTTTGAGTAGAGTCACGGTCCAGATATACAGTCTGTATAGTATAGTCACGGCCCAGATATACAGTCTGTAGAGTACAGCCACGGCCTAGATATACAGTCTGTAGTGTAGAGCCACGGCCCAGATATACAGTCTGTAGTGTAGAGCCACGGCCCAGATATACAGTCTGTAGTGTACAGCCACGGCCCAGGTATACAGTCTGTAGTGTAGATTCTCGGCCCAGATATACAGTCTGTAGAGTAGAGTCACGGCCCAGATATACAGTCTGTAGAGTAGAGCCACGGCCCAGACATACAGTCTGTAGAGTAGAGCCACGACCCAGATATACAGTCTGTAGTGTAGAGCCACGGTCCAGATATACAGTCTGTAGAGTAGAGCCGCGGCCCAGATATACAGTCTGTAGAGTAGAGCCACGGTCGAGATATACAGTCTGTAGAATAGAGCCACGGCCCAGATTTACAGTCTGTAGTGTACAGCCACGTTCCAGATATACAGTCTGTAGAGTAGAGCCACGGTCCAGATATACAGTCTGTAGTGTACAGCCATTGCCCAGATATACAGTCTGTAGAGTAGAGCCACGGTCCAGATATACAGTCTGTAGAGTAGAGCCATGGCCCAGATATACAGTCTGTAGTGTACAGCCACGTTCCAGATATACAGTCTGTAGAGTAGAGCCACGGCCCGGATATACAGTCTGTAGAGTAGAGCCACTGTCCAGATATACAGTCTGTAGTGTACAGCCACGGCCCAGATATACAGTCTGTAGAGTAGAGCCACGGTCCAGATATACAGTCTGTAGAGTAGAGCCACGGTCCAGATATACAGTCTATAGAGTAGAGCCACGGCCCAGATATAGAGTATGTAGATTAGAGCCGCGGCCCAGATATACAGTCTATAGTGTAGATGCACGGTCCAGATATACAGTCTGTAGAGTAGAGCCACGGTCCAGATATACAGTCTGTAGAGTAGAGCCACGGCCCAGATATACAGTCTGTAGTGTACAGCCACGGCCCAGATATACAGTCTGTAGGGTAGAGCCACGGTCCAGATATACAGAATGTAGAGTAGAGCCACGGTCCAGATATACAGTCTGTAGAGTAGAGCCACAGCCCAGATATACAGTCTGTAGAGTAGAGCCACAGTCCAGATATATAGTCTGTAGTGTACAGTCACGGCCCAGATATACAGTCTGTAGAGTACAGCCACGGCCCAGATATACAGTCTGTAGTGTAGAGTCACGGCCCAGATATACAGTCTGTAGTGTACAGCCACGGTCCAGATATACAGTCTGTAGTGTACAGCCACGGCCCAGATATACAGTCTGTAGAGTACAGCCACGGCCCAGATATACAGTCTGTATTGTAGAGCCACGGCCCAGGTATACAGTCTGTAGTGTAGAGCCACGGCCCAGATATACAGTCTGTAGTGGACAGCCACGGTCCAGATATACAGTCTGTAGAGTACAGCCACGGTCCAGATATACAGTTTTTAGAGTAGAGCCACGGTCCAGATATACAGTCTGTATAGTAGAGTCACGGCCCAGATATACAGTCTGTAGAGTACAGCCACGGCCTAGATATACAGTCTGTAGTGTAAAGCCACGGCCCAGATATACAGTCTGTAGTGTAGAGCCAAGGCCCAGATATACAGTCTGTAGTGTACAGCCACGGTCCAGATATACAGTCTGTAGAGTAGAGCCACTGTCCAGATATACAGTCTCTAGAGTAGAGCCACGGCCCAGATATACAGTCTGTAGAGTAGATCCACGGCCCAGATATACAGTCTGTAGTGTAGAGACACGGCCCAGATATACAGTCTGTAGGGTACAGCCACAGCCCAGATATACAGTCTGTAGAGTAGAGCCACGGCCCAAATATACAGTCTGTAGAGTAGAGACACGGCCCAGATATACAGTCTGTAGTGTACAGCCACGGCCCAGATATACAGTCTGTAGAGTAGATCTACGGCCCAGATATACAGTCTGTAGTGTACAGCCACGTTCCAGATATACAGTCTGTAGAGTAGAGCCACGGCCCTGATATACAGTCTGTAGAGTAGAGCCACGGTCCAAAAATACAGTCTGCAGTGTACAGCCACGGCCCAGATATACAGTCTGTAGAGTAGAGCCGCGGTACAGACATACAGTTTGTAGAGTAGAGTCACGGCCCAGATATACAGTCTGTAGAGTACAGCCACGGCCCAGATATACAGTCTGTAGAGTAGAGCCGCGGTCCAGACATACAGTCTGTAGAGTAGAGCCACGGCCCAGATATTCAGTCTGTAGGGTACAGCCACGGCCCAGATATACAGTCTGTAGTGTAGAGCCGCGGCCCAGATATACAGTCTGTAGTGTGCAGCCACGGCGCAGATATACAGTCTGTAGAGTAGAGCCACGGCCCAGATATACAGTCTGTAGAGTAGAGCCACGGCCCAAATATACAGTCTGTAGATTAGAGCCGCGGCCCAGATATACAGCTTATAGTGTACAGCCACAGCCCTGATACACAGTCTGTAGAGTAGAGCCACGGTCCAGATATTCAGTCTGTAGTGTACAGCCACGTTCCAGATATACAGTCTGTAGTGTACATACAGCCACGGCCCAGATATACAGTCTGTAGAGTAGAGCCACGGCCCAGATATACAGTCTGTAGTGTAGAGCCACTGCCCAGATATACATCTGTAGAGTACAGCCACGGCCGAGATATACAGTCTGTAGTGTAGAGCCACGGCCCAGATATACAGTCTATAGTGTAGAGCCGCGGCCCAGATATACAGTCTGTAGAGTAGAGTCACGGCCCAGATATACAGTCTGTAGTGTAGAGTCACGGCCCAGATATACAGTCTGTGGTGTACAGCCACGGTCCAGATATACAGTCTGTAGTGTACAGCCACGGCCCAGATATACAGTCTGTAGAGTACAGCCACGGCCCAGATATACAGTTTGTAGTGTAGAGCCACGGCCCAGGTATACAGTCTGTAGTGTAGAGCCACGGCCCAGATATACAGTCTGTAGTGTACAGCCACGGTCCAGATATACAGTCTGTAGAGTACAGCCACGGCCCAGATATACAGTCTGTAGAGTAGAGCCACGGTCCAGATATACAGTCTGTATAGTAGAGTCACGGCCCAGATATACAGTCTGTAGAGTACAGCCACAGCCTAGATATACAGTCTGTAGTGTAGAGTCACGGCCCAGATATACAGTCTGTAGTGTAGAGCCACGACCCAGATATACAGTCTGTAGTGTACAGCCACGGTCCAGATATACAGTCTATAAAGTAGAGCCACTGTCCAGATATACAGTCTGTAGAGTAGAGCCATGGCCCAGATATACAGTCTGTAGAGTAGAGCCACAGCCCAGATATACAGTCTGTAGTGTACATACTCGGCCCAGATATACAGTCTGTAGAGTAGAGCCACGGCCCAGATATACAGTCTGTAGAGTAGAGCCACGGCCCAGACATACAGTCTGTAGAGTAGAGCCACGGCCCAGATATACAGTCTGTAGTGTACAGCCACGTTCCAGATATACAGTCTGTAGAGTAGAGCCGCGGCCCAGATATACAGTCTGTAGTGTACAGCCACGTTCCTTATATACAGTCTGTAGAGTAGAGCCACGGTCCAGATATACAGTCTGTAGTGTACAGCCATTGCCCAGATACACAGTCTGTAGAGTAGAGCCACGGTCCAGATATACAGTCTGTAGAGTAGAGCCATGGCCCAGATATACAGTCTGTAGTGTACAGCCACGTTCTAGATATCCAGTCTGTAGAGTAGAGCCACGGCCCGGATATACAGTCTGTAGAGTAGTGTCACGGTCCAGATATACAGTCTGTAGTGTACAGCCACGGCCCAGATATACAGTCTGTAGAGTAGAGCCACGGTCCAGATATACAGTCTGTAGTGTACAGCCACGGCCCAGAGATACAGTCTGTAGAGAAGAGCCACGGTCCAGATATACAGTCTGTAGTGTACAGCCACGGCCCTGATATATAGTCTGTAGTGTACAGCCACGGCCCAGACATAGTATGTAGAGTAGAGCCACGGCACAGATATACAGTCTGTACAGTAGTGCCACGGCCCAGATATACAGTCTGTAGTGTATAGCCACGGTCCAGATATACAGTCTGTAGAGTACAGCCACGGCCCTGACATACAGTCTCTAGAGTAGAGCCACGGCCGAGATATACAGTCTGTAGAGTACAGCCACGGTCCAGATATACAGTCTGTAGAGTACAGCCACGGCCCTGATATACAGTCTCTAGAGTAGAGCCACGGCCCAGATATACAGTCTGTAGAGTAGAGCACGGTCCTTATATACAGTCTGTAGTGTAGAGCCACGGCCCAGATATACAGTCTGTAGAGTAGAGCCACGGTCCAGATATGCAGTCTGTAGTGTACAGCCACGGCCCAGATATACAGTCGGTAGAGTAGAGCCACGGTCCAGATATACAGTCTGTAGAGTAGAGCCACGGTCAAGATATACAGTCTGTAGTGTAGAGCTACGGCCCAGATATACAGTCTGTAGTGTAGAGCCACGGCCCAGATATACAGTCTGTAGAGTCCAGCCACGGCCCAGATATACAGTCTGTAGTGTAGAGCCACGGCCCAGATATACAGTCTGTAGAGTATTGCCACGGCCCAGATATACAGTCTGTAGTGTACAGCCACGGTCCAGATATACAGTCTGTAGTGTACAGCCACGGTCCAGATATACAGTCTGTAGGAGTACAGCCACGGCCCATATATACAGTCTGTAGTGTAGAGCCACGGCCCAGGTATACAGTCTGTAGTGTAGAGCCACGGCCCAGATATACAGTCTGTAGTGTAGAGCCACGGCCCAGGTATACAGTCTGTAGTGTAGAGCCACGGCCCAGATATACAGTCTGTAGTGTACAGCCACGGTCCAGATATACAGTCTGTAGAGTACAGCCACGGCCCAGATATACAGTCTTTAGAGTAGATCCACGGCCCAGACATACAGTCTGTAGTGTACAGCCACGGCCCAGATATACAGTCTGTAGAGTAGATCCACGGCCCAGACATACAGTCTGTAGTGTACAGCCACGGCCAGATATACAGTCTGTAGAGTAGAGCCGCGGCCCAGATATACAGTCTGTAGTGCACAGCCACGGTCCAGATATACAGTCTGTAGAGTAGAGCCACGGCCCAGATATAAAGTCTGTAGAGTAGAGCCACGGTCCAGATATACAGTCTGTAGTGTACAGCCACAGCCCAGATATACAGTCTGTAGAGTAGAGCCACAGTCCAGATATACAGTCTGTAGAGTACAGCCACGGCCAGATATACAGTCTGTAGTGTACAGCCACGGCCCAGACATAGTTTTTAGAGTAGAGCCACGGCACAGATATACAGTCTGTAGAGTAGAGCCACGGTCCAGATATACATTCTGTAGAGTAGAGCCACGGCCCAAATATACAGTCTGTAGAGTAGAGACACGGCCCAGATATACAGTCTGTAGTGTACAGCCACGGCCCAGATATGCAGTCTGTATAGTAGATCTACGGCCCAGATATACAGTCTGTAGTGTACAGCCACGTTCCAGATATACAGTCTGTAGAGTAGAGCCACGGCCCTGATATACAGTCTGTAGAGTAGAGCCACGGTCTAGATATACAGTCTGTAGTGTACAGCCACGGCCCAGATATACAGTCTGTAGAGTAGAGCCACGGTCCAGACATGCAGTCTGTAGAGTAGAGTCACGGCCCAGATATACAGTCTGTAGAGTACAGCCACGGCCCAGATATACAGTCTGTAGAGTAGAGCCGCGGCCCAGACATACAGTCTGTAGAGTAGAGCCACGGCCCAGATATACAGTCTGTAGTGTACAGCCATGGCCCAGATATACAGTCTGTAGTGTAGAGCCGCGGCCCAGATATACAGTCTGTAGTGTACAGCCACGGCCCAGATATACAGTCTGTAGAGTAGAGCCACGTCCCAGATATACAGTCTGTAGAGTAGAGCCACGGCCCAAATATACAGTCTGTAGATTAGAGCCGCGGCCCAGATATACAGCTTATAGTGTACAGCCACAGCCCTGATACACAGTCTGTAGAGTAGAGCCACGGTCCAGATATTCAGTCTGTAGTGTACAGCCACGTTCCAGATATACAGTCTGTAGTGTACATACAGCCACGGCCCAGATATACAGTTTGTAGAGTAGAGCCACGTTCCAGATATACAGTCTGTAGTGTAGAGCCACGGCCCAGATATACAGTCTGTAGTGTAGAGCCACGGCCCAGATATACATCTGTAGAGTACAGCCACGGCCCAGATATACAGTCTGTAGTGTAGAGCCACGGCCCAGATATACAGTCTGTAGAGTACAGCCACGGCCCAGATATACAGTCTGTAGAGTACAGCCACGGCCCAGATATACAGTCTGTAGTGTAGAGTCACGGCCCAGATATACAGTCTGTAGTGTAGAGCCACGGTCCAGATATACAGTCTGTAGTGTACAGCCACGGCCCAGATATACAGTCTGTAGAGTACAGCCACGGCCCAGATATACAGTCTGTAGTGTAGAGCCACGGCCCAGGTATACAGTCTGTAGTGTAGAGCCACGGCCCAGATATACAGTCTGTAGTGTACAGCCACGGTCCAGATATACAGTCTGTAGAGTACAGCCACGGTCAAGATATACAGTCTTTTGAGTAGAGTCACGGTCCAGATATACAGTCTGTATAGTAGAGTCACGGCCCAGATATACAGTCTGTAGAGTACAGCCACGGCCTAGATATACAGTCTGTAGTGTAGAGCCACGGCCCAGATATACAGTCTGTAGTGTAGAGCCACGGCCCAGATATACAGTCTGTAGTGTACAGCCACGGTACAGATATACAGTCTGTAGAGTAGAGCCACTGTCCAGATATACAGTCTCTAGAGTAGAGCCACGGCCCAGATATACAGTCTGTAGAGTAGAGCCACGGCCCAGATATACAGTCTGTAGTGTAGATTCTCGGCCCAGATATACAGTCTGTAGAGTAGAGTCACGGCCCAGATATACAGTCTGTAGAGTAGAGCCACGGCCCAGACATACAGTCTGTAGAGTAGAGCCACGACCCAGATATACAGTCTGTAGTGTAGAGCCACGGTCCAGATATACAGTCTGTAGAGTAGAGCCGCGGCCCAGATATACAGTCTGTAGAGTAGAGCCACGGTCGAGATATACAGTCTGTAGAATAGAGCCACGGCCCAGATTTACAGTCTGTAGTGTACAGCCACGTTCCAGATATACAGTCTGTAGAGTAGAGCCACGGTCCAGATATACAGTCTGTAGTGTACAGCCATTGCCCAGATATACAGTCTGTAGAGTAGAGCCACGGTCCAGATATACAGTCTGTAGAGTAGAGCCATGGCCCAGATATACAGTCTGTAGTGTACAGCCACGTTCCAGATATACAGTCTGTAGAGTAGAGCCACGGCCCGGATATACAGTCTGTAGAGTAGAGCCACTGTCCAGATATACAGTCTGTAGTGTACAGCCACGGCCCAGATATACAGTCTGTAGAGTAGAGCCACGGTCCAGATATACAGTCTGTAGTGTACAGCCACGGCCCAGATATACAGTCTGTAGAGAAGAGCCACGGTCCAGATATACAGTCTGTAGTGTACAGCCACGGCCCTGATATATAGTCTGTAGTGTAGAGCCACGGTCCAGATATACAGTCTGTAGTGTACAGCCACGGCCCTGATATATAGTCTGTAGTGTACAGCCACGGCCCAGACATAGTATGTAGAGTAGAGCCACGGCACAGATATACAGTCTGTACAGTAGAGCCACGGCCCAGATATACAGTCTGTAGAGTAGAGCCACGGCCCCGATATACAGTCTGTAGTGTAGAGTCACGGTCCAGATATACAGTCTGTAGAGTAGAGCCACGGTCCAGATATACAGTCTGTACAGTAGAGCCACGGCCCAGATATACAGTCTGTAGAGTAGAGCCACGGTCCAGATATACAGTCTGTAGAGTACAGCCACGGCCCTGACATACAGTCTCTAGAGTAGATCCACGGTCCAGATATACAGTCTGTAGAGTAGAGCCACGGCCCTGATATACAGTCTGTAGAGTACAGCCTCGGCCCAGATATACAGTCTGTAGAGTAGAGCCACGGTCCAGATATACAGTCTGTAGAATACAGCCACGGCCCTGACATACAGTCTCTAGAGTAGATCCACGGTCCAGATATACAGTCTGTAGAGTAGAGCCACGGCCCTGATATACAGTCTGTAGAGTACAGCCACGGCCCAGATATACAGTCTGTAGAGTACAGCCACGGCCCTGACATACAGTCTCTAGAGTAGATCCACGGTCCAGATATACAGTCTGTAGAGTAGAGCCACGGCCCTGATATACAGTCTGTAGAGTACAGCCACGGCCCAGATATACAGTCTGTAGAGTACAGCCACGGCCCAGATATACAGTCTGTAGAGTAGAGCCACGGCCCAGATATACAGTCTGTAGTGTACAGCCACGGCCCAGATATACAATCGGTAGAGTACAGCCACGGCCCTGATATACAGTCTCTAGAGTAGAGCCACGGCCCAGATATACAGTCTGTAGAGTAGAGCCACGGTCCTTATATACAGTCTGTAGTGTAGAGCCACGGCCCAGATATACAGTCTGTAGAGTAGAGCCACGGTCCAGATATGCAGTCTGTAGTGTACAGCCAGGGCCCAGATATACAGTCGGTAGAGTAGAGCCACGGTCCAGATATACAGTCTGTAGAGTAGAGCCACGGTCCAGATATACAGTCTATAGAGTAGAGTCACGGCCCAGATATAGAGTCTGTAGATTAGAGCCGCGGCCCAGATATACAGTCTATAGTGTAGATGCACGGTCCAGATATACAGTCTGTAGAGTAGATCCACGGCCCAGACATACAGTCTGTAGTGTACAGCCACGGCCAGATATACAGTCTGTAGAGTAGAGCCGCGGCCCAGATATACAGTCTGTAGAGTAGAGCCACGGCCCTGATATACAGTCTGTAGAGTAGAGCCGCGGCCCAGATATACAGTCTGTAGAGTAGAGCCACGGCCCAGATATAAAGTCTGTAGAGTAGAGCCACGGTCCAGATATACAGTCTGTAGTGTACAGCCACAGCCCAGATATACAGTCTGTAGAGTAGAGCCACAGTCCAGATATACAGTCTGTAGAGTACAGCCACGGCCAGATATACAGTCTGTAGTGTACAGCCACGGCCCAGACATAGTCTTTAGAGTAGAGCCACGGCACAGATATACAGTCTGTAGAGTAGAGCCACGGTCCAGATATACATTCTGTAGAGTAGAGCCACGGCCCAAATATACAGTCTGTAGAGTAGAGAGACGGCCCAGATTTACAGTCTGTAGTGTACAGCCACGGCCCAGATATGCAGTCTGTATAGTAGATCTACGGCCCAGATATACAGTCTGTAGTGTACAGCCACGTTCCAGATATACAGTCTGTAGAGTAGAGCCACGGCCCTGATATACAGTCTGTAGCGTAGAGCCACGGTCCAGATATACAGTCTGTAGTGTACAGCCACGGCCCAGATATACAGTCTGTAGAGTACAGCCACGGTCCAGACATGCAGTCTGTAGAGTAGAGTCACGGCCCAGATATACAGTCTGTAGAGTACAGCCACGGCCCAGATATACAGTCTGTAGAGTAGAGCCGCGGCCCAGACATACAGTCTGTAGAGTAGAGCCACGGCCCAGATATACAGTCTGTAGTGTACAGCCATGGCCCAGATATACAGTCTGTAGTGTAGAGCCGCGGCCCAGATATACAGTCTGTAGTGTACAGCCACGGCCCAGATATACAGTCTGTAGAGTAGAGCCACGGCCCAGATATACAGTCTGTAGAGTAGAGCCACGGCCCAAATATACAGTCTGTAGATTAGAGCCGCGGCCCAGATATACAGCTTATAGTGTACAGCCACAGCCCTGATACACAGTCTGTAGAGTAGAGCCACGGTCCAGATATTCAGTCTGTAGTGTACAGCCACGTTTCAGATATACAGTCTGTAGTGTACATACAGCCACGGCCCAGATATACAGTTTGTAGAGTAGAGCCACGTTCCAGATATACAGTCTGTAGTGTAGAGCCACGGCCCAGATATACAGTCTGTAGTGTAGAGCCACGGCCCAGATATACATCTGTAGAGTACAGCCACGGCCCAGATATACAGTCTGTAGTGTAGAGCCACGGCCCAGATATACAGTCTGTAGAGTACAGCCACGGCCCAGATATACAGTCTGTAGAGTAGAGCCACGGTACAGATATACAGTCTCTAGAGTAGAGCTACGGCCCAGATATACAGTCTGTAGAGTAGAGCCACGGCCCAGATATACAGTCTGTAGTGTAGATTCTCGGCCCAGATATACAGTCTGTAGAGTAGAGTCACGGCCCAGATATACAGTCTGTAGAGTAGAGCCACGGCCCAGACATACAGTCTGTAGAGTAGAGCCACGACCCAGATATACAGTCTGTAGTGTAGAGCCACGGTCCAGATATACAGTCTGTAGAGTAGAGCCGCGGCCCAGATATACAGTCTGTAGAGTAGAGCCACGGTCGAGATATACAGTCTGTAGAATAGAGCCACGGCCCAGATTTACAGTCTGTAGTGTACAGCCACGTTCCAGATATACAGTCTGTAGAGTAGAGCCACGGTCCAGATATACAGTCTGTAGTGTACAGCCATTGCCCAGATATACAGTCTGTAGAGTAGAGCCACGGTCCAGATATACAGTCTGTAGAGTAGAGCCATGGCCCAGATATACAGTCTGTAGTGTACAGCCACGTTCCAGATATACAGTCTGTAGAGTAGAGCCACGGCCCGGATATACAGTCTGTAGAGTAGAGCCACTGTCCAGATATACAGTCTGTAGTGTACAGCCACGGCCCAGATATACAGTCTGTAGAGTAGAGCCACAGTCCAGATATACAGTCTGTAGTGTACAGCCACGGCCCAGATATACAGTCTGTAGAGAAGAGCCACGGTCCAGATATACAGTCTGTAGTGTACAGCCACGGCCCTGATATATAGTCTGTAGTGTAGAGCCACGGTCCAGATATACAGTCTGTAGTGTACAGCCACGGCCCTGATATATAGTCTGTAGTGTACAGCCACGGCCCAGACATAGTATGTAGAGTAGAGCCGCGGCACAGATATACAGTCTGTACAGTAGAGCCACGGCCCAGATATACAGTCTGTAGAGTAGAGCCACGGCCCCGATATACAGTCTGTAGTGTAGAGTCACGGTCCAGATATACAGTCTGTAGAGTAGAGCCACGGTCCAGATATACAGTCTGTACAGTAGAGCCACGGCCCAGATATACAGTCTGTAGAGTAGAGCCACGGTCCAGATATACAGTCTGTAGAGTACAGCCACGGCCCTGACATACAGTCTCTAGAGTAGATCCACGGTCCAGATATACAGTCTGTAGAGTAGAGCCACGGCCCTGATATACAGTCTGTAGAGTACAGCCTCGGCCCAGATATACAGTCTGTAGAGTAGAGCCACGGTCCAGATATACAGTCTGTAGAGTACAGCCACGGCCCTGACATACAGTCTCTAGAGTAGATCCACGGTCCAGATATACAGTCTGTAGAGTAGAGCCACGGCCCTGATATACAGTCTGTAGAGTACAGCCACGGCCCAGATATACAGTCTGTAGAGTACAGCCACGGCCCTGACATACAGTCTCTAGAGTAGATCCACGGTCCAGATATACAGTCTGTAGAGTAGAGCCACGGCCCTGATATACAGTCTGTAGAGTACAGCCACGGCCCAGATATACAGTCTGTAGAGTACAGCCACGGCCCAGATATACAGTCTGTAGAGTAGAGCCACGGCCCAGATATACAGTCTGTAGTGTACAGCCACGGCCCAGATATACAGTCGGTAGAGTACAGCCACGGCCCTGATATACAGTCTCTAGAGTAGAGCCACGGCCCAGATATAAAGTCTGTAGAGTAGAGCCACGGTCCTTATATACAGTCTGTAGTGTAGAGCCACGGCCCAGATATACAGTCTGTAGAGTAGAGCCACGGTCCAGATATGCAGTCTGTAGTGTACAGCCAGGGCCCAGATATACAGTCGGTAGAGTAGAGCCACGGTCCAGATATACAGTCTGTAGAGTAGAGCCACGGTCCAGATATACAGTCTATAGAGTAGAGCCACGGCCCAGATATAGAGTATGTAGATTAGAGCCGCGGCCCAGATATACAGTCTATAGTGTAGATGCACGGTCCAGATATACAGTCTGTAGAGTAGAGCCACGGTCCAGATATACAGTCTGTAGAGTAGAGCCACGGCCCAGATATACAGTCTGTAGTGTACAGCCACGGCCCAGATATACAGTCTGTAGGGTAGAGCCACGGTCCAGATATACAGAATGTAGAGTAGAGCCACGGTCCAGATATACAGTCTGTAGAGTAGAGCCACAGCCCAGATATACAGTCTGTAGAGTAGAGCCACAGTCCAGATATATAGTCTGTAGTGTACAGTCACGGCCCAGATATACAGTCTGTAGAGTAGAGCCAAGGCCCAGATATACAGTCTGTAGATTAGAGCCACGGCCCAGATATACAGTCTGCAGAGTAGAGCCGCGGCCCAGATATACAGTCTGTAGTGTACAGCCATGGCCCAGATATAAAGTCTGTAGAGTACAGCCATGGCCCAGATATACAGTCTGTAGAGTAGAGCCGCGGTCCAGACATACAGTCTGTAGAGTAGAGCCACGGCCCAGATATACAGTCTGTAGAGTACAGCCACGGCCCAGATATACAGTCTGTAGAGTAGAGCTGCGGCCCAGATATACAGTCTGTAGTGTACAGCCACGGCCCAGATATACAGTCTGTAGAGTAGAGCCACGGCCCAGATATACAGTCTGTAGAGTAGAACCACGGCCCAGATATACAGTCTGTAGATTAGAGCTGCGGCCCAGATATACAGTCTATAGTGTAGATCCACGGTCCAGATATACAATCTGTAGATTAGAGCCGCGGCCCAGATATACAGTTTATAGTGTACAGCCACAGCCCTGATAAACAGTCTGTGGAGTAGAGCCACGGTCCAGATATACAGTCTGTAGTGTACAGCCACGTTCCAGATATACAGTCTGTAGTGTACATACAGCCACGGCCCAGATATACAGTCTGTAGAGTAGAGCCACGGCCCAGATATACAGTATGTAGTGTAGAGCCACGGTCCAGATATACAGTCTGTAGTGTAGAGCCGCGGTCCAGACATACAGTCTGTAGAGTAGAGCCACGGCCCAGATATACAGTCTGTAGAGTACAGCCACGGCCCAGATATACAGTCTGTAGAGTAGAGCCGCGGTCCAGGCATACAGTCTGTAGAGTAGAGCCACGGCCCAGATATACAGTCTGTAGAGTAGAGCCACGGCCCAGATATACAGTCTGCAGAGTAGAGCCGCGGCCCAGATATACAGTCTGTAGTGTACAGCCACGGCCCAGATATACAGTCTGTAGAGTACAGCCACGGCTCAGATATACAGTCTGTAGTGTAGAGCCACGGCCCAGATATACAGTCTGTAGCGCAGAGCCACGGCCCAGATATACAGTCTGTAGTGTACTTCCACGGTCCAGATATATAGTCTGTAGTGTACAGCCACGGCCCAGATATACAGTCTGTAGAGTACAGCCACGGCCCAGATATACAGTCTGTAGTGTAGAGCCACGGCCCAGGTATACAGTCTGTAGTGTAGAGCCACGGCCCAGATATACAGTCTGTAGTGTACAGCCACGGTCCAGATATACAGTCTGTAGAGTACAGCCACGGCCCAGATATACAGTCTGTAGAGTAGAGCCACGGTCCAGATATACAGTCTGTATAATAGAGTCACGGCCCAGATATACAATCTGTAGAGTACAGCAACGGCCCAGATATACAGTCTGTAGTGTAGAGCCACGGCCCAGATATACAGTCTGTAGTGTAGAGCCACGGCCCAGATATACAGTCTGTAGTGTACAGCCACGGTCCAGATATACAGTCTGTAGAGTAGAGCCGCGGTCCTGGTATACAGTCTGTAGAGTAGAGGCACGGCCCAGATATACAGTCTGTAGAATAGATGCACGGTCCTGATATACAGTCTGTAGAGTAGAGCCACGGCTTAGATATACAGTCTGTAGAGTAGAGCCACGGCCCAGACATACAGTCTGTAGAGTAGAGCCACGGCCCAGATATACAGTCTGTAGAGTAGAGCCACGGTTCAGATATACAGTCTGTAGAGTACAGCCACGGTCCGGATATACAGTCTGTAAAGTAGAGCCACGGCCCAGACATACAGTCTGTAGATTAGAGCCACGGCCCAGATCTACAGTCTGTAGAGTAGAGCCACTGTCCAGATATACAGTCTGTAGAGTACAGCCACGGTCCAGATATACAGTCTGTAGTGTAGAGCCACGGTCCAGATATACAGTCTGTAGAGTAGAGCCACGGCCCAGATATGCAGTCTGTAGAGTACAGCCACGACCCAGATATACAGTCTGTAGAGTAGAGCAACGGCCCAGATATACAGTCTGTAGAGTGGAGCCACGTTCCAGACATACAGTCTGTAGACTAGAGCCACGTTCCATATATACAGTCTGTAGAGTACAGCCGCGGCCCAGATATACAGTCTGTAGAGTAGAGCCGCGGTCCAGATATACAGTATGTAGTGTACAGCCACGGCACAGATATACAGTCTGTAGTGTAGAGCCACGGCCCTGATATACATTCTGTAGTGTACAACCACGGTCCAGATATACAGTCTGTAGAGTAGAGCCACTGTTCAGATATACAGTCTGTAGAGTAGAGCCACGACCCAGATATACAGTCTGTAGAGTAGAGCAACGGCCCAGATATACAGTCTGTAGAGTAGAGCCACGTTCCAGACATACAGTCTGTAGACTAGAGCCACGTTCCATATATACAGTCTGTAGAGTACAGCCGCGGCCCAGATATACAGTCTGTAGAGTAGAGCCGCGGTCCAGATATACAGTATGTAGTGTACAGCCACGGCCCAGATATACAGTCTGTAGAGTAGAGCCACGGTCCAGATATACAGTCTGTAGTGTACAGCCACGGCCCAGATATACAGTCTGTAGAGTAGAGCCACTGTCCAGATATACAGTCTGTAGCACTGGCGTGCGCAGAAATTTACAAATTCACAAAGGACCTGGAGGGGCGCCACCCGATCGACGGGGCGCCACCAATATTGACGTAATTTTGCAGAGGCGCCGTCTATGGCAGGGGACGCCATCACTAGCCGTGGACGACGTCACTGGCCGGAGTGGCGCCGTCACTGGCCAGAGGGGCTTCGTGACTGATCGGAGGGGTGCCAGCTTTGCATTGGCGCCTCGGGTCCAAAAGACCAGGTCATGACCTGCATGACCTGTTACTCGATATGCCACTGGTCTGTAGAGTCTACATACTGTATATCTGGAACGAGGCTCTACTCTACAGACTGTTTAATTGGGTGTGCGTCTGTGAATGTGTTGTGGGGTGTGTGATCTTTTCTCGTTGGGTGTAAGTTCTTTGTCGGCCCATTGCAGCCGCTCCAACTTCCAAGCTTCAGAACGGCAGCTGAGCTTGAGTATTTCATGCACGTTACGGGACGTTCGTGCCGACGGCCTACGGGTGGTCGAGTCGTGTTTTTCAGTGTACCTATGATGTTTATCCCGCGCGGCGCTGGTGTCTCCATCCGAACGCCCGGTTCTGGTTGGGGGGGGGGAATTTTACCCCCCCCCCCCCCCCCCTCGTATCTTCCTAGCCAATAAGCTCAGCGAGACGCGCCAGGCGGCGATCGAAAGCGCTCAGTGAGGAAAATCTAACGCATACCCTAAATTCTTAAATAAGGTCACATGTCAGGTCACGGTCAGGTCAAGTGTCAAATTTTAAGTATTTGGGTTTTTGGGCTATACTTTCCATCCAAAGCCTTATATTGCAACTATTATCTCACAAAGTGCTCCCAAATGTATAATGCATCTCCTGCATAAGTAAAAGTGAAATTGTAAGCAAAGGTCAAGGCCAAGGTCAGGTCACAAAAGGTCACAGGTCTACGAAAGCCATGCGACACATGTTGTATGGGTTATTTTACACGTAGAATTCGACAGAAGCAGCCATTTTCGCAGCCTGACCCCATATAATGGCCCTCAGGTCAAGGTCAGGTCACAATAAGGACAATATTTGGAATTGATTAATATAAATAAACATTGCATGTTTCTAGATTAGTTTTGTCTTAGAAATGCAGTGGTGTCATTTATTTGTCTGTATCTGGTCAGTAAAAGCCAAAAAACGCAAATGAATAAAATGACGTCATGAGTTACTTAT
The DNA here is from genome assembly GCA_036785665.1 of Chirona hameri. NCBI lineage: Eukaryota > Metazoa > Arthropoda > Thecostraca > Balanomorpha > Balanidae > Chirona > Chirona hameri. The sequence goes on from JAXIVJ010000607.1 coordinate 198,086, forward strand.
ACTTCGAGAGCTATAAGTCAGTCAAAAATAAATAAATTGTTTTGAAATTTGGTTTTAGCATCGTTCATACTCGGTTCTCTAATATATCTTACGGTTTTCGAAATCTTTTAAAAACTTTTGTGAAATTCTTTTTAAAAAAAAACAGTTTTTGCATTTGGGGGGTCAAAAACCCAAAGTTTTGAACATCCGAGATATCCATTTTAAAGACAATGTTATTTCCTTCTTTTGACGACTTTTATTTGCGAGTTGCATTAACATGCTATTTTCCACGATTTGTCAAACATTTAACGTTTTTTCACCAAAATTGACATGACATGACGTCACTAAAGCGTCATTATCTCCCAATTTTTTTCTCTCACGAATTCAACAAAACTTTGGCAGAAGACGTAGAATTGATGCACCATAAGGTACCGTAAGTTTTACTGTGATATCTTTGACAGTTTTAAAGTTATTGAGCAAATCTGGGCGGAGGGGGAGGGGTAAAATTTACCTCCCCCCCAGCGCCGCGCGGGTTAAACATAAGAAAGTTTTCTTTTCATGATGTTTATCAAATCAATACTGTGATGCCACCTTGACAGAGAAGTAAACAGCATACAAATCATGTCACTACAGAGTTTAGCAATAAGGCAAACTTGCACAACGTTTTACTGCCATTGGCTTATCTGTCGGGATTCGTTGACGCTTATGCTAATAATGCAAATGATTAGATCAAAGATGCTGTGATTTGTGTAGCTTATTTTCTATTTCGCCAGATTTTACTTTGGAACGTACGTGGATTTGCATTAATTAAACATCGGTTCAAACACAGCTAAACCTAGCATTACGAACGATAGTAGGTGGCGCTAGTGTCGTAAAGGCATCTGAATAGGCTCTTAGGAGATTTACTTAGACACATGTACGCCGATTATTTTGCGGAATTTTAGACACCACACACACACACACACACACACACACACACACACACACACACACACACACACACACACACACACACACACACACACACACACACACACACACACACACACACACACACACACACACACACACACACACACACACACACACACACACACACACACACACACACACACACACACACACACACACACACACACACACACACACACACACACCACACACACACACACACACACACACACACACACACACACACACACACACACACACACACACACACACACACACACACACACACACACACACACACACACACACACACACACACACACACACACACACACACACACACACACACACACACACACACACACACACACACACACACACACACACACACACACACACACACACACACACACACACACACACACACACACACACACACACACACACACACACACACACACACATCCTTTTATGGCCATGCGCCATAGAATATCACCTTTTGTTTACTTTTTTATGACACACCCTAATATACATACATGTATGTATGTATGTACATCCTACCGGGTGGTCGAGTGGCGCTCTCGACTGGAGGGTTTGTGCGATGTCCGTTCGTCTCCCCTGGACCACTGGTCGCGGTCTCTACTCTTCTTCTCAGGACGGGCCTCCTGCTCCTGCAACAAGCGTAACAACACACTGTGCACTCTGCAGCATAACTCCAGCAGCATAGACCACTCTATATCAGAGGACCGACTGAGTCAGACCATTGGCTATTGAGAACCATTGAGTCACGCTATTGAGTCAGACCATTGGCTATTGAGAACATTGAGTCACGGTATTGAGTCAGACCATTGACTATTGTGAACCATTGAGTCACGCTATTGAGTCAGACCATTGACTATTGAGAACCATTGAGTCACGCTATTGAGTCAGACCATTGGCTATTGAGAACCATTGAGTCACGCTATTGAGTCAGACCATTGACTATTGTGAACCATTGAGTCACGCTATTGAGTCAGACCATTGACTATTGAGAACCATTGAGTCACGCTATTGAGTCAGACCATTGGCTATTGAGAACCATTAAGTCACGTTATTGAGTCAGACCATTGACTATTGTGAACCATTGAGTCACGCTTTGAGTCAGACCATTGACTATTGAGAACCATTGAGTCACGCTATTGAGTCAGACCATTGACTATTGAGAACCATTGAGTCACGCTATTGAGTCAGACCATTGAATATTGAGAACCATTGAGTCACGCTATTGAGTCAAACCATTGACTATTGAGAACCATTGAGTCACGTTATTGAGTCAGACCATTGACTATTGAGAACCATTGAGTCACGCTATTGATTCAGACCATTGACTATTGAGAACCATTGAGTCACGCTATTGAGTCAGACCATTGAATATTGAGAACCATTGAGTCACGCTATTGAGTCAAACCATTGACTATTGAGAACCATTGAGTCACGTTATTGAGTCAGACCATTGACTATTGAGAACCATTGAGTCACGCTATTGATTCAGACCATTGACTATTGAGAACCATTGAGTCACGCTATTGAGTCAGACCATTGAAATGGTTCCAAATATTGATATATTAATATTGAATATCAATATACAAATATTAATGAATTATGTCGATGGCTCGTTTCGGACACACGGGCAGATGAAAGACAACTTATCAGCAGATTACCACAACTTATCAGCAGATTACCACAACTTATCAGCAGATTACCACAACTTATCAGCAGATTACCACAACTTATCAGCAGATTACCACAACTTATCAGCAGATTACCACAACTTATCAGCAGATTACCACAACTTATCAGCAGATTACCACAACTTATCAGCAGATTACCACAACTTATCAGCAGATTACCACAACTTATCAGCAGATTACCACAACTTATCAGCAGATTACCACAACTTATCAGCAGATTACCACAACTTATCAGCAGATTACCACAACTTATCAGAAGATTACCACAACTTAGTTTGGCAAGACGCCACCATTACTCAGCTAGTTATCCACCATTACTCAGCTAGTTATCCACCATTACTCAGCAGTAGTTATCGATAGCAATCATTTTGATATAATACATAGTGACATGCCGACTGATAACACAGTGGATTATCCAACACTCTTAAGAAAACCCCTCCAATCGAACAGCTCAGGTTTGTTTCACAAGGAAACACAATTCTAAAGAATAGTGTTATCCATGTGAAACCAACCTTCGGTTACACAAACGTAAATCACGTTGGAATGTTGAGACTTTCCGTCAGTGAGCGGAGCACGCCACACAGGCTGTTTCTCGGGTGGTATATAAAAAGGAGAGGAGAGGAGAGGAGAGGAGAGGAGAGGAGAGGAGAGGAGAGGAGAGGAGAGGAGAGGAGAGGAGAGGAGAGGAGAGGAGAGGAGAGGAGAGGAGAGCTGGGGCGGAGAATTAGGGGTTTTGGGGTGCTCAAGCACCCCTGAGCTCAAAAGTGCACCCCCTCACTCGCAAAAGCACCCCCTCAACTGACTGAGTGGTGTAAAAGTGTGTGTATGTGTGTCTGTCCGTGTGTAAATAGGCGGTTTTGCACGGTCAGGTAGGGACCGGTCAGTTCGCTCGGTCAGTCTTACCGTCCCTCATCATGTTTGTGGGGCCGGTCGGCCGGCCCGGGGCGCGAATTGCCCGACCCGGTGCCGTAGCCGGCGCTTAAGATTCGCTGTTTTGCTGATAGGGCAATTTGCGACCCCGGGCCGGCGGACAGGGACAGGCCTCCCGCACCTCCGCGCACAGCTCCTGGCGCCACACCTCTCGCTGCGGCATGTCCGCCGTCACCGTTGTGATATTCGAGGCCGCGCCGAGCAGCTGCCCGGACCGCTGCCGACCGGACCGTGGCTTCTTTTGCGTTGTGTTGTTTGTATGTGGTTGCTCGAGATATCGAGATACATTTAATAAATAAATGAAAAAGGGGGAAAAAGATCACACGGTCAGGTCATAATTGACGACTTCGTCATTTCGGTGCAATATTATGTGACTTGAAGGTGTATATGTTCGCATCGTGACTTTTTGTTCTCTTCCCATCGTTAACAAGTTAAAATACATTACGATTCTTGATGTGACTCGAAAGTTTTTTTTTGGGGGGGGGGCAGCCATAGTGCAAAAATAGCTTCCAGAGACCATGACATGAAACTCCATATTGGGTTTTCGATGCATCTTGTCACAGATGTTTACATCCATTTTCGTGCCGCTTGCTTCCAATTTTATTTTGCGGTCCGTCGCGCTTAACCCGACATTGACTGGGGGGGGGGGCGTTTTAACACCCCCCCCCCCCCCTGATGAATTTTCGCAATAGCTGAACAACTAATAGCGCTATCAACATGAAACTTCGGGTACCTTCTTATAAATCATTGTTACGTCTTGTGTTCAAAAATGAGGAAATTTCGTCGATTTTTTTCTCGAGTTATAGGGAATTTAGTGACGTCGCT
>JAXIVJ010000608.1:0-80000 GCA_036785665.1 Chirona hameri
CCCATGAGTTTTTTTGTCAACCCGCGACCCAAGATGGTGAGGGACAGCGGGCACGGCAACAATCTCGCGGTGGCATCCAACATTTTTTTCGTCGCCCGCTCCATGTGGTACGCCGCCGTCTTCTCCCACGCGAGGCCCTCCACCTGTCCGTCGAGCCGCGGCAGTGGTCCCAGCACCAGGATGGTTTTGGCACCCCTCGCAGCCAAGCAAGTGATGACTGAGCGGATATCCCGCGACATCTGCTGCAGGACGTCGTCGTTTATTGTTCCAAAACCAGTCAACCGACTATGGACGTCATTGCCGCTCAGCCACAGGATGACTGAGCCCCTCTCCAGATCGAAGGCAGACGAGGCGTGTTCCCACGGCAGGAGGTCCTCAAGTCGGCGCAGCGTGGAGGCCCAGGTGGCTCCCCCACGACAACGGTTGATGAGCAAATCGCCGTTGAATCTGGAAGTCAGCTGCGAGTCTCTTGCCACCGAGTCACCCAGGAGGAGATGCACGGCCGAACAGCGACGGTGGTAAGACCGAAGCGGTCGGTCGGCGACGGGTCGTGGAGTCTCCACCCGAATTTCGTGGCCGCCTGCCTGCTGGAGCCAGACGCGGGCCTCCTCCAGATCCTCGTCGGTCATCAGGGCATGCGACATTCTGATGGTAGCTTTTGGGTTCAGGTGAGTACAGTAAAATCAAGTGTCAGTACACTGGGTTGCAAGAAACATTAATCGGGGAGACACAAGGTCAGTGATGTAAGTATGTGGCACATGCATACATAAAGGTGAACGGTTAAACACTACATGCACAACAAACGTGGTAGACACAGTTAAACAAAGGAACGGTGGATCTGGATGGCCAGTCAAAGGGCACGACACCAGCCGCAGAATGACTGGTTTAGGGAGAATTGTTGGCTTCGAGGTGGTACAGCTTGTTGATGGGTCACCGGGTCTGTTTGCCCCTCATCCTTATTACGGCGGCCCGGCTGCGACCATCTGGACCGGTAATGAGAGCTTCTACGAGCGCCAGCGGCCAGCGGCCGCGAGGACCTTCTCCATGCACCAGTACTAGGTCTCCGACCGCAGGCGTGCGGATAGGACGGCCGCGAGGCGAGACTGACCAAGAACGCAGCATTGCGACATATTCCCTCGTCCACCTACCGATGAGATGATCACAGACCCGTTTTCTGTGTTTCCAGGCACGGTCAAGATGGTCCAGATGTTGATTTGAAGGAGTCACGACACCTTTGATACTAGTAACACCGAACAGAAGGTGTGCCGGGGTTAGGAGCTCTTCATCGACCGTCGTAAGAGAACGTAGATTCAGGTGATAGGCCAGCTCGTACAGTCACAGTGAGTTCCTCATGAGAAAGACGGCACAGATGCAGGGTAATTCTCAAACACTTTTTGGTGATGCCCACTAATCTTTCCCAAAATCCTCCCCACCATGGGGCTGCTTCGGGTATGAATCGCCAGGTGACGGTCCGGGGAATGAGAGAGAGGAGAGCATGGAAGGTTTTGGCGTTGTCGCTAAAAACGAGGTCGGGTGTTCCTCGCAGTGCGAAAAACCGTCGCAATGCCAACGTGACGTCTTCTGTGCCTTGCGATTTGACTAGTTCTAGGTGAACTGCCCTTGAAGTGGCACACGTGATTAACAGAACCCAGACCTTCTTACTATTGTTCACGTACAATGGTCCAAAGAAGTCTATGCCGACCTTGGAAAAGGGACGGCTTGGCTCTGCCCTGAAGGAAGGCAGTGAGCCGTCGGCCGGTCGATAGCTGAGTCCTCGGTACCTCCGGCATCGCCTACACGTGCTGACCACTCGCTTCGCGCTTCTTCGTCTCACGAGGTAATCAGCAGTCAACAAAGCTAGCGTTGTTCTGACGCCTTGATGGAAGCACCGTTGATGTGCTTCGTCGATTATATGTGTCGTGATATGGGCTAGCTCTGGAAGAATGGGAAGCATGGGTTCGTTGGTCCGTGTAACGGAGCAGATGACTCCATTTTCATCTAGCTGAGGTCTCAGTTTGGTCAGCGGGGACACTGTGGGCAGCATTGTTTCTTTCTTGAGAGCTTCCAACTCGGTGGGATAGGCATTCTGTTGCGCCTCACGAATCCAGAAGTGGAGAGCACATCGACGTTCCTCTGGTGTGAGGGGTCCATTTTTCCGGTCTGCGCGGCTGCTTCTTGCGTTGTGAATGAATCGTAACACCCACGAAGTTCGGTTCACTACCTGCTTCAATGTGGAAGATTCTGTGATGTCAAAGATGCGGTGGTCCAGTTGGGTTGCAGAAGGCTCGTTGACCACCAGTGTGACGTTCTTTGTAGGTTTCTCCCGCTCCGTCTCCTTTGTAGCGTCCGCTGAGAGTGGTTCTAGTGGTCTGATTGGTTCCTCGAGGGCATAATCCCCGAGGATGAAAGGAGGACCCTTCCACCACATCTTGCAGCTTTTCAGCTTAGACAGCACCGTACCTCTGGTACCCAAGTCGGCAGGATTCTCGGTCTCCTTAACATGTTTCCACTGCTCCGGTTTTGTTAGTTCAAGGATCGAGCGCACTCGATTCTCTACGAAGACCTTCCTCGGTCTGTCGTTCCACAGCCAGTACAACACATCCGTAGAGTCCGTCCAAAACACCACCGTTGGACTTCCAAGCTGCAGAACCTCTTTGATGAAAGCCATCAGCCTGGCACCGATCAGAGCAGCCATGAGCTCCAATCGAGGAATCGTCAGGTTGGGATGGAGAGGTGCTAGCCTTCCCTTCGCCATGACGAGTCTGGACTCCCCACCATGTGCAGCATACACGGCGGTGCAGTATGCCAACTTAGAAGCGTCACAGAAGACATGGAAGGTAACTTCTTCCACGGCTCCCAGGAGCACTAGAGCGCGTGGGAACCACACAGCCTCATTGGTGGAGTTCGACCACCACTTCTGGACTTGGTCTTGGATATCGGTCGGAAGAGGGTCGTCCCATTCCAAAGATGGCATCCTCTTCCATGTGCTCTGGAATGCGATCTTACCACCAATCAGCCATGGTGTTAAAACACCCAATGGGTCGAAAGACCTGGCCACTGGTGACAGAAGCCCGCTTTTGGTGGTCGGACACTGGAAGTCTGGGATCGTGACGGCCAGGTGGTCGGTCTCGGTGCTCCACATGACGCCGAGTAGGTTAGAGTCAGGTGAAGCGTCCCCAGAGATTCGCACTTTGTGCAGATCCATCTTAGCTTCCGAGAATATCTGAGCAACTCTTGTGATTCCCTTGACAGCCTCTTCTCGGTTGTCGAAGGGGAGACATATGTCATCCATGTAAGTCCCTGAGGCGATTTTGTCGCAAAGTTGTTGGTCCGTTACAACGTATTTTTCCATGTGGGTACTGATGGTTTTCAGCAGCATGAAGGGTGAGCAACTGAGCCCGAATGGCACCCTTATGAATCTCAGCATTTGATCCTTCCAGAGAAATTGTAGGTACTTGCGATCTGATTCCTTCACAGCGACCTGATGAAAAGCGGCCTTGATGTCAGCTTGACATGCAACTTGCCCGGTACGGAAGTTGAGCACCACAGCCGGCAGTTGCCGGAGGAGGTTATCACCTGGGTTCAGGTAGTCATTAAGACTCTGGCCAGCTCCGTCTCTAGCAGATCCGTCAAAGACAATACGCAGCTTCCCAATGCGTTTTATGCCATGATGTGGGAGAAAGAATGCGTCGTCTCCTGATGCGTCGGTTGGGATTCCAGCGGGAGGTATCCCAGTGGAACTACTCTCCCCACCATGCTCAGAGGTGGAACGCAGGACGGTTGACTCACTCTTTACGGTTGGTTGGCTCGGCACTGTTGAGGTGCTCGGCGTCGCTGAGTAAGGTGCTTCCTCGATCACAGCGTCGCATAGCATCTCTGACAGTTTTTCTTGGTACTGACGGAGTTCCTCCCCATCCAGCCTCCGTGTCATTCGGTGGGTGCGGGCCTTGACTGCACAGAAGTTAGACACTGGGCGGATATCTGTGTTCCACACGAGACCCATCTCGTATCTTTGTTCGGTGTTGCTCCACGTCGGCGCGGGCAAGCGACAGTTCATGGTGGTCGCGTCTTCCTTCTCCGAAATCCCGATCAAGTCAAGATCCCACATCTCCTCCACCCTGCGACTGTGAAAGATGTGGTGCTCGGGCTGGTTGCTGGTGATGTTGTTGCGTCCGTGAATGACGAATCCGAACACTGTGTCAATGGCTCGGAGCCCGAGACCGATTTCTACTTGGTCCCAAAGAATGATGTCATACAGCCTATCGATACCAACCAGGATGTCTACGGGTCCGCCGAGGAAGTCGTCAGCCAGCCGGTCTGATATCGACGTCGACAGAGGTGGTGCAGTAGTTGCAGGGATGGGTGTACATAGGCGATCCGTACTCCAGAGGTCCATATCCACTGGATCATCCCCGAATCTACTGCGTAGGCTGACCCGAACTCGATCATAGCGTCGCAACTCTTCTCTCTTCTGGAATCCTATGCAGGCGAACGTACTCGATCCCGTCACCTCGAGGCCGAGCTCTTCCACTAATGACGTCCGGACGTATGATGAATCAGACGCACCATCGAGCAAAATGCGAACCATCCGACATCCCTTTGGTCCTGTGGCTTCTACCACTGCGGTCTGATAGAAACAGTGCTGACCCTCCACTGTAGCACTGTAGCTTTGGCGTTCTAGTGGAGGTGGTTGCTGATGACGTCGTTGTGCGGACCCCCCCGCGTCGCCAGGTAGATATCTCTGTGCTTCGATATGAGCAGACGGTGAAGCTGTAGCAGCGAGTGGAGATAGTAGTTGGTGCCGCGAAGCACTGCCCTGATTCGGGTAATGAAGCGAAGAATGGTGATGTTCTCGGCAGGTAGGACATGGTTGGCTCTGGCAGAATCGTACTCGGTGCGGACCCAGACACTGGTAGCAAACACCAGCCCTTCGCACTATCTGCCAACGATCATCGATTGTCATTGCCTGGTACTTCTGACATTTGTTCAGACCATGTTGTCCCAGGCCGCAGGCTTCGCAGGTCCAGGGTTTTGATTGTTTTTCGAACTTCTGGCGCTGGACGCTTAGGGCAGAAGTGGTAGAAGTAGATGAGGTTGGAGACCCTGGACTGGTGGTCGGCGGTGTAGTCCGGACGGATTCACGGAGTGCGATTTCCTTCTCCAGAAACGCAAGGAAGTCCTCAAAACCTGACTTCTCCCGTCGAACCCACTCCAGTCGCCAGCTTTCGGGTATTTTGTCCTTCATTACAGGTAACAGGAAGTTGGAGAAACTGTCGGTGGTTACCCCGAGAATGACAAGAGCCCTTGTGTGGGCTGACAGATGATCTACTAGGCCTCGCATGGCCTTTAGGTCACTGCCGTTGTTAATGGTGGGCGCGTCAAGGAGTTGTTTCATGAGATTCTCCTTTTCGATGTCGTCGCGTTGAAACCGTTTCTTTAGGATTTCGACTGCGGTGAGGTAACCGTCTCCCGAAACGGGAATACCATCGATCGCTTTCTCGGCTGCACCACTCAAGTGTGACTTTAGTATGACGAACTTCTCAATGTTGGCATAGCGGCTGTTACAATGGATAGAAACAGAGAACAGCTCCCAGAACGCTCTCCACTTCATCAGGTCTCCATTGAAAGCCGGAATCTTCACCACAAGCGAAGATCGAAGGTCGTTGCTCACGTTGGTGTCATGTTCGGGTGCTCCTGCCTGTGCCGCTCCGCTCACTACTCCCTCCAGTCGGGTCAGCAGCCGAGAGGCCATGAAAATCTCTTCCGCCAGCTTGTCTTTATGTGGAGATTCATCCGCATTTCCTTCCTTGTCTAGAACGATTTGCACGGCTTTTAGCTCGTCTCTTAGTTCCTTCAGTTGATGAATTTTGTACGCCAGATAATCAAGGTCGATATCCTTGACATCTTTGTCTCGATATGCTTTTGTATCGTTAACTGTTTTAGTTACTTTAGTTCTCAATTTGGTCCTTAGCTTAACCTTATCCTCCATGTTTCGCCTCTGGATTTGTGTTCTGATTTACCCACAAGTGCGTATCCGGCCCGGAGGACTATGTTGGGATTGTTACCAACTAGGACCAGATAAAATATTTAAACGCACTTTTTTCTGTATTCTTCGATGGCGATCAGCAGACAGGTACGGTCTCGACAACTCAGTACGGTATCGGTACGGCAGGTATGAGCTGGCGATCAGCAGACAGGTATGGTCTCGACCACTCCGTACGGTATCGGTACGGCAGGTATGAGGGAGAGCCGAGAGAGAGCCGAGAGAGAGCCGAGAGAGAGATGCCGCTATTGATTTAATTCTCCTGTGTTTCGTCATCCAGCTTCGAAAATTAAGCTTAAACTTGTATGATAAATGAGACTGATTGTGAGCTTTTGGGTATAGATTATGAAAAGGACGTCTGTATGTGTCTGAATATATTATTTTTTCAGCAGTAACTATATCGGTAATTTTCTGTACCAGATATTAATAATTACAAAAACGATGTCCATTTGCTGTCATGTGTTACCGTGCTACTGAGCATTGCCTATTTTCATACCTACCTAAATAATACCAGTAAAACGACTTTTTGGTCGATGACCGTGCGGGCGTGCTCTGGTAAAGCTAAAACAGATTTGAAATATGAAACGGTACGGGATCACACGTGCGCATTGACTGTGTCCCAATGATGAGTAAAACGTTCCATAGTTTAACTGTGGTTATGCCCTAGTATGCATAGAAACGTTTTGCTGAATCGGGCAAGTAGTTTCAGAGATATAAAATAGTGGTCCGCACGTGTGCAGTGAACACATGCATAGTGACTCAAAAGTTCCGCCAAGTGCAAATCTGTTAACAGCCCTTCCTTAACATGTATGCCAATTTTCACCTCGTAGTCCAGTAGTTTTCACCTCGTTAGTCCAGTAGTTTTCGAGCTCTGAAATACGGTGGCGCGCGTGCGCAAGTGCATATTGGTGTAACTCTCGGCACGTCTAAAGCAGACCTGCTTTACTATTAGCTCCAGCAGGCATGCCCTAACCTAGATGCACAATTTCAGCTCAATAGGTCACGTAGTTTCGAAGATAGTAAAAAGGGTTCGCACGTGCGCACGTGCCATGCAACTTCCGATTCATCATGAAGAATCTTGCTAGGATGTCAGTCGGGAGCAGCACACACAATTTCGCCATAATCGGCCAAGTAGTTTCTGAGATACATCATAAGAATGTAAACCGACACTCTTATTTCTTCAAGTGCTCACGTGTTCTCAAGCCCTAACCCTATTCCCTGCGGCGGGCAGATTCTGCCCCCCCCCCCCTCCCCCCGGTGGTTTTTCACCTACTGCTTCTATACCGTTAGGCCTAGCGTCTTGAAACTTTGTGACTTTTCCTAACTTTTAATGGCGCGTGTTATGTCAAAATTTTGAACAAAATCGGGTCAGCAGAGGCGGTGCCAGGCTCCTGTTTTGGGGAGGGTGTTACGAATGAGGTTATGCTGCGCATACTTTTTTCGTAGTTTGCGGTGCAATAAATGCGCCAGAAAATTGTCAATGCAATATGCATCATATATATTCGGTGTATACATGTTCGTTGGCAGAGGCACACTCAGGTACAACAATTGGGAGGCGATACCATACCTCAAATTAGGTCCAACTTCAAATTAGGAAGATGATAAAAGCGTTACTCGCATGGTGCCCCCACGTTTCTTTCCTGGATCCGCCTATGCGCAATATATTAAATTTAACAAATTAGGGCAAGTAATGCCCACATCTGATGTTCACGACGTCCCAAACAATCCCGAACAGCACAAATTTGTAATTAGAAAATGCCCCCCCCCCCATTTTACATCCCCTGAATACTCCTATGATTTTGATTTTGGTATTTATCTTTTGGTATATTAAAGACCAGTACATTTAAAGCCCAAAAATGCTTTGGGCATGCAAATCGGCCAAACCACATCGCCGCAATGACCTTTCAACCCCCCCCCCCCCCCAAACAAGACAAAAAAATCGTTTGTTTGCCCCCTGGCCCCCATTTTTTTACACAAAATAAATTTCGGGCCCCTAAAATTAATCTTGCCATGACGAATCAAATAGCATTTTTCCAATCGAAATCGACCGAGCGGTTCTTGAGATCTCTGGGGGGGGGGGCAGAATCTGACCCCCCGCAGGTTAACGTAATTTTGGCCGCCGAATAGGGCATGGATAGGCATGGATAGCCAACAAATAAATGTTGTTGTTGGTATGGTGCGTTCTGACGGGGGTGGTACCACAGCGCGTGTCACACGCAAAAGTGGGGCAGGTCAAATCACTGATTTTATAGGAAAATTGCGCCTAATCGCTTCAACAAACTGGACTGACAGGGGTGGTACCACAGTACGCTTTGGCGTACGCTAAGGGCCAATGATGCCCCATATGTTGCATGCCTCATTTAAACCTAATCAATGGTGAATAACCGATCTCAATCGGAGCAGAAGATAGTATAGATAGAATATAGCCTATCCATGCCTGACCCTGTCACTGTAAAGTTATTAGCCTCCCAAAAGCGTCTCTACGGCCGTATCGGTCCGGGCCGGGCTGGGCCTGGCCGGGTCAAATGTAAATGTGTCTAGTAAGTTGACGATAAGCCTCACAGGCGCTTCGCGCCCGCTCGGTAATACAACAATTCGTACTATTTAATATTTATATTTAATCGTATTTACATATTTAATCTTTATTTCGAATCCCGAGCATCTGTGGAGGTGACCAAGAAGCTGCCTGAGTTGCTATCCATGCCTCACCGTGCCACTGGTGAGTTGCTATCCATGCCTCACCGTGCCACTGCCTGAGTTGCTATCCATGCCTCACCGTGCCACTGCCTGAGTTGCTATCCATGCCTGACCGCGCCACTGTCGGAGTTGCTATCCATGTCTGACCGTGCCACTGGTGAGTTGCTATCCATGCCTCACCGTGCCACTGGTGAGTTGCTATCCATGCCTCACCGTGCCACTGCCTGAGTTGCTATCCATGCCTCACCGTGCCACTGCCTGAGTTGCTATCCATGCCTGACCGCGCCACTGTCGGAGTTGCTATCCATGTCTGACCGTGCCACTGGTGAGTTGCTATCCATGCCTCACCGTGCCACTGCCTGAGTTGCTATCCATGCCTCACCGCGCCACTGCCTGAGTTGCTATCCATGCCTCACCATGCCACTGCCTGAGTTGCTATCCATGCCTCACCGCGCCACTGCCTGAGTTGCTATCCATGCCTCACCGCGCCACTGCCTGAGTTGCTATCCATGCCTCACCGTGCCACTGCCTGAGTTGCTATCCATGTCTGACCGTGCCACTGGTGAGTTGCTATCCATGTATGACTGTGCCACTGGTGAGTTGCTATACATGTATGACTGTGCCACTGGTGAGTTGCTATCCATGCCTCACCGTGCCACTGGCGGAGTTGCTATCCATATCTGACCTTGCCACTGCCTGAGTTGCTATCCATGTCTGACCGTGCCACTGCCTGAGTTGCTATCCATGTATGACTGTGCCACTGGTGAGTTGCTATCCATGCCTGACCTGAGTTGCTATCCATGTCTGACCGCCAGCTCGTGACCGGAGACGCTGCAGTGTCCGGTATTTTCCCGCGGTAGAGGGTGCCTCGGCTAACAATGGCGCGTGTGCAGCAGTGTAAGCAGCTGAGATGACGCTGCTAAATTATAGTCACTGAGCCTCGCTCGCCACCGGTCATCGACCGTGCTCTCAAACTGAACAGCAATACAAACACTGACCATGGGTTTGCCGTGTCGAATGAGTGTATGTTTCGCGTAGTGGCTGTATTGGAACTCATTACACGTCATGGGAGTGTTTTGCATGAAATAAGACACGCCGTCGACAGTCCTATTACACACTTTTCACGAACACGTAAAATGTCCAATGTTTTCTAATCACAATGTCTCCCTATATATCAATTATGTAAGCATCGATGAGGTTTAACCAACTTTAACCAACTTTTGATATTCGATTTGAAGGTCCCGGTTTATTAGATGACCTCTCAGGTCATGTCAATGTCATCCAAATCGTGCATGTCGATATTTAATTACAATCGAGCTAGAGTCGTGAATCAAAATGCAACATATTTATTTGTCGTTAGAGGAATGCATTTCCATTAACTCTAGATCCCTTTTGACCTTTGACCTGATGACCTGATTTCACCTTTGACCTTTGATCTAATATCACTATTAGATATCCGCATTCATGCTTGTCCATCATAGACGGCTGTTTTGTGTTTATCTACAGTTGTTTGAGATCTGCAAAGCATACCTGGCCGTGAAATGCTCTTAAAATACACGGGATGTCAAAAGGTCATCTTAGGTCATCGGAGGTCAGACCTCGGTTGACCTGTGAAAGTGCATGACCCCAGTGGAAAATATAATTATGTAAAATGGATGCCAAATTTGAAATCAGCGTCATAAGATGTCCTAGAAACTGCAGGAGACCAAAAAAGTCATCTCAGGTCATCGGAGGTCAGTGACCTCGGTTGACCTCTCAAAAGGTCAACGGAGTTCATGATCTCAGTAGAAACCATACATATCACCTATTAATACCTGTGCATACGCTCTTGAACAACAAACACTGGGAAAGTGCACAAGTTACTACGGGACGCCAGCTGCGCCTGACATGACCTTCAGAAACAGGTCATAGGTCACGGTTCAAGGGAAGTAGAAGTTTGATTTTTTAGAGTATGTATCAACGTATTCAAAATTATGATACTGAAAGTTTCATGGCAATCGGTTGATAAACACGCGAGTTATTCCCGAAAAACCGAGAGGGTGGCATGGCGAGGCACTGGAGAGGATTAAGACAATCATATATTTCTTACATACTTTTAAAGTTATCATTTTGATAACAAATTTAGCATATCTGAAATCATGAACAGAGTGATATTGCTCTGCACGCGCTTCCTACGGGTCACTTACCAATAAGGGTGAATATAACACCGAAACAGATTGTCTGGGGGCAAATCCTCGAAAGTCCGATACAATTTAAAAAATGGCCATCTTTCGCTTGCTTGTGCATCAATAACGGATTTAAAAAGACAGTAGTAAACTATGCTGACTTTTTATTAAAATCAGGAAACGTGCCAACATTTAGCCGGCCATGGCCCCGATGGTTTTTCCCTCCCTTTGTTCCGTCTCACCTCTGTTTTCCGTCTCCATCTTTTGCACAATTACAGAAGGTTTGCATTCTCCTTCTGTCTTAGGGATTGTGTTTACGAGGTCTTTTCCAAGGGCCTCATTGAGTCGAACAAGACAATAACGCGGATGACTCGGTGGGAGTCGAAACCCACGGTCGGTGCTGTCTCCGCACCGAACTCCATAGCGTGGACTTGACTCCGTCCCTGATTACATAGTGTGGACTTGACTCTGTCCCTGGTTACATAGTGTGGACTTGACTCCGTCCCTGGTTACATAGTGTGGACTTGACTCCGTCCCTGGTTACATAGTGTGGACTTGACTCCGTCCCTGGTTACATAGCGAGGACTTGACTCTGTCCTTTATTACATAGTGTGGGCTTGACTCCGTCCCTGGTTACATAGTGAGGACTTGACTCCGTCCCTGGTTACATAGTGTGGACTGGGCTCCGTCCCTGGTTACATAGTGTGGACTTGACTCCGTCCCTGGTTACATAGCGAGGACTTGACTCCGTCCCTGGTTACATAGTATGGACTTGACTCCATCCCTGGTTACATAGCGAGGACTTGACTCCGTCCCTGGTTACATAGCGAGGACTTGACTCCGTCCTTTATTAAATAGTGTGGACTTGACTCCGTCCCTGGTTACATAGTGTGGACTTGACCCCATCCCTGGTTACATAGCGAGGACTTGACTCCGTCCCTGGTAACATAGTATGGACTTGAATCCATCCCTGGTTACATAGCGAGGACTTGACTCTGTTTCTGGTTACATAGAGTGGACTTGACTCCGTCCCTGGTTACATAGCGAGGACCTGACTCCGTCCCTGGTTACATAGTGTGGACTTGACTCCGTCCCTTGTTACATAGTGTGGACTTGACTCCGTCCCTGGTTACATAGTGAGGACTTGACTCCATCCCTGGTTACATAGCGAGGACTTGACTCCGTCCCTGGTTACATAGTGAGGACTTGATTCCGTCCCTGGTTACATAGTGTGGACTGGGCTCCGTCCCTGGTTACATAGTGTGGACTTGACTCCGTCCCTGGTTACATAGTGTGGAATTGACTCCGTCTTTTATTACATAGTGTGGACTTGACTCCGTCCCTGGTTACATAGTGTGACTTGACTCCGTCCCTGGTTACATAGTGAGGACTTGATTCCGTCCCTGGTTACATAGTGTGGACTCGGCTCCGTCCCTGGTTACATAGTGTGGACTGGGCTCCGTCCCTGGTTACATAGTGTGGACTTGACTCCGTCCCTGGTTACATAGTGTGGACTCGGCTCCGTCCCTGGTTACATAGTGTGGACTTGACTCCGTCCCTGGTTACATAGCGAGGACTTGACTCTGTTTCTGGTTACATAGAGTGGACTTGACTCCGTCCCTGGTTACATAGCGAGGACCTGACTCCGTCCCTGGTTACATAGTGTGGACTTGACTCCGTCCCTGGTTACATAGTGTGGACTTGACTCCGTCCCTGGTTACATAGTGTGGACTCGGCTCCGTCCCTGGTTACATAGTGTGGACTTGACTCCGTCCCTGGTTACATAGTGTGGACTCGGCTCCGTCCCTGGTTACATAGTGAGGACTTGATTCCGTCCCTGGTTACATAGAGTGGACTTGACTCCATCCCTGGTTACATAGTGTGGACTGGGCTCCGTCCCTGGTTACATAGTGTGGACTTGACTCCGTCCCTGGTTACATAGTGTGGACTCGGCTCCGTCCCTGGTTACATAGTGTGGACTGGGCTCCGTCCCTGGTTACTAGTTTACCAGGTTACTAGTTGCTTTACGTTTCTGACGTAACGTGTTTGTCCCTAGCGTGACGTCACGTGTTGAGTCGCATGTCACGCCTCGCGTGACGCTCGTCATGATAACAGGCTTGGAATCGTTATCGAACTATCAGGACAAGCGCCAGGAAGGCAGCTGATGAAACATTCCCTTGGGGCACACGATACAGTCAGGCCACGCCCATCTTCGGAAGAAAGACACAGACTTGACTGCGAATAGCATGTGACTGCGAATAGCGAATAGCATTACAATTTAAATAATTCCTAAAAAAGTGTTTTTTTCAGAAAAAAATACGACAAAATGACATGCTAGTGATGAGGCCAAAAACCGCAGCGTGACGCAAATTGGGCTAACCGGGCAGTTCAAATGCCGTTAGTAAGAATTTAACAACCCGTTGTTGTACCGGGCAAATGGTGCATGCAGCAACTTGCCGATCAGTTCATATTCCAGATTGTTTTACCTGCAATTTCGAAGTACTGGAGACTGAAGTAGCACACACAACACTAACACAGCAGGCTGGAGACTGCAGTAGCGCACATACCACTAACACCACGGACTGGAGACTGCAGTAGCACACACACAGCAGTAACACCACGGACTGGAGACTGCAGTAGCGCACACAACACTAACACCACGGACTGGAGACTGCAGTAGCGTACACTACAACTAACACCACGGACTGGAGACTGCAGTAGCGCACACAACAGTAACACCACGGACTGGAGACTGCAGTAGCGCACACAACACTAACACCACGGGCTGGAGACTGCAGTAGCGCACACAGCACTAACACCATGGACTGGAGACTGCAGTAGCGCACACAGCACTAACACCACGGACGGGAGACTGCAGTAGCGTACACTACAACTAACACCACGGACTGGAGACTGCAGTAGCGCACACAGCAGTAACACCACGGACTGGAGACTGCAGTAGCGCACACAACACTAACACCACGGACTGGAGACTGCAGTAGCGCACACAGCACTAACACCATGGACTGGAGACTGCAGTAGCGCACACAGCACTAACACCACGGACTGCGGACTGCATTAGCGCACACAGCAGTAACACCACGAACTGGAGACTGCAGTAGCGTACACAACACTAACACCACGGACTGGAGACTGTAGTAGCGCACACAGCAGTAACACCACGGACTAGAGACTGCAGTAGCGCACACAACACTAACACCACGGACTGGAGACTGCAGTAGCGCACACAACACTAACACCACGGACTGGAGACTGCAGTAGCGCGCACAGAGTAACACCGCGGGCTGGAGACTGCAGTAGCGTACACTACAACTAGCACCACGAACTGGAGACTGCAGTAGCGTACACTACAACTAACACCACGGACTGGAGACTGCAGTAGCGCACACAACACTAACACCACGAACTGGAGACTGCAGTAGCGCACACAGCAGTAACACCACGGACTAGAGACTGCAGTAGCGCACACAACACTAACACCACGGACTGCGGACTGCATTAGCGCACACAGCAGTAACACCACGAACTGGAGACTGCAGTAGCGTACACAACACTAACACCACGGACTGGAGACCGCAGTAGCGTACACTACAACTAGCACCACGGACTGGAGACTGCAGTAGCGCACACAACAACTACACAAAGTACTGGAGAATGTAGCAGTCAGGGTTGTGCTCCACTCCGATTTGTTTGGACTGACTGGACTCTGACTCATTTTCGAAGGGACTCCGACTCAACTGACTCAAGTGGGGCCCAATTTTTTTTAGTCGACTCAACTTTGACTCATTTGCTTTTACCATGACTCAACTCTGACTCAAGCGGGAGGCACAATAATTTTGAGTCGACTCCATTTTGACTCACTTACTTTTACTCAACTCTGACTCATGGAGGTGGTAAAAGTTGCTTGAGTCGACACATTTTTGACTCATGTTGAACTGACTTCACGACTTTGATTCAAATGTATTTTTGACTGGCAAAAACGCATTCGAATATGATATGTCGAATATAATATGATATATAATTAATAAACTAAAAAAACATGACCTTTTCCACGAAAATGTGAAAATCCAATGTTATTATTATGTTGTAATATTTCGGCCACAGGCCTTTATCAAACAGTAAAACATTTCGACACGACGTTTTCCTAACTGCCTCTTTAAAGAGGCAGTTAGGAAAACGTCGTGTCGAAATGTTTTACTGTTTGATAAAGGCCTGTGGCCGAAATATTACAACATAATAATAACATTTGGATAACATTGGATTTTCACATTTTCGAGGAAAAGGTCATGTTTTTTAGTTTATTAACTATATCAAATATGTTCCTCGCACAAGCATTAAACTCTATAATATGATATACCTTGATTTGCATTTACACTGAATCAAACACACAAATATTTTATTATCATAAATATATACTGCATCCAGCTGCAAATATATACAGCTGCAGATATATTCAAATATATATGTTCCTAATAGCAATAATACCACTATCGTTAATTGCTACGTATTTTTATGGTCCTATATGATAGTATGCAAATACGAAATAAGTGAGGAAAATGTATTTGAAGTTGGTCCTTAAGCTGGACTTAAAAGTAAAACAGGTGTTAATTTCAATTGAGTTGCACTCTGCAGAACCAATTAACAAGCTCGATACTGATAGCAGGCTAGCAGGTTGCAACACACTAACCGGTGTGTTGTATTCATGAATAGGTACTCACGAGTTACGGTAGTCATTCCTGACCTTCTGTTTGTTACTTACGCAACTTTGCTCAGTCAGATAGACACTAGACTGCAGTAGGAACACTGCATTTATAACACAACAGTCAATAAACTATGATTAATGATACGATATTGATGTCCTCATTAGTAAATAAATTAAACCTCAACATCCACCACTTATCACCCAGTGTTTCACGAGCGTAATATTTTGTAGCGTTTAACTTCAATACAATGCAATGCATATTGCATATTACAAACTGTCGTGGCCAAGCAATGCAATGTTTTGATTGGCCAAAAACCTGACAATGATAAACCATCAGCTAGTAAAAGAAAGGTGAGCAGTCTCCACCACGGACTGGAGACTGCAGTAGTGCACATAACACTAACACCACAGACTGGAGACTGCAGTAGCGCACACAACTAACACCACGGACTGGAGACTGCAGTAGCGCACACAACTAACACCACGGACTGGAGACTGCAGTAGCACACACAGCAGTAACACCACGGACTGGAGACTGCAGTAGCGCACACAGCAGTAACACTACGGACTGGAGACTGCAGTAGCGCACACAACAACTAACACCACGAACTGGAGACTGCAGTAGCGCATACAACACTAACGCCACGGACTGGAGACTGCAGTAGCGCACACAGCAGTAACACCACGGACTGGAGAATGCAGTAGCGCACACAGCAACTAACACCACGGACTGGAGACTGCAGTAGCGCACACAACACTAACACCACGGACTGGAGACTGCAGTAGCGCACACAGCAGTAACACCACGGACTGGAGACTGCAGTAGCGTACATTACAACTAACACCACGGACTGGAGACTGCAGTAGCGCACACAACAACTAACACCACGGACTGGAGACTGCAGTAGCGCACACAACGCACTAACCGGTGGACTGAGGTCTCCAGTCCGTGGTGTTAGTACACCACGGACTGGAGACTGCAGTAGCGCACACAACACTAACACCACGGACTGGAGACTGCAGTAGCGCACACAGGATTAACACCACGGACTAGAGACTGCAGTAGCGTGCACAACACTAACACCACGGACTGGAGACTGCAGTAGCGCACACAGGATTAACACCACGGACTAGAGACTGCAGTAGCGTGCACAACACTAACACCACAGACTAGAGACTGCAGTAGCGTGCACAACACTAACACCACGGACTGGAGACTGCAGTAGCGTGCACAACACTACACCACGGACTGGAGACTGCCGTAGCGCACACAACACTAACACCACGGACTAGAGACTGCAGTAGCGTGCACAACACTAACACCACAGACTGGAGACTGCAGTAGCGCACAACACTAACACCACGGACTGGAGACTGCAGTAGCGCACACAACTAACACCACGGACTGGAGACTGCAGTAGCGCACACAGCAGTAACACCACGGACTAGAGACTGCAGTAGCGCACACAGCACTAACACCACGGACTGGAGACTGCAGTAGCGCACACAGCAGTAACACCACGGACTGGAGACTGCATTAGCGCACACAGCAGCAACACGAAGTACTGGAGAATGTAGCAGCCAGGGTTGTGCTCGACTCCGATTTGTTTGGACTGACTCGACTCTGACTCATTTTCGAAGGGACGCTGACTCAACTGACTCAAGCGGAGACACATTTTTTTTAGTCGACTCAACTTTGACTCATTTACGTTTACCCCTGACTTAACTCTGACTCAAGCGAGAGACAATTTTTGAGTCGACTCAATTTTGACTCACTTACTTTTACTCAACTCTGACTCATGGAGGTGGTGAAAGTTGCTTGAGTCGACACGTTTTTGACTCAAGTTCAACTGACTTCACGACTTTGATTCAAATGTATTTTTGACTTTCAAAAACTCATTCGAATATGACATGTAAATACCTTTATTGTGATTTACACTGGATCAAACACACAAATATTGCATTATCATAAATATATATTGCATCCAGCTGCATTGTAAGATATATTCAAATATATTTGTTCCTAATAGCAATAATACCACTAGCGTTAATTGCTACGTATTTTTATGGTCCAATATGATATGATGCAAATATGACATAAGTGAGGAAAATGTATTTGAAGTTGGTCCTTGAGTTGGACTTAACAGTAAAACAGGTGTTAATTTCAATTGAGTTGCACTCTGCAGAGCCAATCAACAAGCTCGATACTGATAGCAGGCTAGCAGGTTGCAACACACTAACCGGTGTGTTGTATTCATGAATAGGTACTCACGAGTTACGGTAGTCATTCCTGACCTTCTGTTTGTTA
The DNA here is from genome assembly GCA_036785665.1 of Chirona hameri. Taxonomy (NCBI): domain Eukaryota; kingdom Metazoa; phylum Arthropoda; class Thecostraca; order Balanomorpha; family Balanidae; genus Chirona; species Chirona hameri. The sequence goes on from JAXIVJ010000608.1 coordinate 17,937, forward strand.
CTTACGCAACTTTGCTCAGTCAGATAGACACTAGACTGCAGTAGGAACACTGCATTTAGAACAAAGCTGTCGATAAACTATGATTAATGATACGATATTGATGTCCTTCTCATTAGTAAATAATTTAAACCACAACATCCACCACTTATCACCCAGTGTTTCACGATGGTAATATTTTGTAGCGTTTAACTCCAATACAATGCAATGCATATTGCATATTACAAACTGTCGTGGCCCAGCAAGGAAATGTTTTGATTGGCCAAAAACCTGACAATGATAAACCATCAGCTAGTAAAAGAAAGGTGAGCAGTCTCCACCGCGGGCTGGAGACTGCAGTAGCACACAACACTAACACCACAGACTGGAGACTGCAGTAGCGCACACAACACTAACACCACGGACTGGAGACTGCAGTAGCGCACACAGCAGTAACACTACGGACTGGAGACTGCAGTAGCGCACACAACACTAACACCACGGACTGGAGACTGCAGTAGCGTGCACAACACTACACCACGGACTGGAGACTGCAGTAGCGTGCACAACACTAACACCAAGGACTGGAGACTGCAGTAGCACATACAACACTAACACCACGGACTGGAGACTGCAGTAGCGCACACAGCAACTAACACCACGGACTGGAGACTGCAGAAGCGTGCACAACACTAACACCACGGAATAGAGACTGCAGTAGCGTGCACAACACTAACACCACGGAATAGAGACTGCAGTAGCACACACAACACTAACACCACGGACTGGAAGTCGAGTGACCTTCGTCACCGACGGCGGATGTTGTACCTGTCACGACGACCTGACAAAGTGAAGACTCAAGGCTAAAACACGGGACCATTAGCGCCTTAGATCCAAGAGGAGAGAGAATGTGGACCATTAGCGCCTTGGATCCAAGAGGAGAGGAGGAGGACCATTAGCGCCTTGGATCCAAGAGGAGAGAGAAAAGGAGGACCATTAGCGCCTTGGATCCAAGAGGAGAGATAATGTGGATCATTAGCGCCTTGGATCCAAGAGGAGATAGAAGGACCATTAGCGCCTTGGATCCAAGAGGAGAGAGAGAAGGAGGACCATTAGTGCCTTGGATCCAAGAGGAGAGAGAGAAGGACCATTAGTGCCTTGGATCCTAGAGGAGAGAGAAGGAGGACCATTAGCGCCTTGGATCCAAGAGGAGAGAGGAGGATCATTAGCGCCTTGGATCCAAGAGGAGAGAGGACCATTAGCGCCTTGGATCCAAGAGGAGAGAGAAGGTGGACCATTAGCGCCTTGGATCCAAGAGGAGAGAGAAGGTGGACCATTAGCGCCTTTGATCCAAGAGGAGAGAGAAGGAGGACCATTAGCGCCTTGGATCCAAGAGGAGAGAGAAGGAGGACCATTAGCGCCTTGGATCCAAGAGGAGAGAGAAGGTGGACCATTAGCGCCTTGGATCCAAGATGAGAGAGAAGGAGGACCATTAGCGCCTTGGATCCAAGAGGAGAGAGAAGGAGGACCATTAGCGCCTTTGATCCAAGAGGAGAGAGAAGGAGGACCATTAGCGTCTTGGATCCAAGAGGGGAGAGAAGGTGGACCATTAGCGCCTTGGATCCAAGAGGAGAAGGAGGACCATTAGCGCCTTTGATCCAAGAGGAGAGAGAAGGAGGACCATTAGCGCCTTGGATCCAAGAGGAGAGAGGAGGACCATTAGCGCCTTGGATCCAAGAGGAGAGAGAAGGTGGACCATTAGCGCCTTGGATCCAAGAGGAGAGAGAAGGAGGACCATTAGCGCCTTGGATCCAAGAGGAGAGAGGAGGACCATTAGCGCCTTGGATCCAAGAGGAGAGAGAAGGAGGACCATTAGCGCCTTGGATCCAAGATGAGAGAGGAGGACCATTAGCGCCTTGGATCCAAGAGGAGAGAGAAGGAGGACCATTAGCGCCTTGGATCCAAGAGGAGAGAGAGAAGGAGGACCATTAGCGCCTTGGATCCAAGAGGAGAGAGGAGGACCATTAGCGCCTTGGATCCAAGAGGAGAGAGAAGGACCATTAGCGCCTTGGATCCAAGAGGAGAGAGAAGGAGGACCATTAGCGCCTTGGATCCAAGAGGAGAGAGAAGGAGGACCATTAGCGCCTTGGATCCAAGAGGAGAGAGAAGGTGGACCATTAGCGCCTTGGATCCAAGAGGAGAGAGAAGGAGGACCATTAGCGTCTTGGATCCTAATTTGGAGGATATGGTGCTTCACCAGTGACAGCAACAACAACCACGGGGTGGAAACTGTAGTAGCTCACACGAAAGTAGCACCATATGTTGAACACTGCCATGGCTCACAGATATAAATTCATGCTTTCCCAGCCTCTGGTGACCCCAGTAATTAGGGACCTACACAGCGTGGTACTGAGAACACAGCTTTCTCAGCCTCTGATGACCCCAGTAATTAGGGACCTACACTGCGTGGTACTGAGAACACAGCTTCCCCAGCCTCTGGTGACCCCAGTAATTAGGGACCTACACAGCGTGGTACTGAGAACACAGCTTTCCCAGCCTCTGGTGACCCCAGTAATTAGGGACCTACACAGCGTGGTACTGAGAACACAGCTTTCCCAGCCTCTGGTGACCCCAGTAAGTAGGGACCTACACTGCGTGGTACTGAGAACACAGCTTTCCCAGCCTCTGGTGACCCCAGTAATTAGGGACCTACACAGCGTGGTACTGAGAACACAGCTTTCCCAGCCTCTGGTGACCCCAGTAATTAGGGACCTACACAGTGTGGTACTGAGAACACAGCTTTCCCAGCCTCTGGTGACCCCAGTAATTAGGGACCTACACAGCGTGGTACTGAGAACACAGCTTTCCCAGCCTCTGGTGACCCCTGTAATTAGGGACCTACACTGCGTGGTACTGAGAACACAGCTTTCCCAGCCTCTGGTGACCCCAGTAATTAGAGACCTACACAGCGTGGTACTGAGAACACAGCTTTCCCAGCCTCTGGTGACCCCAGTAATTAGGGACCTACACAGCGTGGTACTGAGAACACAGCTTTCCCAGCCTCTGGTGACCCCAGTATTTAGGGACCTACACAGCGTGGTACTGAGAACACAGCTTTCCCAGCCTCTGGTGACCCCAGTAATTAGGGACCTACACAGCGTGGTACTGAGAACACAGCTTTCCCAGCCTCTGGTGACCCCAGTATTTAGGGACCTACACAGCGTGGTACTGAGAACACAGCTTTCCCAGCCTCTGGTGACCCCAGTAATTAGGGACCTACACAGCGTGGTACTGAGAACACAGCTTTCCCAGCCTCTGGTGACCCCAGTAATTAGGGACCTACACAGCGTGGTACTGAGAACACAGCTTTCCCAGCCTCTGGTGACCCCAGTAATTAGGGACCTACACAGCGTGGTACTGAGAACACAGCTTTCCCAGCCTCTGGTGACCCCAGTAATTAGGGACCTACACAGCGTGGTACTGAGAACACAGCTTTCCCAAACTCTGGTGACCCCAGTAATTAGGGACCTACACAGCGTGGTACTGAGAACACAGCTTTCCCAGCCTCTGGTGACCCCAGTAATTAGGGACCTACACAGCGTGGTACTGAGAACACAGCTTTCCCAGCCTCTGGTGACCCCAGTAATTAGGGACCTACACAGCGTGGTACTGAGAACACAGCTTTCCCAGCCTCTGGTGACCCCAGTAATTAGGGACCTACACAGCGTGGTACTGAGAACACAGCTTTCCCAGCCTCTGGTGACCCCAGTAATTAGGGACCTACACAGCGTGGTACTGAGAACACAGCTTTCCCAAACTCTGGTGACCCCAGTAATTAGGGACCTACACAGCGTGGTACTGAGAACACAGCTTTCCCAGCCTCTGGTGACCCCAGTAATTAGGGACCTTCACAGTACACAGCGGAATAGCGGCGGGGACCGCTAGGTTCCTAGCTGGTCTGCGCGTGACGGCTGTCGTTATGATTGTGCGTCTGATCAGTGGACCGTCTTAGCTCCCTCCCTCGTCCCTGTTATCTGTGCCGGGTCATGGCACTGCTGACAACACGACGGTAGCGCCGCACGGGCGCGGTGGCAGAATGTGTAACTACTGTGCCGAGCCGCACAACTTCCCCGACACAAATAAATGGAGCAGAACCTGAATGTGTCGTACGGAATACATGCGAACGGTATTTGAATGTAGGTACTTAGATGTAGATATCCGTTTGGGGTTCCCATTGCATTCGCGTCGGACAGCATTAGCGGACTTAACGTAGAATGATAGACTTACTTCGCACCGGAAAGCATTAACCGGTTTAAACGTAACTACCTGGTCAAATTGATCAGATGTTAACACCACTCCGGGAAGCATGGCTTCAGGCCGACCCGGACAACAACAACAAGACTTCCCCGACAACAACAAAACCCGGAAAACAACAACAAAAACTTCCCCGACACAATGTAACAAACTCACGTCGTAACGACAACAGGTTGCAAGTCATTTCACTGCAATTATGTCGAGACCGTTATGGGCCATGCTTAAACTCTCGCCCTGCGGGAGCTTTTTCACCTTCTCCCTACGGGGGCTGACAGCCCCCCCCCCCGTTAAGTTACACACCAAGCAACTTAGAGCAATGCGGTAAGAACCAGCATGTTGTCTGTCATGAGAGGAATCTAACAGTATGCATTTTTAGGTTTCAGGTCAACGGATCACCTTCCAGGTCAAAGGAATGACCTAAGACCGACCATGTCCAAAAATTAGTATAAGTATAGCCCTTAGTATAACTTCCGAACGGAGAGAGATCAAGAGACACCGTAAACGGGAGCGTGTTACCTGTCATAACGAGAATCCAGAGGCATCCTTTTTTAGCATATAGGTCAACTAGTGACCTTTGGGGTCACCAGTTGACCTTGACAGTTGGGCCCGCTGTCGATTCGCCGTATGTTTGTCCCTCGATCCACGGTGTCTCGCCGGGCCACGCGTTCAACCGAAGCCGGAGACTTAGAACTGCAGAGGTGCAAACTCTCGTCCACGCAGAGAGGGTTTCGCTACCGGGCCGCCGCGTCATGGAACCAGCTGCCTCTGGTTGTCACTGGGCGACCGACACTGTCGGCGTTTCGCGCGTCACTGAAAACATTGACAGCCTGAGATCTGGCCGCCCGTATGGTGTTTGATTCCGGTGTTTTTACATTCGCTGTATCACCTTTTCATTTGATCAAACTTTTTATATGTATGTGCCCATCGTCCATGTGGCTTGTGCTGCGCCGACGACCAACTACTGCCGTCTTTATCCTGATGCATGTTCTTTTTGCTGTGTTTTGTTTTTACTGTGTGCTTGACGCTATTCCTGAAAAGCCATGTTGCATGGACGGATTATAGAACCAATACATGCATACATGACCTTGACGAAAAGGTCATAGGTCACGATCTAATAGATCGATCGAGCGATCGATCACGATCGATCTACACTTCAAATTTGGATAGTATGCCTATAATTGTTGTAAACTCGGCTACTTAAAATTTCAGAAAGATGCGCCGCATGTGGAAAAGGTAATGCAAGAAAAACCTCGGGGTGCTGTCAGCCCCCCCCCCCCCCCGTAGATCGAGGGTTAACTTTATTTTTCTTCTTTCAAAAACGGGCAAATCTGTGATGGGTAAGTACATGTGTTGCGAATTAGTGGGATCGCCCCATCATCCCGTGATCATCCCGTGATTGTGACGTGATCCCGTGACGTGATCACCCCAATAGGCTCTGCTTAATCACGTGTTCTGTAGAAAACCAAACAAAATAGTAACACATTCACCGATTAAATTGTCCTGAAATTTAAAAAAATAAAAATATATATATATAAAAAAGTTAGCAATGTCTTCGTTTTATTAAAGGTCAAACCCTTACCATTCCGTGGCAAAATTGACCTCTCCAGCGTCCCCATGATGTCCTGTCCCCCTCCCCTCCCGCCGAAGCTATAACTCACCGACGCTCCGCACGCTGCCGCCGCCGGCACACACACACCGCAGCGGCGCGGACAGAATACCGCCGCCGGCACACACACACCGCAGCGGCGCGGACAGAATACCGCCGCCGGCACACACACACACCGCAGCGGCGCGGACAGAATACCGCCGCCGGCACACACACCGCAGCGGCGCGGACAGAATACCGCCGCCGGCACACACACACCGCAGCGGCGCGGACAGAATACCGCCGCCGGCACACACACACCGCAGCGGCGCGGACAGAATAACTAACGAGCGTGGATGACGTGGGACGCCACACAGTGACGTCATTGGTGACTTGTCGGTCGTTCGCCGACCTGTTTTGGGGCGATATTAGCGATAACGAAGCGGTTTAGAGACTCAAGCGACTCATGCCATATTTATGATTGGGAAAATGGTCGTATCAAGATGGAGGATGGATTAGTTGGAACTGATTGTGTTTCTTCTGTTTAGATATATAATCTATGTGTGTATTCATGATATATTGTTTATCTTTGACATATTACTGAGCACAAAAGGACGAAAGTATGCTATAGATTTGTAATTCATTTAAATTTTTCCCACGACCAATATCGAAAACAAACAAAATCGGTCAAAAAATCAAACGTTTCAGAAATTGTTCAATAAGTTTCCGTGATGGCCTCGCCTTTGGAGTGCTGGCACTCTTTAATTTAATAGTCTTCAACTAAAACCACCAACAAATTTCGAATGGAACAGCCAAAAAAAGTTAGCTGGTCGATCTTTCTCATACAACCCCATGACAGCAACGTTAAACCGCCATTGACTGGGTGGGGGGGGGGGGGGGGGTGGGGGCGTTTAACCCGGCATTGACTTGGGTCTCAGCAGAACGCCATTGACTGAGGGGGGCGTTTAAACGCCCCCCCCCCCCCCGGTTATCTTCCGAAACAATGATCGCGGCGAGACGCGCAATGCGGCAATAGAAAGCTCTCAATAAGACAAATATAAAGCATGCTAAAAAAATCTCCAAAATGAGGTCAAATGTCAGGTCACCGTCAGGTCAAAGGTCAAAAACGGCGTATTTGAGTTGATGGGCCATACTTTCCATCCAAAGCCTTCGATTGCGACCAGTTTTACCCAAAGTGCTGCCAAAGGTATGATACATATCCCGCATGAGCTAAAGTGAGATTGTTGTCCAAGGTCAAGGTCAAGGTCAGGTCACAAAAGGTCACTATTCTCAAAATATCTACGAAAGTCATGCAACACATGTTTTATGAGTGATTTTCCACGTATAATTCGATAGTGACAGCCATTTTACCACCTGACTTCATTTACGTGAAGTAAATGTCAATTTCAGGTCAAGTTCAGGTCACCGAAGGTCAGAATGTTTAATTGATAAATCTAAACAAAAAAGGCATGTTGCTAAACCAGTTTTGTCTCAGAAATACAGTGGTGGCATTTATTTGTCTTATCTAGTCATTAAAAGCAAAAAAACGCAGGCTCAAAATATGACTTCATAAGTTACCCATACTTTAGATGTCATAAGTCAGTCAAAAATGAAGATATCGGTTTGAAATTTGGCATGGTAGTTTCTCTGGGGGCGGCGCCACCATGGGGGCAGGGGCGGCAGACTGCCACCCCTGCCGTGACACTGGGGTGGCATTGATCAGAGCGTGTCGCCTCTCCAGATCATACACTGATCGTGACGCATCACGCATCCGACACAAGTTTTACGCGCCTCTCGACACTTTGTGAGTGACACGGGAACTTTCTGGTCAAGTGGCCGGTCACGCGTACCTTCGATGTCAGAATCGGGCATGTCTCGTGTCACGGGCGGTTCCGTGATCGGACCCTCCCAGTTTATCATATCGGGGTAGGCGTCGGCTTCCCAGTTCAGCTGTGGAACCCTGAACCTCTCCAGTGGATGATAGGGTTGTCTCCTAGCCGCCAGAATCACATCGACCGCCCTGCACAATGATTGTGCAGGAGGTGACTAAGGAGGTCGTATAGAGAACCGCCTACTTTGCGCACTCTGAGAACGTGCTGGTGGTGATGGTGACGGACGGTGACGGACGGTGACGGATGGTGACGGACGGTGACGGATGGTGACGGACGGTGACGGACGGTGACGGATGGTGACGGATGGTGACGGATGGTGACGGACGGTGACGGATGGTGACAGATGGTGACGGATGGTGACGGACGGTGACGGATGGTGACGGACGGTGACGGACGGTGACGGACGGTGACGGATGGTGACGGACGGTGACGGATGGGGACGGATGGTGACGGATGGTGACGGATGGTGACGGATGGTGACGGATGGTGACGGATGGTGACGGACGGTGACGGACGGTGACGGACGGTGACGGACGATGACGGACGGTGACGGATGGTGACGGATGGTGACGGATGGTGACGGACGGTGACGGACGGTGACGGATGGTGACGGATGGTGACGGATGGTGAAGGATGGTGACGAATGGTGACGGATGGTGACGGACGGTGACTGATGGTGACTGATGGTGACGGATGGTGACGGACGGTGACGGACGGTGACGGATGGTGACGGATGGTGACGGACGGTGACGGACGGTGACGGACGGTGACGGATGGTGACGGATGGTGACGGACGGTGACGGATGGTGACGGATGGTGACGGATGGTGACGGATGGCGACGGATGGTGACGGATGGTGACGGACGGTGACGAACGGTGACGGATGGTGACGGACGGTGACGGATGGTGACGGACGGTGACGGGCGGTGACGGACGGTAACGGATGGTGACGGATGGTGACGTACGGTGACGGGGAGGTTCGGGGGAGGGCGGTCGATGTGATTCTGGCGGGTAGAAGACAACCTCATCATCCACTGAGGAGGTTCAGGGTTCCACAACTGAATTGGAAAGCCGACGCCTACCCTGATATGATAAACTGGGAGGGTCTGATCACGGAACCGCCCGTGACACGAGACATGCCGACTCTGACATTGAAGGTGCGCGTGACCTGCCACTGGACCTGCCTAAGTTCCCGTGTCACTCACAAAGTGTCGAGAGGCGCGTCAAACTTGTGTCGGATGCGTGATGCGTCACGATCAGTGTATGATCAGGAGAGGCGACACGCTCTGATCGTGTTACGGCAGGCGGCGAGCGCTGCGAGGAAAAAGTTTGTTATCAAGGCAGACTTCGACCTCTGAGTCTACTTTCATGTATGACTACTAAGTGTGTCGGGTCGTGCTGCTTCTAACCCGCACTGAGTGCAGTTTGCGCTGGAAGTACTTAGTACGTTCGAAGTGCCGTAAATATTTCAGACTGCAACCATGACTGCGACCTTCGATTGTTGTCGGTGCTGTTTTGGAGCGTAGGTCTATCTACTCTGAAGAAGATAATGGTTAACGCTCCCTATCCTGTCGTGTACGTACGATTATATGTATATGATTGTCCCCATGTCAGTTGATTTGTCTTTGTGAGCACAGACTGATGACTATGCTAACCGTCAACGTCGTTCATACTGGGAACCAGGTTCGTTCGTCCCTCCTGGACTTATAACAACAAATGCAAAATATGGACAAGCTTGATTTGAACTTGCATTGTTACGAGAACAGCGTTCAGATCAGTACGAATAAAATCAAATTTGAATTACATGACAAACTGTCAAGTGGACGTGTAATTTGTATGAAATGGCAGGTAATATCAATTCGAAATACCTGGATGTAGACCGGACTCGGACAAACCCGAAACGTGAGACCCGGCGAAGTCACTCCTATTTTCCAAAATGATGAATGAAATTCTAACATAGGACACAGCCACCAGACTTGGCCTTTATTTCAACGGGTCCGGATACGGGATCTGTGGGTCCAGTCACGGCCACCATTACTATGGAACCACCTAGAAGAATCGTCATAACTTGCGCGCCGCGCGCCCGGCCGTCCGGCCGCCGACGCAGCGAGCCGCGTGGTGTTAGCGGCCTGCCGCCACAGTCTTACATAAGGCGCGGTGCCGTAGAGACTGCAACGCCGGGAGCAGCCGACATGGGTTCACTCCAGATTGATGCGCTTATCTAAAGCGGTCACAGATCGGAATGCGATTTTGCATGTGGTCTTACAAATGTATAAGGTCACTTTTTCAGCTGTTGTACATTGCACTTTCCAAAAAAGTGATGTTTCACTCCACTTTAGTACAGCCTCTGACAGCGGACCCCCCTCTCCGGCGCACCGTGTGGGCGGAACATGACTCCACTCGACCGAGAATTGTGGAAGCTTGGAGTGTCTCATGTAAAATCGGAGGCCATTCCAGGAATCTTGAAGAACCAAGCTTCCCATTGAGCATCAATTATTGTATCCATCTCTCTTAGATAACAAATTAAGGGGGGGTAACTACCATGCCACTTTGCATTGCCTTAACACTGTGGAGCGGGATTCAACTGCCTTGGTGACGTTACGGCTACCAAACAACTTGCGCCCCCCCCCCCCCCACGATGTAAACATTGCGACCACGGGGAAGCAATCGCCAAGGACCCCTACCGGCCGGGCTGTCTAATGCCGGCCGCCATCTTGCCGGTACCAAAAAGGCGGCCGGGCACGCGGCCGCCCGTGTTAATTAAAGGATGGGGAGGCGGGTGCACCGGCTGACATTTTACAATATATCATTCAATTTGGAACGAAAAACCGGTGTCTCTGCAGTGTCCACTGCCATCTGACTTCTGAGTCAAATTAAAATGTGAAAAGGTAGTCATATTGCGCAGTCATATAAGGTAGTCAGTCATACCACAAGTAGTTCGCTCAATATATTGTAAAATGTCAGCCGGTGTACCCGCCTTCCCATCCTTTAACACGGGCGGCCGCGCGCCCGGCCGGCTTTTTGGTACCGGCAAGATGGCGGCCGGCATTAGACCAGTCTTCCGGCCAATGCGCGTATAGGGTTCAGTGATTGCGACCAAGACCGTATAAGAATTGCGAAGATTCCGACTATGCGTCAGGGGGGCTTACTCGCGTGTGTTTTTTTTAGTAAGTGTGATACTGCAAATAGCGCTCTGCAGTATCGCACTTGCTAAAAAAAATACACGCCAATCGAATACCAGCTTCTCATTGGTCGTGACGTCAGCGGCACTGACTTTCCCCTGCCGGCTATGTGACTGTGAATGTGACCTTTGATGACCTTTGACGTTTCCACCGCAGCGCGCAGCTTTTCGCCACGCGGATTTACTGGAATCGGTCGTTTGACCCAGGGGGTTGTCATCTCTGCAGCCGCCATAGACTTAAAGGGAGTGTGCCTACTGACCTCGCTTATTTGGAGTTATTGCCACTGGTCTATAGAACACAATTTTCTGAATTGAACCATTACTTCATTTCTCCAGATTCACCCTAGTTGCTGAGATATTCAAAGACTCCAGTAATTTGCTTGGGAGCAAAAAGTTATCGGGTAGACTCCAGATGACTTCCCACTACTAAAAGCACTGCAACTATCGATTACACCGCTAGTATATCGTTATCAACGGGCAATAGAAATTCGACCAAACAGCTCGTGCGCGCTGATAGCAGCTGCCGAACAGAACCTGGGCGGCCATCATGCTTTTCGACGGTTTGTTTACATTGAACCAGACTGGTTGTATGCGATGCGATCTAATTGTATGCGATGTTCGGGCTTGCACTAAGAGCTGGAGTTTTCGCAGCAGTTGGCCGCCAGGGACCGCTAGTGAGCTATGGTGTTAGCCCTGGCTCACTAGTGGTCTCTGGCGGCCAACTGCTGCGAAAGCTCCAGCTTTTATTGCGAGCTATCTTGTTCGTATCTTCGGTAGTTGTGTCATCGTGGTATTTGTTAGATAATGGGTATCGTCATTCCAGTAACTTGACAATATTGGCTAATGCTTTGACAAATCTTAAAACAAACACAATAACGGTCATCTGGGGAAATGCCGCACCAGTGCTGCGTCCGTGGTTGCAGATACAAAAAGCGTGCACATGACTACGAAGGAGTACCTCGATCGCTGCACCGGTGCGAGACGTGTTGTCATACGATATTGACTGATAGTTGTTTGAATAAAAATAATTATTGAACACCTAAGCCTGTTGGCTATTATAATGTATTTTAAATGTTAGGTAAGGCATAAAGACATAAAGACATAAAGACATAAAAGAAAAGTGCAACAAAGAGCCTCTTGGGCCCATCCGAGGTTGCACCCCACCCCACCCACACCCCCCCCCCCCCCCCCACCAGTCTCGCCCCTTCAAATCACCTTACTCTACCTGCATAAAAGAAGGCCAATCCCACGAGTATTTATGAACTAATCCCTTCTCTGTAAAGTATTTATCTAATCTAATTTTGAAGGAAGCAAGTGTCACTGCATCAGCGACATCCCCTGGTAGCATATTCCAATGTCCTACAACCCTTCTACTGAAAAATGACTGTCGTAGCCTAGTCCTACTTTGTTTCATAATGAGTTTATGCTGATGACCTCTACCTCGATTTTCCCTATTGAACTCAAACATACCCTTTAAATATCCAGAATGCTGACTATTTACAAATTTGAAGACTTCAATTATATCTCCTCTTAGCCTTCTATATCTAAGTGAAAACATACCCAATTTCTTTAATCTATCTGCATAAGGTAAACTACCAAGACAATTAACATTTTTGTTGCCCTTTTTTGAACTCTTTCTAACAACCAGCAATCTTTCTCATATGTTGGAGACCAGGCTTGTACACAATACTCCAAATGTGGTCTAACGTATGCACAATACAGTTTTGTTATTACCTTTTCACTCTTGTAGGAAACATTTCTGTTAATGGCCCCTAGCATTCTAAGTGCCTTTTTCCTAGCTTCTACAACCTGGTCTGACGCTGATAGTCTATTGTTTACCACGACACCTAAATCTCTTTCCTTTTCAATCTGCTCCATTTTCTGCCCACCCATTTCATACCTATGTTTACTGCTAACCCGTCCAGCGTGCATAATCTTACATTTACTCAAATTGAATTTCATCTGCCATGCTTCAGACCACTCAACTAGCTTGTCCAGATCTGATTGAAAAACATCCTGATCATGTTTTCCTCTAATAATCCTGACAACTTTTAGATCGTCTGCAAATTTCAAGACTTTGCTGTCTATACTGTTCTCAATTGCATTCACAAATATTATAAAAAGCAATGGGCCCAGGACTGAGCCCTGTGGAACCCCACTGAGAACCTCCTTCCATTGTGATTGGCACCCATTCAATATAACCCTTTGCTGGCGTCCTGAAAGCCACGTTTCTATCCAATCCAGAATCTTGCCCCTGATCCCATGAATTTTAAGTTGCAACCCCAGTCTTGTATGGGGGACTTTGTCAAATGCTTTACTGAAATCAAGAAAAGCTACATCTAGCTGTTTACCCTGATCAAAGCTATATGTTGCAACATCCAAAAACTCCAGAAGATTAGTTAAACAAGAACGGCCCTTCCTAAAGCCATGCTGTGTATCCTTGAGTTCATTTTGCTCCAAGAATTCAACAATCTTATCTTTGATGATTGATTCAAGCACCTTGCAGACTAATGAGGTCAGTATTAAGGCAGTATTCGTCATTGGCATAGGCCGTCTTCAGGTTAGTCAGTAACCTGATTCTGATTCTTAACACATAATAAATGTGAAAAATCAATGGTTCATAATTTACAAATCTGTGTAGGTATTTTTAAGTATTTTAAAATTAATTAGCAACATTAACATGACATATAGACATAACTGCAACTAATCAGATTGGTAACCTGAACATGGACTATGATTGAAATTTGTCCCTTATTAAAAACATGTCATTAGCGTAAGCGTAAGGCTTCAGTTTTTATAATTGTTTTTGTCTCAATGATCATCTTCAAAAGAGCTATTAGATATTATAATTGTATTTTAATGTTTATTTTTGATAGATCATTCAATAAATATGTTGAATTATTTTTGACAAAGAAAATGCCTTTCATGTTTGGTCCAGACTGGCTATTGATTTTTTTTTGGGGTGGGATGATTCAATCACGATTCATTTTTGAACCTGAATGATTCAATCACTGTTTGATTCATGGAGCAAATTTGAGAGAATTGGTTAAATAAACTAAATCAATGCAGAAATAATTTTGCATTTATATGTTTTGTATTTCAGGGTACCAGTGGCGGACAGCCACTGGCTGCTTGGATGGCAGCATGCGGATCGAAGGACGCTGACTCAAAATCCTATGACAATGCGTGTGTGCTCCAGGCACTTTGAGTCTCATGATTATGAGTCAGAATCACATGTTCAGTTGAAGAAGTTTGCCATCCCATCACTGGTACGTGTTGATCCTTACCGCTTGTGTATTAAAGTAGGTGCTTAACTTTGATAAACTTTGCCTTGTGAAGGAATACACATTTTGGCAGCACTGATTTCTTTGAAAATCATTGCAACGGCTTACCATTTGGGCCAAATTTATTTTACACTTTATTGATTAGCATCAGAGATCCAGGGGGCAATGGGACACATGCCCCACAAAACGTCTGAGGAGGGCCCCCTCTGTGGACGGTTGGGCCTGGGTCCATCCGTGTCTGAGGACCTGAGGGCCCTTGCCAAGCCCGGGGTACAGCCATGACTGAGAAGGCCCTTTCCAGACCTTTGATGGCCCAACACTGGTCTGAAAGGGCCCTCGCTGGGCCTGAGAGGGCATTTACCAAGCTTAGAGGCCTTACGACAGTCCAAGGGGCCCTTACCAGGCTAAGGGAGCACAAAGCTGGTTTGAGAGGGTCCTTCCCAGGTCTGCACATGCTGGTGGTCCTCTCAGGCCAGCATGGGGCGCTCTCAAGTCTTGCAAGGGCCCTACAAGACTGGCATAGGCCCTCTCAGGCTTGACAAGGGCCTTCTCATACCTGAAAATACACTTGGACCGACTGCAGGCCCTTTCAGACTGGCAAAAATGTTTGGGAGCCCCTTGCAGCTCATGGGCCCTTTGACGTCTGATGTGCCACCGCCCCCCACCCCCATTTTCTTTCCTGGATCCGCCGCTGACTAGCATGAGAGGTTTGCCAGTGTGGTATGCAAGTGTGTTGGTGAGAAGTAGGCACGTAGCCAGGATTTCGTCCAGGGGGGGGGGGGGGGCGGCGCCTCGAAAGGGCCCCTTCCCGAGCGTTGAAAGGGCCCCTTCCTAAACGTTGAAAGGCCCCCCCCCAAAAAAAAAAAAAATATCATGAAAAGGCACGTTATAAGGCTGGAAAATGCAGTATGGCAGGTATGGAATGGGCCATACCAACGTTTAGGAGCTTGAGTTAGCAAACTGCCACATCAACTTTGGAACCAGCGACACGAATTTGGAATCAGCTATACCAACTTGGAATATTTTTTTAAGCTCAAGAGCTGGAACTCTTAAACAAATTGCGCAGCGGAGCGGCGCGAAAATTTTGAGTATTATGCCCTGTGTTGGTTTCTCATCAATGCGTCGCATTGATGGTCGCGTCGCATATGGTGCGAACCTCTAAAATTGCTAAATGGTGCGTTAAAAAGTGCGGGGGAAAAGTGCTAAAGTGAACTATTTCACCCAATAATATAGGAAAGTAGCAACATAACACATAAATGCGCCGATAAACTGGCCGATTTTTTTCCTAACCCGCATATAATTGAATTTGTAGTTAAATTGCGCCGCGGAGCGGTGCGAAAATTTTCAGTTTTATTCCCTGTACAATTGTAAGCATTCTTACTGTTGAAAGGCCCAAGGTCCCTTCAGATCGTCTAGGGGCTCCTCTGACCTTTTCTACGCCCTTCCGACCTGTTCAGGGACTCATCTGCGATCCGCGAAACGAAAAGACATGATGTGGAGTGGGTGATATATAATACAAAGAGGGCTTACTCAACAGGAAAAAATAAAATCTGATCTTTCGGGTATATTGTAGCACCCTGACGAAGGGTGTTACAATATACCCGAAAGCTCCGCTTTTAATATTTGTATTGTGGAGTAAGTCCTCCTTGTTTTAATCTTCATCTGGGATCTCTACGTGCTTTGACCCTTCCGGTCTCACCAGAGACTCCTCTGACCTTCCAAGAAGCCCCCCTTGGGTGTCAAGGGGCCCATTCGGCCTGTTCAGAGGTCCTTTCGACCTGGCCAGGGACTGCACTGGCTGCTTTGTCGCCCTGCCGACATACTCAGGGGCAGGGGCGGCGGATTGCGGGGCGCAGGGTACCCAAAATCCCCCCTCAAATGAAAATCCTGGGGAGGGGAAGGGTCATGTTGCCCCCAGATTGAGCAGGCTAAAATCTGGGGGGGGGGGCAAAACTACCCTTTGCCCCCAGGATTTTCGACTGGGGGGAATTTTGGGTACCCTGCCACCGCAATCCGCCGCCCCTGCCCAGTGGTCCCTCCGACCTGCCCAGGCCCCCTCCAGTCTGGCTAGGAACTCATCCGGCATGTTCAAGGGACCTTCCGACCGGCCCAGGGACCCTTTCGGTCTAGCCAGGGGCCCCTCTGACTTGCCCAGGAGCCCCTCCGATCGGCCCAGCGACTCTTCTGGTCGGCCTGCGCTGACTGCTTTGTCGCCCTGCCGACATGCTCAAGGGGCTCTCCGACCTGCCCTGGAGCCCCTCCGTGCTGGCCAGGGGCCACTTCGGCATGTTCAGTGGCCCTTCTTACCCGTCCAGGGGTCCTTTCGGTCTGGTCAGGGGCCCCTCCGATCTGCGCAGGGGCCCTTTTAACTTTCTAGGGGCCATCTGGTCTCTCCAGGGGCCCTCTGGTCTCTCCAGGGGCCCTTTAACTTTCTAAGGGGCCCTTCCGACCTAGCAAGGAACTGCGCTGGCTGCTTTGTCGCCTTGCGACATGCTCCGAGGGCCCTCCCACCTGCCCTGGGGCCCCTCTGTGCTGGCTAGAGGCTCATTCGGATGTTCAGGGGCCCTTCTGACCCACCTAGGGGCCCTTTCGGTCTGGTCAGGGCCCCTCTGACCTGCACAGGGGCCCTCTTAACTTCCCAGGGGCCCTCTGGTCTGTACAGGGGCCCTCCAACCTGCTCAGGGGCCCTTATGACCTGGAAAAGGACTGCGCTGGCCGCTTTGTCGCCCTGTCGAAATGCTCAGGGGCCTCTCAACCTGCCCAGGGGCCCCTCTGTGCTGGCTGGGGGGCCCATTCGACGTGCTCAGGGGCTCTGACCCGCTCAGGGGCCCTTTCGGTCTGGCCAGGGGCCCCTCTGACATGAACAGGGCTCTTTTGAACGTCCAAGGGGCCCTCTGGTCTTTCAGAGAGAGCCCTAGTGGCCCTAAAGGGCCTCTGAAGTCCTCTAAACTCTCTAAAGACCACGCTTCGTGTATTAAAGAGCCTATGATACCGCGCTTCGCGCGGTCTCGTCGGCCCTTTTCGGCGCGCGCAGCGCGCCGAAAAGGGCCCTCGCGCGCCAAAAAGGGTCCTCCTGGCCTCCAGGGGGGGGGGGGGGGCGCCCCCGCCGCCCTCCCCTTGGCTACGTGCCTGGTGAGAAGTACAAGAAGAAGTGAAATTAAATATGTCTGTGTAATTTTGCTTCAGTATTACTGCTTACAAATGCATATTTCTCAAGCATTTCAAAGTACACTACTGGTACATACTGGGTTCCCGTGGTATTTTGTCCAAGCATAGCACGACTTAATTTTTCCTGATCTGTGTATGTCTGTTCATGTGATTTGAATTACACTATAACATAATAAATAATCGAGTAAATTGTAAAATACATCATTCAGTATCTAATGGCATTATATCATTCCCATTTCCACATTTCATGACCTGAGTGACATTGCCTTTCCAGCACCTTCCTGACATGGCTCCGGAGCTTGCAGACGGTCCATCAGCTCTGGTAACCAGTGGCAGCAGTGAAGCTCGGCTGAAAAGGAGCGGCACACACGTGCTGGGTGTCACGGGACAGCTGCAGTTGTTGGGCGCGCGCGACCGGCCGGCGCGGCTGAATAGGAGCGACCTGATCTCTGTCTGTGTGTGTGGCCTGCAGGAAGACGGGGGGGGGCTGGGGCTGGGCTGCCTCCAGATGGATGAGCAGGATTTTGACAGCTCATTGAGTGTGAGGTAGGGGGAGGGGGGCAAACACCTAGCTCCCCCCCGTCTCAAAATGTGGCAGCGCCCTTGCATGTGTGTGTGCCCTGTTTTGAGATACGACTGATGCCTGATCTGACCCGACCTCTAGCTTGACCTCTGACTTGACCTCCGGCTTGACCTCTGACCGACCTCCGACATGACATCTGACCCGACCTCTGACATGCCATCTGATCCGACCTCTGACATGACATCTGACCCGACCTCTGACATCTGACCCGACCTATGACCCGACCTGACATGACAGCTGAGCTGACCTCACTGTGCGTGACATGCAGGGGGCCACTTGTCATCTGATCTGACCTGACCTCTGTCTGTGTATGACCTGGAAGGAAACACGGCTGCTATCTGACATCTGGTCCGACCCCTGACATGACATCTGACCTGACCTCAATGTGCGTGTCGTGACATGCAGGGGACGCTGTTTGCCATTTGACCTCTGACATGACCCCTGTCTGTGAGTGGCTTGCAGGGAGACACGGCTGCCGTCTGACCTCTGATCTGACCTCTGCCTGTGTGACCCAATGGGAGAAATGGATGCTGTTTGACCTCTCACATGCCTGAACTCTGTGCAGGGGCGTCCCCCCCCCCCCTCCCCCTTCCCCCCCCCCCCCCCCCCCCCCCCCCCCCCCCCCCGGGGGCAGAGTAGCAGGATTTTAACAGCTCAATGAAAGTGAGGTAGAGAGGGGAACACCTGCCTGCTCCCCCCCCCCCTCCCCCGTCTCACAATATTGTGACAGCGCCCTTGCATCTGTATCTTGTGTGTGCCCTGCTTGGATACACAGCTGCTGCCTGATCTCTGGCCAGATATTTGACCTGACCTCCGGGTTGACCTCTGACCTGACTTCTGACCCGACCTCTGACATAACATCTGACCCGACCTCTGACATGACATCTGACCCGACCTCTGTAATGACATCTGACCCGACCTCTGCCATGACATCTGACCCGACCTCTGACATGACATCTGACCCGACCTCTGCAAGCCATCTGACCTAACCTCACTCTGCGCGTGACCTGCATGGGGACGCTGTTTGACATCTGGTCTGACCTCTGTCTGTGCGTGACCTGGTAGGAGACGCGACTGCTGTCTGACCGCTGGTCCGACCTCTGGCATGGCATCTGACCCGACCTCTGACATGACATCTGATCCGGCCTCTGACATGACATCTGATCCGACCTCTGACATGACATCTGACCTGACCTCACTCTGTGCGTGACCTGCAGGGGGACGCTGTTTGACATCTGACATGGCCTCTGTCTGTTAACTGGTAGGAGACGCGACTGCTGTCTGACCGCTGGTCTGACCTCTGGCATGACATCTGACCTGTCCTGTGTCTGTATGTCTCTATATGACCTGCAGGCATACTGTCTGACTTCTGACCTGACCTCGGTATGTGGCTGTAGTTAGGCACAACTTCTGACCTCTGACTTATATCGCACAGTTGATGTTAACCCGCGCCGTGCCGGTGCTCGGCGCCACCTTCGCCGTGCCGGGGGGACGTTTCGACGCCCCCTTCTAACTCTGCCCCTAGGCAATGTAGCGCAAAACGAAAAATAGCGTTGGAAAGCTCGTCAAAAATGATTTAGAAACTACTTCAGTCATTTTTTCACTCAGGTTATTATTGAGGTCACCAGAGGTCATCATAGGTCAAATTTTCCCGTTTTAGGTAACTTGATCCTGAAATCCCACGATATCTCGGGAACTATGATAGCTAGGACGAAACCGAAAAAGCAATAGATAGCTCTTGAAACGCTCCAGTAACGTTTTACCGTCAGATTTGTGTTCAGGTCAATAGTTGAGGCTCCAGAGGTCATCAAAGGTCAAAATGGCTGTTATCTTGGGAAAAGTTTTTTCGCGAATAACTTTTTTGCTATTCAAGATAGAGCATTGATTGTGGCTCCATAGTGTTTCCATCGGCAAGGCGCATCGAAAAAAATACATCTTGACCTTGGAAAGTCAATTTAAAAAATTGACCTCAGGTGAAGGTCACATGGTGACCAAGTCGATCACGGTGGGTCATGTTGCATATAGGTCGATGCGGCTTGACGATAAAATCACATTCGTGCCTTCTTCAAGTTTCTATCTCTCTTCGATCAAAAGTTATTGGCAAAAAAGTGTATGTGACCTCATGTGACCTCGGATGACCTTGTGGGGGGTCAAATAAACCAAAATAGTATCTGGGTAATGAAGAATGGTCTATTACCATATGATCCTGAAGAAAAAACGTTGATTGGATGCGTTTACATGGAAAGCAAAGCATTTCAATATTTCCCCGTTGACTTATAATGGGGAAGGTCACGTGATCGATCAGACCTTAGGTCACCGAATAAAAAAATCCGAGATATGCAAATTGTAGGTAATGATATCCTTATCAAACTCTAAAAGTTTAAAAGTGATCACCCGGAAACTGTAGACGTGGCACGACCACAAACTTTTTCTGAGGTTGGGTCACGTAACCTGACCTGGTGACCTGACCTGATAAGACCTGAAACTTTTGGTTTCACAAAAGTTGTAAAAATGTTCAGCGGACAGGTACTGAAAATTTCAGCTACCTGGCTTCAACGGTTTTTTATCTATTGGCAAAAAACGGAGGGGGGGGGCGTCTAAACGCCACCCCCCCCCCCCCCCCCCCCCCCCCCCCGGCACGGCGCGGGTTTTAACATGGAGTACTTGTTCGTTTGTTGTACATTTCTAAGGTGCGGAGGAAAGGTGAAATGGTGACATCATTTGCTGTGGAGAATGGAATTGGTCATGTTTGGTATTGTTATTGTTACGTTGCTATTGCTTTTACTAAAATGTAAAATGTATGAATGGCTCATCCGTTGACTTTGTTGTTTCATAATACAGCCAGAACAAGTAAGCATGGTTTTTCTCGGTGTTTGAACCAGGACTTAGTGACTGCGCCTCTGGTCTAGTTCTAAGACCGCTGTAGCTGAGTTGTGACGCTGATATGTGATGTCCTACTAGACAGTCAGTCAATCGAACGGGACGTTGACGCTACGTGTGGTAGTACTAAAAATGATAAAAGAGAAGAAACGATTCATGAAACCATTTATTCAGAAAACCACTCGTTTGATTGTAAGCATTATTTAATGAAGCTTGTAACTTAAATCAACGGTAAAGGCTGCGTAAAACCATGTATTCATCGTAACAATCATTTTGAACGATAAATAAAGACTCGCCCGGCTGTCGTGACATTCCTGGCTGGGCGAGACGCCGCCGCTACCACCGATGTTTCATTACAGCTTCTCAGTACGCCCTCCCGCCAACGAGTTGCGGAACAACCGACGCAGACAACAACATAACAAGGAAGCCTGAAGGCAGTGAATACTGAACACAATATAAGATTGGCACTGTTGTGTGACAAAAAATAGCAACCCACCACAATGGAGAATGAAGACAGAAATCTCCCACAAAAAAAAACACAGTAACATTGTTCTTGGCTACTGGTGTCTTAAACGAGAAAAGTACACCATTGTTGAAATATTGCTTTCCCATTTTCACAAAAAGGGAAAAAAATATCACCAGAAATGGGGAAAATCGCCCCCTCCCATTCCAATTATATTAAATTATATATTGAAGATGTCCATTTTTGTCATATTCACTTCATGTAAGTGCAATAAAATTATTGCAAATGCAAATAAATCTGCAAAATAATTGCAAATAAATATATTGCAATAAAAAGACCATAGGGCATAGACACATGCTGTTGAAATGCATCTAAATCAGCGTTACCAGCTTTACAGCTTTCCATAAACTTGCACTCTTCTTCTTAGTTAGTCATCCAAGATTCATCTTTCCTCACTGCTTATATTTTTTATATACAATCACAGCTCTATGATACCAGTAACACTGCAGCCAAGGCCATTGCAGCCATCACTCGAAACTTGTGCAATATGTACCTACATGTATTGAATAAGTGGTGGAGTAGTGTGATTGTATGCCATTTTGTACTGAAAATATGTATTGTCAATATAAGCAGACTTTGATTCAACATTTGTAATGACTCAATCACAATTCATTTAATCCTTGGGACCTGAATTATTAAATCACCATTTGATTCATGGATTTTTTTTAGAATCGTTTTTTTCAGATTCAAAGAATACAAAAAATATGTTAATTGATTCACATTTGCTTCAACATTTAAATTATATATGACATTTAAGTTATATCAAAATTTAAATATATACACGACTGAGGGAGATAATCTTGCTAAGGAGCTCAGTATCGTTTGGATCAGTGAGGCCATGCGGCCTTTCTAAATTCTCCATGTTTGTAAGTATAAGTAAGTATAAGTATTAAATATATATGTTGAATTTGTCAAATCAATAAAAATGGAAACGTACCTACATGTGTGTGGTCATTAAACCATTGTTACAGCAAAAATATCAGATTGGCCATTATTGTCTTATATTGACAATTTATATTGAAAATAACTTACATTTACATTGCCAATTTAGGTATGTGTAAATCCATTAACATAAATCACACATGTTCCTCACTTAACTTATTTGCCTTTTAAAGTTAAAAACACTCATCACTTTTTAGCTGGTACCATGGACGCAGGCTAACACCATTGGTAGCTGTTGGTAGGGTGAACTGCTGTAACCTCGGACACATCATAACCTTGGACTTTTTATGCCATCAGAATGTTAACAATACAGACACACTGTGCGCCAGTAGCCCCTATACTCTGATGGCATGACAAGCCTGAGGTAAGACATGTCTGAAGATTGGGCTTTTACCATACCTACAGTGTTATAGGTAACAACTTGCAGTAAATATCCGGTAGCTAATTCCCATTCTCATAAAACTATAATTAAATTGTGTTCACACAATGTATATTTTTAACATAAAGGTAGGTGTAGCATGTATTGATGTCTTACTTATTCTAAATTGAAATAAGTATTAACTGCGCATAGGTGGTAGGTACCTACCTAGTACCTACCACAACAATAAGAAACATGGAATTAAATTGAATTACAGGCTCCTAGAATTGCTTTGGAGCTGGTGTGCGGAGTGGAAAACTCTGACTAAAATAAGTATAAAGAGTGGAAAATTAAACCAAAAAGCATATGTACCAGGCTTTATCGCCCAATTACCTGCTCACCAAAATTAGTTATTACCTATGCCAATTTGCACCTGTCTTTTCGTCCACAGGCTGTCCCTATCATTACATCCATAAATCAGTATCAGGTTTCCAATTATCCAATACATTTTAAAATAAGGAGTGGGAAATTCACAGTAAAACTCAGGAAAAAGAGTGGAAAAATAGTATTCATAGGGTTTCATTTTCCACCCAAATTTCCCAATGCTAGGACACTGAATTAAAATGTATCTAAATCGGCCTTTTTACAGTTTGCAATAAACTTACACAGCTTTCTGTAGTCAAAGAGGTCAATATCTCACTTTAGTATTTACCAAATCATTACTTTTGATCCAACAGGAGCTATACGATCCCAGATAAACTGCAACCACCAGCACCAACCCCAAACCCAAGGTGATATATCCCCAAACCCAAGGCGATAAGTATAACCCAAACCCACGGAAGCGCACGTATTGAATAGGCGGAACGTATTTTATCTACCGTGGCCTGGGCGAAACGATCGGCCTGTATTTTGTCTTAGGTGCGTCGCTCACGTAGCAATTTGTTACCTCTGATTACCTTCACCGTAGTGGGGATCGTTTTTTCGATATCGAAACGAAAAATAAGTAAAAACAATATAAGTGAAAATTCAACTAAAGGGGCTCCAGATGTAAATTTCGTTGTATCCAACCATCACAACAATAGCTACTTATCGTAGGAAAAATAATTTTGACAGATCAAAACAGTAGGCACACTCCCTTTAAAGGGAGTGTGCCTACTGTTTTGGAATTTCAAAAAAAAAACGGTAAGTAGCTATTGGTTTGATTGTTGTATATGAAGAAATTCACATCTGGAGCCGCTTTAGTTGAATTTTCACTTATATTGTTTTTTTGCTTATTTTTTGTTTTGATATCTATAAAACGATCGCCACTATGGGGATGTTATGTAAAGCGGCGCACATAAGACAATACAATTTCGGTCACATCATGCAAGATAGAAAGCCAAGTTTATCACCGCACGTTCTTGCCACTGTGAACTTTATTATGTGCAAGTTTCGTAGCTCTACATTGATATCCTCTTCAAAAAATGGCCATCGGCCATCATCGAAACGGCCATCATCGAAAAACATGATTGCCGTCCAGTTTCTGTTCGGCTGCTGCTATCAGCGTGCACTAGCTGTTTTGTTAAATTGCTATTGGCCGGCGCTAGCAATATTCTAGCAGTTTAAAGGGAGTGTGCCTACTGTTTTGATCTGTCAAAATTATTTTTCCTACGATAAGTAGCTATTGTTGTGATGGTTGGACACAACGAAAATACCTTTAGTTGAATTTTCACTTAAATTGCTTTTACTTATTTTTCGTTTCGATATCGAAAAAAACGATCCCCACTACGGTGAAGGTAATCAGAGGTAACAAATTGCTACGTGAACGACGCACCTAAGACAAAATACAGGCCGATCGTTTCGCCCAGGCCACGGTAGATAAAATACGTCCCGCCTATTCAATACGTGCGCTTGCGTGGGTTTGGGTTTGGGTTATACATATCGCCTTGGGTTTGGGGATATATCACCTTGGGTTTGGGGTTGGTGCTGGTGGTTGCAGTTTATCTGGGATCGTATAGCTCCTGTTGTATCAAAAGTAATGATTTGGTAAATACTAAAGTGAGATATTGACCTCTTTGACTACAGAAAGCTGCGTAAGTTTATTGAAAACTGTAAAAAGGCCGATTTAGATACATTTTAATTCAGTGTCCTAGCATTGGGAAATTTGGGTGGAAAATGACACCCTATGAATACTATTTTTCCACTCTTTTTCCTGAGTTTTACTGTGAATTTCCCACTCCTTATTTTAAAATGTATTGGATAATTGGAAACCTGATACTGATTTATGGATGTAATGATAGGGACAGCCTGAGGACGAAAAGACAGGTACAAATTGGCATAGGTAATAACTAATTTTGGTGAGCAGGTAATTGGATGATAAGGCCTGGTACATATGCTTTTTGGTTTAATTTCCCACCCTTTATACTTATTTTAGTCAGAGTTTTCCACTCCGCACACCAGCTCCAAAGCAATTCTAGGAGCCTGTAATTCAATTTAATTCCATGTTTCTTATTGTTGTGGTAGGTACTAGGTAGGTACCTACCACCTATGCACAGTTAATACTTACTTCAATTTAGAATAAGTAAGACATCGATACATGCTACACCTACCTTTATGTTAAAAATATCAATTGTGTGAACACAATTTAATTATACTTTTATGAGGATGGGAATTAGCTACCAGATATTTACTGCAAGTTGGTACCTGCAGGTATGGTAAAAGCCCAATCTTCAGACATGTCTTACCTCAGGCTTGTCATGCTATCAGAGTTATAGGGGCTACTGGCACACAGTGTGTCTGTATTGTTAACAATCTGATGGCATAAAAAGTCCAAGGTTATGATGTGTCCGAGGTTACAGCAGTTCACCCTACCAACAGCTACCAATGGTGTTAGCCTGCGTCCATGGTACCAGCTAAAAGTGATGAGTGTTTTTAACTTTAAAAGGCAAATAAGTTAAGTGAGGAACATGTGTGATTTATGTTAATGGATTTACACATACCTAAATTGGCAATGTAAATGTAAGTAATTTTCAATATAAATTGTCAATACAAGACAATAATGGCCAATCTGATATTTTTGCTGTAACAATGGTTTAATGACCACACACATGTAGGTATGTTTCCATATTTATTGATTTGACAAATTCAACATATATATTTAATACTTATACTTACTTATAATTATAAACATGCAGAATTTAGAAAGGCCACATGGCCTCACTGATCCAAACGATACTGAGCTCCTTAGCAAGATTCTCTCCCTCAGTCGTGTATATATTTAAATGTTGATATAACTTAAATGTCATATATATTTAAATGTTGAAGCAAATGTGAATCAATTAACATATTTTTTTTATTCTTTGAATCTGAAAAACGATTCTAAAAAAATCCATGAATCAAATGGTGAATTAATCATTCAGGTCCCAAAGATGAAATGAATTGTGATTGAATCATTAAAAATGTTGAATCAATAACCAGTCTGCTTATATTGACAATACATATTGTCAGTACAAAATGGCATATAATCACACTACTCCACCTGCCACCACCTATTCAATACATGTAGGTACATATTGCACAAGTTTCGGGTGATGGCTGCAATCAAGGTTACTTTACTAATAGCTGCAATGACCTTGGCTACAGTGTTACTGGTATCATAGAGCTGTGATTGTATAGAAAAAAATATAAGCAGTGAGGAAAGATGACTCTTGGATGACTAACTAAGAAGAAGAGTGCAAGTTTATGGAAAGCTGTAAAGCTGGTAACGCTGATTTAGATGCATTTCAACATCATGTGTCTATGCCCTATGGTATTTTTATTGCAATATATTTATTTGCAATTATTTTGCAGATTTATTTACATTTGCAATTATTTTATTGCACTTACATGAAGTAAATATTAAAAAAAATGGACATCTTCAATATATAATTTAATATAATTGGCATTGGAATGGGAGGGGGCGATTTTCTCCATTTCTGGTGATATTTTTTCCCTTTTTGTGAAAATGGGAAAGCAATATTTCAACAATGGTGTACTTTCCTCGTTTAAGACACCAGTAGCAAAGAACAATGTTACTGTGCTTTGTGGGAGATTTCTGTCTTCATTCTCCATTGTGGTGGGTTGCTATTTTTTGTCACAGAACAGTGCCAATCTTATATTGTGTTCAGTATTCACTGCCTTCAGGCTTCCTTGTTGTGTAGTCTGCGCGGGTGTTCCGCAACTCGTTAGCGGGAGGGCGTACTGAGAAGCTGTAATGAAACATCGGTGGTAGCGGCGGCGACTCGCCCATCCAGGAATGTCACGACAGCCGGGCGAGTCTTTTGTTATCGTTCAAAATGATTGTTACGATGAATACATGGTTTTACGCAGCCTTTACCG
This sequence comes from Chirona hameri, assembly GCA_036785665.1. Lineage (NCBI taxonomy): Eukaryota > Metazoa > Arthropoda > Thecostraca > Balanomorpha > Balanidae > Chirona > Chirona hameri. The sequence continues at coordinate 44,979 of JAXIVJ010000608.1, forward strand.
TTCATTTAAGTTACAAGCTTCATTAAATAATGCTTACAATCAAACATGAGTGGTTTTCTGAATAAATGGTTTCATGAATCGTTTCTTCTCTTTTATAATTTTTAGTACTACCACATGTAGCGTCAACGTCCCGTTCGATTGACTGACTGTCTAGTTATAGGACATCACATATCAGCGTCACAACTCAGCTACAGCGGTCTTAGAACTAGACCAGAGGCGCAGTCACTAAGTCCTGGTTCAAACACCGAGAAAAACCATGCTTACTTGTTCTGGCTGTATTATGCAACAACAAAGTCAACGGATGAGCCATTCATACATTTTACATTTTAGTAAAAGCAATAGCAACGTAACAATAACAATACCAAACATGACCAATTCCATTCTCCACAGCAAATGATGTCACCATTTCACCTTTCCTCCGCAACTTAGAAATGTACAACAAACGGACAAGTACTCCATGTTAATATCAACTGTGCGATATAAGTCAGAGGTCAGAAGTTGTGCCTAACTACAGCCACATACCGAGGTCAGGTCAGAAGTCAGACAGTAACCGTGTATGCCTGCAGGTCATATAGAGACATACAGACACAGGACAGGTCAGATGTTATGCCAGAGGTCAGACCAGCGGTCAGACAGCTGTCGCGTCTCCTACCAGGTAACAGACAGAGGTCATGTCAGATGTCAAACAGCGTCCCCCTGAAGGTCACGCACAGAGTGAGGTCGGATCAGATGTCATGTCAGAGGTCGGGTCAGATGCCATGCCAGAGGTCGGACCAGCGGTCAGACAGCAGTCGCGTCTCCTACCAGGTCACGCACAGACAGAGGTCAGGCCAGATGTCAAACAGCGTCCCCCTGCAGGTCACGCACAGAGTGAGGTCAGGTCAGATGTCATGTCAGAGGTCGGGTCAGATGTTATGTCAGAGGTCGGGTCAGATGTTATGTCAGAGGTCGGATCAAAAGTCAGGTCAGAGGTCAACCCGGAGGTCAGGACAAATATCAGGCCAGAGATCATGCAGCAGCTGTGTCTCCAAGCAGGGCACACACAAGATACAGATGCAAGGGCGCTGCCACAATATTTTTAGACGGGGGGGGGGGGCAGGCAGGTGTTCTCCCTCTCTACCTCACTTTCATTGGGCTGTTAAAATCCTACTAATTTGGGGGCAACCAGAGATCGGTGGGCGACGCCCCTGCACAGAGTTCAGGCATGTCAGGTCAAACAGCAGCTATTTCTCCCCTTGGGTCACACAGGCAGAGGTCATATCAAGTCAGACGGCAGCTGTGTCTTCCTGCAAGCCACTCACAGACAGAGGTCAGGTCAGATGTCAGATGGCAAAAAGCGTCCCCTTGTATGTCACACACAGTGAGGTCAGGTCAGATGTCATGCCAGAGGTCACACCAGCGCGGCGGTCAGACAGCAGTCGCGTCTCCTACCAGGTCACACACAGACAGAGGTCAGGTCAGATGTCAAACAGCGTCCCCCTGCAGGTCACGCACAGAGTGAGGTTAGGTTAGATGGCATGCAGAGGTCGGGTCAGATGTCATGTCAGAGGTCGGGTCAGATGTCATGGCAGAGGTCGGGTCAGATGTCATGTCAGAGGTTGGGTCAGATGTCATGTCAGAGGTCGGGTCAGATGTTATGTCAGAGGTCGGGTCAGAAGTCAACCCAGAGGTCAGGTCAAATATCAGGCCAGAGATCAGGCAGCAGCTGTGTATCCAAGCAGGGCACACACAAGATACAGATGCAAGGGCGCTGCCACAATATTGTGAGACGGGGGGGGGGGGGTCGACGCCCCTGCACAGCGTTCAGGCATGTGAGAGGTCGAACAGCAGCCATTTCTCCCATTGGGTCACACAGGCAGAGGTCAGATCAGAGGTCAGACGGCAGCCGTGTCTCCCTGCAAGACACTCACAGACAGGGGTCATGTCAGAGGTCAAATAGCAAACAGCGTCCCCTGCATGTCACGACACGCACAGTGAGGTCAGGTCAGATGTCATGCCAGGGGTCGGACCAGATGTCAGATAGCAGCCGTGTTTCCTTCCAGGTCATACACCGACAGAGGTCAGGTCAGATCAGATGACAAGTGGCCCCTGCATGTCACGCACAGTGAGGTCAGGTCAGCTGTCATGTCAGGTCGGGTCATAGGTCGGGTCAGATGTCATGTCAGAGGTCGGGTCAGATGTCATGTCAGAGGTCGGATCAGATGGCATGTCAGAGGTCGGGTCAGATGTCATGTCGGAGGTCGGGTCAGAGGTCAAGCCGGAGGTCAAGCTAGAGGTCGGGTCAGATCAGGCATCAGTCGTATCTCAAAACAGGGCACACACACATGCAAGGGAGCTGCCACATTTTGAGACGGGGGAGGGCAGCTAGGTGTTTGCCCCCCTCCCCCTACCTCACACTCAATGAGCTGTCAAAATCCTGCTCATCCATCTGGAGGCAGCCCAGCCCCAGCCCCCCCCCCCCCCCCCGTCTTCCCGCAGGCCACACACACAGACAGAGATCAGGTCGCTCCTATTCAGCCGCGCCGGCCGGTCGCGCGCGCCCAACAACTGCAGCTGTCCCGTGACACCCAGCACGTGTGTGCCGCTCCTTTTCAGCCGAGCTTCACTGCTGACACTAGTTACCAGAGCTGATGGACCGTCTGCAGGCTCCGGAGCCATGTCAGGAAGGTGCTGGAAAGGCAATGTCACTCAGGTCATGAAATGTGGAAATGGAAATGATATAATGCCATTAGATACTGAATGATGTATTTTACAATTTTCTCGATTATTCATTATGTTATAGTGTAATTCAAATCACATGAACAGACATAAACAGTATCAGGAAATATTAAGTCGTGCTATGCTTGGACAAAATACCACTGGAACCCAGTATGTACCAGTAGTGTACTTTGAAATGCTTGAGAAATATGCATTTGTAAGCAGTAATACTGAAGCAAAATTACACAGACATATTTTTGATTTCACTTCTTCTTGTACTTCTCACCAACACACTTGCATACAACACTGGCAAACCTCTCATGCTAGTCAGCGGCGGATCCAGGAAAGAAAATGGGGGTGGGGGGGGGGGGGGGCGGTGGCACATCAGACGTCAAAGGGCCCACAAGCTGCAAGGGGCTCCCAAGCATTTTTGCCAGTCTGAAAGGGCATGCAGTCGGTCCAAGTGTGTATTCAGGTATCAGAAGGCCCTTGTCAAGCCTGGGAGGGCCTATGCCAGTCTTGTAGGGCCCTTGCAAGACTTGAGAGCGCCCTATGCTGGCCTGAGAGGACCACCAGCATGTGCAGACCTGGGAAGGACTCTCTCAAACCAGCTTTGTGCTCCCTTAGCCTGGTAAGGGCCCCTTGGACTGTCGTAAGGCCTCTAAGCTTGGTAAATGCCCTCTCAGGCCCAGCGAGGACCCTTTCAGACCAGTGTTGGGCCATCAAAGGTCTGGAAAGGGCGTTCTCAGTCATGGCTGTGCCCCGGGCTTGGAAAGGGCCCTCAGTTCCTCAGACACGGATGGACCCAGGCCCAACCGTCCACAGAGGGGGCCCTCCTCAGACGTTTTGTGGGGCATGTGTCCCATTGCCCCCTGGATCCGCCCCTGATGCTAATAAATAAAGTGTAAACTAAATTTGGCCCAAATGGTAAGCCGTTACAATGATTTTCAAAGAAATTGATGCTCCAAAATGTGTATTCCTTCACAAGGCAAAGTTTATCAAAGTTAAGCACCTACTTTAATACACAAGCGGTAAGGATCAACACGTACCAGTGATGGGATGGCAGACTTCTTCAACTTAACATGTGAGCCTGACTCATAATCATGAGCCGCAAAGTGTCTGAAGCACACACGCATTGCCTCCTTCAATCTGCATGCTGCCATCGAGGCAGCCAACAGCTGGCTGTCTGCCCTGGCACCCTGAAATATAGAACATATATAAATGCACATTTTATTTGATGCATTGATTTAATCAATTCACAAACAAATTGTTTCATGAATTGAACAGTGATTTAATCATTCAGGTTCCAAAATGAATTGTGATTGAATTGTGCCAAAAAAGTTAAATCAGTAACCAGTCTGGACTGAGCATGAAACCCATAATCATGGAGGAGCGAGGTTTTTTTGTCTTCAAAAGTCAAAAATAATTCAATATATTTATTTAGTGATCTATCAAAAATAACTATTACAAAACAATTATAATATCTAATAGCTCTCTTTTGAAGATGAGCGTTGAGGCAAAACTAATTATAAAACTGAAGCGTTACACTAATGATATAGCACAACATGACAATGACATAATTACACTAATGACATAAGGGACAAGTTTCTGTTCAGTTTCAGATTTTAGTTCAGTAATTCACCTCCTCAGTTAATGGTGTTCTTGAGGTCCATAACAAAGAAAGAGATTATTATTACGACAGACAGAAAAGCGTACCAGTAATACCAAAACTATGTCACCAAAAACTATACATAATCAAACCTGACCTAATATTTACAGCAATTACGGTCATAGGGACCCATGTTTAGAACGCTCCGCTCGCATTCGCTCGCTGTGCTGTGGAACCCACTGAGTGGGCATCGCTCCCTGGACCCCACCCCATCTTGTAGACAGACAATATAGAGGATTCTTCATAGCTCCGAGTGGAAGATAATAATATATTTTCCAAGCGTGCGACTGAAAAAACGAGCAATGAAGGAGCGAGGTTTTTCAGGAACACAGAAATATTTTTATCTTCCACAAGGCAGACATGAATAATTCCATATTTTTTTAAGTAGAGGTTGGTTCAGTCTGGTTCAGTACTTGATACAATGATTATCTCAGAGGGATGCAAAGATAACACATTATTTCACTTTATCATTGAATGTGTGTTAAACCTTTTTATCTTTGCAACTCAGCAACATGCAACTGAACTAATACCAGAGTTTCAATCATAGTCTATTTTCAGGTTACAAATCTGATTAGTTGCAGTTCTGTCTATTTCTCATGTTAATGTTACTGATTAATTGGAAAATAGACTTAAAAATACCTACCAAACATTTTTAAATTATGAACAATTGATTTTTCATATTTATTGTGTTAAGAATTCGAATCAGGTTACTGAATAACCTGAAGACGGCCTATGCCAATGAAGAATACCGACTTACCTTGACCTAATACTTAAAATACATTATAATAGCCAAAAGGCTTTGGTGTTCAATAATTATTTTTATTCAAACTACTATCAGTAAAAACCGTATGTCAACACGTACCGGTGGGCGGTGCAGCGATCGAGATGCTTCTTCGTAGTCATATGCACGATTTTTGTTTATACAGCAGCGACATTGTTTATAAGTACATTTATGGTATCTTATCTATTGCCTTGATCTACTACCACGGACGCAACACTGATTCGGCATTTCCATAAATGACCGTTATCGTTCGTTTGAAGATTTGTCAACGCATCAGCCAGGATTGTCAAGTTAAACTGGAAGGACAATACCAATTACCAAACTAAAACCACGATAACACAACTACCAAAGATACGACCGAGATAGCTCGCACTAAAAGCTGGAGTTTTAGCAGCTTCAGGCCGCCAGGGACCGCTAGTGAGCCAGGGTAAACACCATGGCTCACTAGCGGTCCCTGGCGGCCAATTGCTGCGAAAACTCCAGCTCGTAAGTGCGAGCCCGAACATCGCATACAAATTAATAACCAGTCTGGTTCAATGTAAACAAACCGTCGAAAAGCATGATGACCGCCAGGTTCTGTTGTTCGGCAGCTGCTATCAGCGCGCACGAGCTGTTTGTTCGAATTGCTATTGGCCGGTGATAACGATATGCTAGCGGTATGATCGATAGTTGCAGTGCTTTTAGTAGTGGGAAGCCATCTGGAGTCTACCCGATAACTTTTTTCTCCCAAGCAAATTCCTGGAGTCTGTGAATATCTCAGCAACTAGGGTGAATCTGGAGAAATGAAGTAATGGTTCAATTCAGAAAATTGTGTTCTATAGACCAGTGTCAATAACTCCAACTAAGCGATGTGAGTAGGCACACTCCCTTTAATTGGCTAGGAATACCGTGCCAAGGAAGAACCACGTATGAGAATTGCTCGAAAGCGTGACATACGTGGTTCTTCTTAAATACGTGACGTCATCGATTCCCAAGATTTTGGTGCATCGACATTTGTGGCGCGGTTTGAAAATGGCCTTTTAACATTATCTAAGGAGTAATATTTGTGTTAAGCCCCTTCGCTGTCAAAATTGTTAAGCCCCTTCGCTGTCAAAATTGTTAAGCCCCTTCGCTGTCAAAATTGTTAAGACCCTTCGCTGTCAAAATTGTTAAGACCCTTCGCTGTCAAAATTGTTAAGCCCCTTCGCTGTCAAAATTGTTAAGCCCCTTCGTTGTCAAAATTGTTAAGCCCCTTCGCTGTCAAAATTGTTAAGACCCTTCGCTGACCTAGGAGCATAACGCTATTTAGATAAGTTAGAGACCTTGAATCGGTATTTCTTTCAAAGCATGTTCTATGTAAAGCGGCTGGGTAGAATTCTCGATATAGTCTTTCAGAAATTGCGAGTTATTATTGATCTGTATAGTGGCTGCGTCCAGATGATGGCACCAGCCCTGAGTCAGATTCGGTAAAATCGCCGGATGACTCTACCTTCTTATATGGGTTTGACGGTGTTTGTATTTGTTAGTTGCCCTCATTTTGTAGACTTTTCCTAGATATGTGGCATGTGCATAACTTTACTACCTTAACACCTTTGCTGCATCTGCGAGTCACGCAACCTGGTGAGAAAGATTGGCTAACGAAGCCAGGCCCGCTGTTTGAATTAGTCTCTGCAGTGTCCACTCACTGTCCTCACTGCACTGTCCTCTGACCTCTGAGTCAAATTAAAATGTGAAACGGTGGCAATTGACAAATGGAATGATCCAAATGAAGAAAAGTCTGTGAATTTCATAATATTATGGGGTTGTGCTTCTTGGCCACTTCTAGTTCTCAACTTTTTAATGTACCTTTCTGGTTATGACTTCTACTTTACTGGCTTGTTAACCAAATATGGCTATTTTACCTGTAAGTACCTGCAGATCAACACGAGACACAGGTAGATCTACCCAGGCTATTAATTGGATACACTTAACAGCTTATTTTCTACACCATTTTAACTGAAAATTAGCATAATGATTGTTTTTGAAGAAGAAAAAATGCTCGGCCGGCTGGCGGCCGGCTGGCGGCCGGCTGCTCACATTTGGCCACAGCTGTGGGCGGCTGCGACTGTGGTGCCACGGCTGTGGGGCGGGTAGGCCAAGGAAAAGTACAGCCGTGTAGAACTCTACTATACACCACCTCAAAACACGTTTCATATCATTTTTTCCAATGAAAGATATAGTGAAATATAAGTTTGGCGCAGATGAGACAATCATCAAGTGATTATCGTGTGGTTTGGAACCACCATCAAACTAGCAGCAGATTTATAACACACTGCAGTTTGATATTTGAGTTATCTCGCTTTCGCTGAAAATTGGTACACAGACCATATCCGATACGCTGATCACGAATCCAATGTTTTTGGTCTGGGATATTTCGTATCTTACGAAATACGAACAGTCATACATACATACGAAGGTCACCGGGTATCTCGATTTCGCTGAAAGTTGGTACACAGACCATATCCGATACGCTGATCACGAATCCAATGTTTTGGTCTGGGATTTTTCGTATCTTACAAAATACGGACGGTCATACAACGTCCATGATAATAGCAACGTATTCTATACGGATTAATATACGGATTCGCGTACCTTTCAATTTCCTACAAACTCATACCAATTGTACCTTATGATGAGACGATCACACGGGTAAAATATTTCCGAGGTAACGGAAACGGTTTGGCCGCCAGAGCACTGGAAACAACCGACAGAGCACTGGGAAAAAAATCCGGTTTGAGGTACCTTTCCGGTACCTTTCAATTTCCTTCAAACTCACACCAATTGTACATTATGGTGAGACCATCGGAAATTGAAAGGTACGCCCTCAATCCGGATTTCCGTTTCCAGTGCTCTAGGGGTCAAACCGTTTCCGTTACCTCGGAAATATTTTACCCGTTTGATCGTCTGATCATAAGGTACAATTGCTGTGAGTTTGAAGGAAATTGAAAGGTACGCCCTCCATCCGGATTTTTGTTTCATGTACTCTGTCGGTTGTTTCCAGTGTTCTTGCGGCCAAACCGTTTCCGTTACCTCGAAAATATTTTACCCGTGTGATCGTCTCATCATAAGGTATACAATTGGTGTGAGTTTGAAGGAAATTAAAAGGTACGCGAATCCGTACATGAATCCGTATAGAATACGCTGCTATTATCATGGACGTCGGTCATACATACATACGAAGGTCCGCCGGGGTATCTCGATTTCGCTGAAAATTGGCCTGTGTACCAATTTTCAGCGAAATCGAGATACCATTTTTTTAAAGATCCACTAGGCTCTTGATTTAACTCGGCAGTCACTGGGGCATATTCTGTAACACGACTCACTGGGGCATATTCTGTAACACGACTCACTGGGGCATATTCTGTAACACGACTCACTGGGGGGAGGGGGGTAGCCCCCCTGGTATCTTCAGAACCAATGATCGCAGTGGGACGCGCCAGGCGGCATTCGAAAGCGATCAATGATATAAACTTAACGCACACTTACAAATTTCAAATTAAGGTTACATGTCAGGTCACGGTCAAGTCAAACGTCACAATCGAGATATTTGAGTTTATGGACAGTATTTGCCATCCATGGCCTTCGATTGCGCCTATAATCACCCAAAGTGCTGTCAAAGCTACGATACATATCCCACATGAGCTAAATTGAGATTGTTGGAAAAGATCAAGGTCAAGGTCAGGTCACAAAAGGTCACTACACACAAAATGTCTACGAAAGTCATGCAGCACATGTTTTCTGAATGTTTTTACGCGTATAATTCGATAGTGATAGTCATTTTACCACCTGACTTCATTTACGTTAGGTTAGTGTCAAGTTCAGGTCAAGTTCGGGTCACTGAAGGTCAAAATTTTTAATTGATAAATCTAAATAAAAAAAACATGTTTCTCTATCAGTTTTATATAAAAATACAGTGCTGACATTTATTTGTCTGTATCTGGTCAATAAAAGCAAAAAAAAACGCAATTTCAAAATATAACGTCATGATTTATTTAGCCATACGTCATATGCTATGTCAGTCAAAAAAGATGATATCATTTTGAAATTTGGTATGGTAGTTTCCCATATGTCGTTATCTGACATATATTCCGTTTTTTTAATATCTTTGAGAAAAAAAAAAGATTTTGTGGGCATTTAAACAAAAAAAATGAAATTTTTGGGGTAAAAAAACAAAATTTAGACATTTCGAGATAGCTGGTTTGTAGCCCTTGCTATTTGTCTACTTTTTAGAGTTTTTAGACTGCATTTTGCTTCAAATGTGGCATTTGTACGACCTGGCAAAGTTTAGCTGATTTTTGTGTCAAAATCGTGTTTAGTGACGTTACTTAATTCACTATATCTCGAACAATTTCTGCAGAAATTGCTTTATTTTTGCACAAAAGGTGTAAAAATGATGCCCGGAAAGGTACTGTAAGGTTGGTGTCGATATCTGCATTAGTTGTTGAGATATTCCTAATATTCCTAAGGGGGGGTAAAAAAAAACCCTCCCCAGTGACTCGTGGGTTAATGATATATATGTATTGACAGTAAAAACACTCCGATGCATAAAACGGCTATTCTGAGTGTCGCGTCATGGTTAAAATGTAGAGACATGTTAAAAACGACACTTAGCAACATGCATCCTAGAAACTAAAATACACTCCATGATCATACACACATTCACACAGCGACCGACATAAACATACACGACACCCATCATACACCATGTAGAAGATCACCGAGCTGACGTTTAAAAGATGGTAAAGACGCCTCACGCAGGTCCCGCGGCAACGCGTTGTAGCGCTGCGCTACACTGTATAAAAAGCGTCTCTTGCCGGCTTCGGTTCTCACGCGCGGGAGGGCCAAATCAGCGTCCTGGCGTGTGCTTCTTGATCGAAACTCAGAGTTTATCGAAAGCCGGGAAGCGAGAGCCTGTGGTTCCCCGGTGGTGCGAAATTTGTGAAGAAGATTGAGGGATTGAAGTTCGTACAGCTGCCGGGCGGTTAGCCAGCCCAGTTCATCTCGCACGTCCGATATGTGATCAAATTTACGCCGGCCAGAGACAGCGCGCAAGCCAAAATTGAGGATCTTTTGGAGGCGCTGCATGTTTTTCTCTAAGCCGTTGCCGAACACTGTTAAACAGTATCGGACATACGAGATGACAAGGGCGTCGACTATGATAGGAAGAAGTGACGAAGGGATCTGATGACGCACGTGGGTCAGGCCGATGAGGATGCCGTTACATGTTTTGACGAGGGCAGATACGTGTGAGTCCCACGAGAGGTTCTTGTCGAACAGTACGCCAGGGTTCCTCACCGTGGGGCTCTCACGCACTATGTCCTCGCGGAACCGAATAGTGGTCGGGGCCATGCCGCGACAATTTTGACGGGAACCACAGACCATGAGTTCTGTTTTCCCGGTATTTACTTTCAAACCATGGTAATGGAACCAGGCATCCAGAGATGATAAAGCCTGTTCCATGGTAGCAATGAGCTGAGGGAGAGATCCTTTTTTGCCTAAGACCAGAATTTGGGTATCGTCAGCGTACTGCACCACGTGCGCCTGTGGTGCGAACAGGGAAAGATCGTTGGCGAAAATCTGGAATAGGAGCGGGCCAAGTGAGGATCCTTGGAAGACACCGATAGGATTGGGTAGGGATCGGGAAAGGTGACGGTTTCCACGCCCGTCAGCTGTACAAACAGATTGAGTGTGGCCAGTGAGGTAAGAGGAAAACCAGGTAGGATCGATAGAATAGGTTTGCAGTTTGGAAAGGAGCTTTGCGTGGTCGATCACGTCAAAGCATTTTGACAGATCAATGAGACAGAGGAGGGTGATGTCCTGGCGGTCGGTGGCGGAAAGGATATTATCGGATACGGTAAGAAGCGCGGTTTCGGTGGAGTGATTTGAGCGAAAACCGTACTGTGAAGAGGAAAAAAGATGGTTGTTAGACATATAAGTGTACAGTTGCCGCTGCACAACTTTCTCTACTAGCTTTGGGAAGGCGGGGACGATGGAGATGGGACGGAAGTTTGAAGTTTCGGAGAGGCTCCCGGATTTGTAAATAGGATGTACGATAGCGTGTTTCCAGGACGCGGGAAATTCACAGGTTGTGAGACAGGTGTTGATGATATGAAGGAAGACATGGCCGATGACGTCAAAACAAAGTTTCAAAACCCGGATGCAGATGCCGTCAGAACCACAGGCTCCAGAATTTGTCATAGAAAAGAGGGTAGAATGAAGCAAGTAGAGGGAAACAGGCTCCAGAAAGAAAGCGCAAGCGCCAACCCTCGGGAGTCTACAGGGAAGCTGAAGGGGCTCCACCCTGTCCCGAACCTCACCCGCGACACGATGCCCCACCCCGACGAAGTACTTGTTTAGCTCGTCGGGTGTGGCCTCAGGCGCAGCTCTCTGTGGACTTCTTGCCCTCTATAATTTGGCGAATGTTCCTAAAAATTGTGGTAGGACCCTGCTCGCTCACCCGCCTGGAAATATCTCGTCTTACATCATACCGGATGTCTGATTTTACTTTCTCATCGAGAGCGATGAAGGCCGGGGTCCTACTACTGCGGGCAAGAAGTCCGCGGCGCCGAGCCATCAGCCGCAAGGTGGCGTCCGAGACAGGGGGTGCCGAAGGGTTGTACAGCTTGATGCGCTGTGAAGGGGCATGAAAGTCAAGAATAGACAGAAACAGATCGGAGAAGGCAGTCCACTGATCGGCAACTCCCGCGCGCGAGAACACTGGGCTCCAGTCAGTACGGCACAGCGAAAATTGAAAATCTAACACATTCATCATATGTAGACGTCTAAGAGTATATGAATATCGGCTTCGCACGTGCTTTAGGGATATCAAGGTGGGCAACAATAAAAGAATGATCACTATAGGCGCATTGATGTACTTGAGCATCAGTTGTAAAATTAGCCCCGTTCGTGATCAAAACATCTTACAGTGACCCAGACCTAAAAGTGGGGGCGCGTACATGTTGGAACAGGGATAAGTTGTCTAAAAACTTTAAAAGTCTGACTCTACAAGGGTCTGCGTTCCTAGAAGATTACAATTAATGTCGCCAGTGATGATAGGAGTAAGACACGCTGCACTTGGATCTCCAGACATTCTAAATCGATAGCAATCTGAGCAGAGCTGTGATGTGGGGGCCTATACACAGCACACACGTTGAAACGGCGCCTACGCAAACTGGTCACTGAAAGCCATAAAGTTTCTAATTTACATTGATCAGAAGCACATACTGACTGGAGCCTCCTAACTTTAAAATCCGACCTACTAAGAACAGCAACTCTCCCATAGCCTCTACCATCAGGTCGGTCCGCGCGGGTCAAAGTGTAACTAGGGAAGTTAATGTACCGTGAGGGTGTTTCAGGTTTTAGCCAAGTTTCAGAAAGAACACAGACATCACAGCTATACAAGTTAAGGTCGTGCCGCAGCGACAGTATTTTGGGTTTCAGCGATCTGCTGTTTAAAGCGGAAAAACACATACTCCCACATCCCCCCGGTGCCCCCTGTTGACGCTCCCCACGCCGGTGTCGCCGTCCCGCTCTCCGTCCGCGCGCTCGACCGCGTCCGCCGCGCCGAGTCCTCTTGCTTCTTTTTTTTGTTTTTTTTTTACCCGGACCGGCCTATAGCCATTTCCCGGGTTTGGGAAATTACTTCTGGCAATTTGCCAGGCAAAGAGTTACGTTAATCGGTTTATGTGAACCCGGAAAATGTATTGTTCAAAGTAAATATAATATCTAACATTACGTTAAGTATTTCGTTCAAGGTCAAATATAATATCTAGCATTACGTTAAGTATTTCGTTCAAGGTCAAAAATAAGTAAAACACGAGACACGCATGCATACATATTTGTATTACAATACACTTGTACAGTGTCAGTGTTGATGGAGCCGTGGGGGTGCCGTCATTGCAACAACGGGAGACTGTTGCCAGACTCCCTGGCTCCGGCGCCTCGGCGAGACCTGGTTGTGGGGTGTATTTAGCTGGGCGAAAAGTCCTGAATAATAAAAAAACAGCGTCTAAGTAAGGCAAAGGGGAAAAAACCTGCGCGGTGGGCCAAAAATGCGCAAGGCCAAAACCCCCTGTTATATTTGATTAGCTAAACGTGTTTGGTAGAGATAATCTAAGAGGAGACCTATCAATTCAGGATAACTATCACCTAACAGTGTTTGAAGATTTAATGTGATGCGATTTTGTTGTTTGTAATTAATAATGTTCTGTCGTTTATCGTTGTGTACTGGGCAAGTAATAAGTAAGTGCTTGATTGTGTAGCGCGGATAACCTGGGCAATGTTGGCAATTTGGTGGCGGGAGATTCTCCATAATATAATAATGAGTAATTTTTGTATGACCGAGACGGAGGCGCGCCAATATTACCTCCTTCTCTCTACAATTCTGGTGACTAGATATAAAATGTTGGACTTTTGGCTTGATTGGATAAAGATGAAAATGCGGAGCGGCGTCCCACTCGCTCTGGCGCAGTATGCTAAGTTGAGAATTAATATAATTTAACACGTCTGATACTGGGCTTGGAAGTTGGTTTACTGAAGGTAATTCTAGGCTCAATTTCGCAAGTCTGTCGGTTTCCTCGTTTCCCGGGATACCGGCGTGTCCTGGGATCCAGAGGAATTTAATACTATTGTTTTTACTGTTTAAATACTTGATTAGTTGTCTGATTTTAAATACTATCGGGTTTCTACAGTCACTAATCGAGGAAATGGCCGTGAGCGAGGCGGACGAGTCTGTGCAAATGACTACTTCCTTAAGTTTTATTTTCTGACATATATTAATGCCAATAAAATGGATGACAATTCCGCTGTGTATACGCTATTTATGTCCGGAAGTCTAAAGTTGTTTCTAGCTGTGTTTGTGAAGTATGCACCACCAGTTCGGCCGTCGCTTCGAGAGCCGTCTGTGTATATGTATGTGTATGTGTTGTGTTGTGCTTTGTGTTCGTTGAAGAGTGTGTGTGTCTCTGCCGCCGTGACTGTGTTTTTGTTGTGTGTGAAGAGGCGGTGTGTGTCTGGTGTTGTGTCGAGCCAGTGAGGTGTGAGTGGTGGCGTTGGCATTGTGTTGATGTGTGGAATGTTGAATAGTGCGAGTGTTTGTCTGATTCTGTGACTGATGAGTGGGTGTCGTTTTTGTAGTAGTGTTTGTCGTCTTGTGGGTGCGGGGTGATTTAAGATGTGGAATGTTGGGCGTGTGGGGTGTGAACTTGCTCTGGTGTAGAATCTAAGTAGTGTGTATTTGCGTCGGCGGCAGAGTGTGGGAATGTTTGTGTCGATGTGTAAGTTTGTGGTGTTGGTGGTGCGGCAGGCTCCAGTCACGATCCGCAAGGCAGCGTTTTGGACAGTTTGCAATTTTTTAATTTGTTTGGAACATATGTCATCAAATAAGAATGCGTTATAGTCCAGTACTGGGCGTATCAGGGAAGTATATATTTGGAGAAGAGTGGCACGATCTGCGCCCCACTCTCGACCAGCCAATGACTTCATAATATGAATTCGTCTCGTACATCTCTGCACTAAATCATTGAAGTGTGGGATGAACGAGAGACGTGTGTTTAGCGTTATTCCCAGATACTTGAATGATTTGACAAAAGGGATAATTTGATTGTTATATTTTAATGGAATGTAGGGTTCCACATATGCGGGTTTCTTTGAAAAAATTAGAGATGCAGATTTACTTGGAGAAATTTCCAGACCCCATTGGTCGCACCATACCTTTATATCAATGAGTACTAGTTGTAACATTTTGCTGGCTTGATCGACACTCGGGTGCGAGAACCACACCGCCAGGTCATCAGCGTATATTGAAAATTTGAGACCTTTGTCGATCTTGTTAATATTACTGAAAATGTCGTTAATCATAATTAAAAATAGGGTCGGGGAGAGGACCGATCCCTGTGGGACACCGTGGTCCTGATTTTGATTTGGAGAATATGTGTTGCCGCACCTTACATTAAAAGTTCTATTTTCTAAAAAGTTTTGGATAAATTTGGCGAGTCGACCTCGTATTCCGGCCTTATGGACCTTTACTAGAAGTGCAGTCTTATTGACTCTGTCAAACGCAGCTCTCAGATCAAGGAAGAGGGCAACTGTGACCTCTCTCTCTCTCTCTCGAAAGCCGCGCTGGACAGAGTCGATAATACCAACTAAATTGTCCGCAGTGGAGCGACCAGGTCGAAAACCACTTTGGTGTGGAGTAAGTAAATTATATGATTCAATGTATATCCTGATGCGTCCATTAACCATGCGTTCGAATAGTTTACATGCACAACTAGTTAGAGAAATAGGGCGATACCTAGCGGGAGAAGATTTAGGTTTGCGAGGTTTAAGTATAGGAATTAGCGTACTATTATGCCAAGATTCAGGGAAAGTGCCATCAAACCACATGGTATTGAAGGCTGTTAGTAAATTGGTGAGACCAGTCTCTGTCAAGTTTTTAAAGAAAGAGTAGTCAATTTGATCTGGTCCTACGGAAGTTTTAGCGTATGTTAACTCTGAGTTGGTAAAAGGAGAGTTATAGATTTCTACGTTATTAGAGTCGAAGCTAATAGATTGAAATTGATCGTTAAGTTGGTTAGTAAAAGTTGGTGTACATTGTTGTGTTGATGATATGTTAGCGTAGTGTTGTGCAAATTGTGTTGCCACCTCTAGGGGAAGTGTGTAAGATATGTTGTGTGATTTTGTATGACGGTGGTCTTTTATTTGAGAATGATTTAATTAATGTCCAAATTTTTGAGAGGGAGGTAAATCGATTAAAGGTAGATGAGAATTCCTGCCAAGATTCTTTTTTTGCTTTGTCAATGATTGTTTTAGCCAAAGAGCGAGTTTTCCGTACTTCGTGTTCGTTTTCTGCAGTTATACAAGCTTGGAATTTCCGAAATGCTCTTTTCCGGAGGGCAACAGCTCTCTGGCATTCTGTGTTCCACCACGGGGCAGTACGCTGCCTCGGGTGGTGTTGTGTGTGCGTGTGCGTGTGCGTGGAATGTGTTGGTGAGCTGATGTGAGAATAGTGTTTACAAAAGTGTTAATGTCGGTCTGGGAGTCTGCGGGGTGACTAGTGTCAATGTGTTTTTGAAAGGAGGACCAGTCGGCTTTGCGAAGGTTCCATCTAGGCAGGGAGTAAAAATTTGTCTGTCCTGAAGATATTGTAGTTCTAAGTGAATTGGGAAATGATCGCTAAAAAGAGGGTCTGATTGCCCGTTAAATGTAAAAAGAGTCGCGATGCGTGGTGTGGCGAAGGCGAGATCAATGGCGCTGTAAGTCACCTCGCCTCCTGAGTGGTGTACGTGTGTGGGTGATTGGTCGTTAAGGAAGACCAAATTATGCCGGTCCAGTAGGTCCAGCATAATTTGGCCTCGGCGGGAATCACGGAGGCAGCCCCACGCCCGACTATGCGCGTTGCGCGCCGGGTCGCCACCAGATGGCAGCAGCAGTTCCGCGTCCTGCGCCTGCGCGGACGCAGGCGGGCCGCCCAGCTGCGGCAGCGGTGAAGGCCGACCGATGACGTCACGGCCAGAGCTGCGGAACGTCCGTCCCTTGGTACCATGTCGGGGCCGGACGGCAGCCGGAACTGTCGCCGAAGCGATGAGCCGCACGAAGATCAGGAGCAACAGCAGGCGGAGAAGATCCCGATCCATCACGCAGACGTCCAGAGAACGCTGAGTCGTGTAGCTCCACTGGAAGGTACTGCCAGGTTCAGCAGGGTCCGACGGGCAGCCGAGCAAGAAACGGCCACTCTTGTCTGGCCAGCTGAGCACAGACCCCGCGCAGAGGTCAGGGCCAGGGCCGGGTCCCGTTCAAGGTCAGCCCGTCAGCTGACTTAGCTGGCTGACCCAAACAAAGCGGTGGGCGGGAACGGCCGAAGCCGACCGAACTCTCACGTTTCAGCCAACACGGTGTCAACCAACTCACGGCCGTCCGCAGCAGTTCGGGACCCATCTGGTAAGTATCGACTGTACAGAGCACACTCACACTTCACTCACTCCACTCTCAAACGGAGAAAGGACGGTAGGCTGGTAGCCACGCTCGCAGGTAAGGCAGCGAGCGGCCAGCGCGCGTCGCACGTCCGATCGCGGCGTCGCGCGCTGACCAACTGTTGACCATATGTTGCCAACTTGTTTGCAATGACTTATGATGTTGTATAGCTTTTAAGGCGGCCGCACACGGCGCAGCGCAGCATTCGCGCCATTCGCCGCGCGTCGCCGTTGGAATGGCGGGAAAAGCTGATCTGGACTAACTTTTTCCGTACTGAACACCATCGAGACGCGGAATTTCGCGGTGATATCGCGCGCCGAATGGGGCAGTGTGTTGCCCCGCTTTTAGGGTTATAGGGTGTGGGCCTTTAAGGTGTGCTGCCGCCTTTAGGGTTATAAGGTGTGCGCCTTTAAGGTGTGCTGTCCCGCCTTTAGGGTTATAAGGTGTGGGCCTGTGAGGTGTGCTGCCGCCTTTAGGGTTATAAGGTGTGCGCCTCTAAGGTGTGCTGTCCCGCCTTTGGGGTTATAAGGTGTGGGCCTTTAAGGTGTGCTGCCGCCTTTAGGGTTATAAGGTGTGCGCCTTTAAGGTGTGCTGTCCCGCCTTTGGGGTTATAAGGTGTGGGCCTTTAAGGTGTGCTGCCGCCTTTAGGGTTATAAGGTGTGCGCCTTCAAGGTGTGCTGTCCCGCCTTTAGGGTTATAAGGTGTGGGCCTTTGAGGTGTGCTGCCGCCTTTAGGGTTATAAGGTGTGCGCCTCTAAGGTGTGCTGTCCCGCCTTTGGGGTTATAAGGTGTGCGCCTTTAAGGTGTGCTGTCCCGCCTTTAGGGTTGTAAGGCGTGCGCCTTTAAGGTGTGCTGCCCGGCCTTTAGGGTTATAAGGTGTGCGCCTTTAAGGTGTGCTGTCCCGCTTTTAGGGTTATAAGGTGTGCGCCTTTAAGGTGTGCTGACCCGCCTTTAGGGTTGTAAGGTGTGCGCCTTTAAGGTGTGCTGACCCGCCTTTAGGGTTATAAGGTGTGCTGTCCCGCATTTAGGGTTGTAAGGAGTGCGCCTTTAAGGTGTGCTGTCCCGCCTTTAGGGTTGTAAGGTATGCGCCTTTAAGGTGTGCTGCCTGGCCTTTAGGGTTATAAGGTGTGCGCATTTAACCCGCGCACTGCAGGGGGGGTTGATTTCCGCCCCCCCCCCCCCCCCCCCTCAGGTTTTTCAAAGATAGCGAAAAAACGGCGGCGCGCAGCGCCGCCGGGTTTTAATACACCTGTTTGGACATCAATTGCGCACACTTTGAAGAAAAAAATATGCTCGGGTCATCTCAGGTCAGGTCACCAGACCAGGTCAAATGACCCCACTACCAAAAATGTTTGCGCAGTTGTGCCAAAGCCAGAGTTTTTCACCGATCAGGTTGAAACTTACAGGATTTCATGAGGGCATCAGTACTTATAATTCGTATGTCTCGGAATTTTGATATCGGTGACCTAAGGTCAGGTCAATTTCGTAACCTCCCAGAATAAGTAAATGGGGAAATATACAAATGCTTCCTATTTCAAGGATATGTATGGTACTAGGCCAATTACTTCTGCATCATGTTATTATAGGATATTATTGATGATCCAAGTGTAAGTTTTGTTCAGTGACCCCTATTGGGTCATTTGAGGTCATGCGAGGTCACCATCACTTTTTTGTCAATAACTCTCGACATAATGAAGATAGAGAAGCAAAACAGACATCAATGTGTTTGTCTCGTCGAGAAACGTCCTCTCATATGCAACATGCCCTACATGGGTCACCACTTGACCTTGACCTTAGGTCAAATTGTTAAGTTGACTTAACAAGGTCACCACATATATCATTCAAAGCGCCTTGACAAGATAAACACAATGGCGTAAACAGTTATCCGTTATCTTTATTAAGTAAAAAGTTAATAGCAAAACACGATTTAGCAAAAAAAAATGTATTTTTCCCCTTTTTGACCTATGGAGCCTCAAATATTGACCTGAGGTCAAATCTGAGGACAACTTAGCGATTAAAAATTTCACTGGCTGGCGTTTGCTTTTTTCAGTTTATTTATAACTATCATCGTTTCTGAGATATATGGGAATTTCTGGAGCGATGTCCTAAAACAGGAAAAACTGGAAAATTTGACCTTTGATGACCTCTGGTGACCTCAATTTTGACCTGACTTTAAAAAAATGAATACTTTCGATAGAACATGTATGAAGCTAGCAAATGTTTGTTCTGCCTCTCGCTACGTTGCGTAGTTTTCGAGATCTCAGGGGGGCCGGAAATCACCCCCCCCCCCCTGCAGTTCGTGTTCGGCGCAAAGCCCCTGCAGTGCGCGGGTTAAGGTGTGCTGCCCCGCTTTTAGGGTTATAAGGTGTGCGCCTTTAAGGTGTGCTGCCCCGCTTTTAGGGTTATAAGGTGTGCGCCTTTAAGGTGTGCTAACCCGCCTTTAGGGTTGTAAGGTGTGCGCCTTTAAGGTGTGCTGACCCGCCTTTAGGGTTATAAGGTGTGCTGCCCCACATTTAGGGTTGTAAGGTGTGCGCCTTTAAGGTGTGCTGACCCGTCTTTAAGGTGTGCTGACCCGCCTTTAGGGTTATGAGGTGTGCGCCTTTAAGGTGTGCTGACCCGCCTTTAGGGTTATAAGGTGTGCGCCTTTAAGGTGTGCTGACCCGCCTTTATGGTTGTAAGGTGTGCGCCTTTAAGGTGTGCTGACCCGTCTTTAAGGTGTGCTGACCCGCACTTAGGGTTATAAGGTGTGCGCCTTTAAGGTGTGCTGACCCGCCTTTAGGGTTATAAGGTGTGCACCTTTAAGGTGTGCTGACCCGCCTTTAGGGTTGTAAGGTGTGCGCCTTTAAGGTGTGCTGACCCGCCTTTAGGGTGTAAGGTGTGCGCCTTTAAGGTGTGCTGACCCGTCTTTAAGGTGTGCTGACCCGCCTTTAGGGTTGTAAGGTGTGCGCCTTTAAGGTGTGCTGACCCGCCTTTAGGGTTATAATGTGTGCTGTCCCGCCTTTAGGGTTATAAGGTGTGCGCGTTTAAGGTGTGCTGACCCGCCTTTAGGGTTATAAGGTGTGCTGTCCCGCCTTTAGGGTTATAAGGTGTGCGCCTTTAAGGTGTGCTGCCCCGCCTTTAGGGTTATAATGTGTGCTGTCCCGCCTTTAGGGTTATAAGGTGTGCGCCTTTAATGTGTGCTGACCCGCCTTTAGGGTTATAAGGTGTGCGCCTTTAAGGTGTGCTGACCCGCCTTTAGGGTTATAAGGTGTGCTGTCCCGCCTTTAGGGTTATAAGGTGTGCTGACCCGCCTTTAGGGTTTTAAGGTGTGCGCCTTTAAGGTGTGCTGACCCGCCTTTAAGGTTGTAAGGTGTGCGCCTTTAAGGTGTGCTGACCCGTCTTTAAGGTGTGCTGACCCGCCTTTAGGGTTGTAAGGTGTGCGCCTTTAAGGTGTGCTGACCCGTCTTTAAGGTGTGCTGACCCGCATTTAGGGTTATAAGGTGTGCGCCTTTAATGTGTGCTGACCCGCCTTTAGGGTTATAAGGTGTGCTGACCCGCCTTTAGGGTTATAAGGTGTGCGCCTTTAAGGTGTGCTGACCCGCCTTTAGGGTTATAAGGTGTGCGCCTTTAAGGTGTGCTGACCCGCCTTTAGGGTTATAAGGTGTGCTGACCCGCCTTTAGGGTTATAAGGTGTGCGCCTTTAAGGTGTGCTGACCCGCCTTTAGGGTTATAAGGTGTGCTGTCCCGCCTTTAGGGTTATAAGGTATGCGCCTTTAAGGTGTGCTGACCCGCCTTTAGGGTTATAAGGTGTGTGCCTTTAAGGTGTGCTGCCCCGCCTTTAGGGTTGTAAGGTGTGCGCCTTTAAGGTGTGCTGTCCCACCTTTAGGGTTGTAAGGTGTGTGCCTTTAAGGTGTGCTGACCCGCCTTTAGGGTTATAAGGTGTGCGCCTTTAAGGTGTGCTGACCCGCCTTTAGGGTTATATTGAACAGTTGTGTTTGCATTACCGGTCTGCACACCTCGCTGTTGATAAAATACGTCAGCAATGAGCTAATACAACCTATGTTCATTCCAAGGTGTTAAATTATATTCAATTTTGCACATATTTCGTCGTTCACGAGTCGCTTATACTACCCTCCGCCCCCCCCCCCCGCCCCGTCCCGGTCGCCGACTCAATTACATCCCCAACGAAAACAGAAGAGTTCCGCCTCTGTCTACGCGTGAGGCGCGGGCGGAAGTGCGCCTTAGTGTCGACACCGGGAGCGCTTGGCTTTGATGCAGCCGTGCAACCAACCAAACCATCTAATGGCTTTGAATTATATGAGAACTTGACGTGCAGAGCATGACGAATAAGCAGACATGTCT
This sequence comes from Chirona hameri, assembly GCA_036785665.1. Taxonomy (NCBI): domain Eukaryota; kingdom Metazoa; phylum Arthropoda; class Thecostraca; order Balanomorpha; family Balanidae; genus Chirona; species Chirona hameri. The sequence continues at coordinate 66,454 of JAXIVJ010000608.1, forward strand.
GCATTTGTGCCATTGCCAACAAAAGGGGCGCGATTTCGGACAAAATGTCGATCAAAAAGGCGCTAGATGGATTTTGGAGAAAAAAATACATCGCTGGATTCCACGTGAGCTCAGCTTTCAAATGGTGCATCTTCCGTAGTTTGACCCCTCCGAACCCTTCCAACGAACCGTCCCTTTCACATGGATCTCATCATCCTAGACACAGTGGTGTCATGAGTGGCGAGTGCGCGTGCGACGTAGGCAGCACGGTGATACCGTATCACATCAGTCACATCAGTCACACCAGTCACATCAGTCGCATCATTAACATCAGTCACATCAGTCACATCAGTAACATCAGTCACACCATTCACATCAGTCACATCAGTCACATCATACATACCAGTCATATCAGTCACATCAGTCACATCAGTCACATCAGTCACACCAGTCACAACAGTCATATCAGTCATATCAGTCACATCAGTCATATAAGTCACATCAGTCATATCAGTCACATCAGTCACATCAGTCACACCATTCACATCAGTCACATCAGTCATATCAGTCATATCAGTCATATCAGTCATATCAGTCATATCAGTCACATCAGTCACACCAGTAACATCAGTCACATCAGTCATACCAGTTACACCAGTCACTTCATCCATACCGTATCACCCATACCGTATCATCCATACCGTATCATCCATACCGTATCATCCATACCGTATCACCCATACCGTATCATCCATACCGTATCATCCATACCGTATCATCCATACCGTATCATCCATACCGTATCACCCATACCGTATCACCCATACCGTATCATCCATACCGTATCACCCATACCGTATCACCCATACCGTATCATCCATACCGTATCACCCATACCGTATCACCCATACCGTATCATCCATACCGTATCATCCATACCGTATCATCCATACCGTATCACCCATACCGTATCATCCATACCGTATCACCCATACCGTATCACCCATACCGTATCATCCATACCGTATCACCCATACCGTATCATCCATACCGTATCACCCATACCGTATCATCCATACCGTATCATCCATACCGTATCATCCATACCGTATCATCCATACCGCATCATCCATACCGTATCACCCATACCGTATCACCCATACCGTATCATCCATACCGTATCACCCATACCGTATCACCCATACCGTATCACCCATACCGTATCACCCATACCGTATCATCCATACCGTATCACTCATAGTAGAGGGGCCCTCCTGGTTAGGACCGGCAGACAACACCGACACGGAGACAGACCCACACGAGGGCGGGCGGCAGGAGGAGCAGACCCACTCGAGAGCGGGCGGCAGGAGGAGGAGCAATAATTAAGGTCGGGGCCAGGCGGGCAGGGAAGTGGCACAGACTCGACACTGGGCAGCCGGGGTAAACTGAAGGTATGTACAACGCTATCACACGGGTCACACGCGCAGGTTGTGACGTCAGACTGTGAACTGATATGCATCACATCAGGCATATCCGGGGAAACCGTGCAGTTCTGTACGATTAGGTCTTTCGCATTGTGCTTTAGATATACCGCCTACTTCATTACTACATTGCTTAATTTACTTCATTGCAGCAGTAATAGTGTTGATACAGTGGTATAGTGCAGTGTTGATACAGTGGTGCACTCGTAAATTTGGTTATACCCCACCCAATAACATTTTGGACGCCAACTAAACTGATAAACTCCATAGGAGTTTATCAAAGCGTGTCCAGTAAGCGTATCCAGTTATGACAACAGGTATCAGATATTAGTTATGACAACAGGTATCAGATATTAGTTATGACAACAGGTATCAGATATTAGTTATGACAACAGGTATCAGATATTAGTTATGACAACAGGTATCAGATATTAGTTATGACAACAGGTATTCGACAATTGTTCTGATTTGAAACGTCGCTTACCACGTTACGTAATTTTGCCGAATGTCTGAATATGGTAACACGATCCTTCTTAACACGCGCCCTGGAGGGCCTCTGATAATTACATGCCCTGGAAGGGGGAATTAGCCCCCCCCCCCCATGATCTCGAAAACCACGCAACGTAGCGACAAGCGAAACACGGCGTTAGATAGCTCGAGACAAGCTCTATCGAAAGTATATCGATCGTTTTTAGGTCAGGTCAATATTGAGGTCACCAGAGCCCAGAGGTCATCAAAGGTCAGATTTTCCAGATTTAGAACTTCACTCCAGAAACCCCCAAATATTTCGGGAACTATGATAGCTAGGAGCAAACGAAAAACAGTAATCGAAATCTCTTGAAATATGCAATCGCTAATTTCCCCTTAAATTTGAGGTTAGGTCAATAGTGGAGGCTCCAGAGCAGAGTTCTTCACGGGCTGGGCTGACCCTATAGGCCATGGGTCGGGCTGGGCTGGGCCTGGGCGGGGCCTCTACTTTAAGGAAATCACCGAGCTCTGGACGGGCCTGGGCTGATAATGTTGAAGCTCAGGTCAGAGCTGAAAAAATATTTCAACCACCAGTTCACTTCTACAGCAACACACTGTTGCTGTGGCTTTTTGTTTATTTTTGGTTAGCATAGTTGATTCATTATTTAACATTTATAGTATACAAGTAAATAAGCTAGGATAGTGATTGCAAATTTTGTGAACATATTTATATGCTTAATCTGAACGGGCCGGACCGGGCCTGGGCCTCAATATTATACATTTCAACGGGCCTGGTCCGGGCCTGAGCTTGGTGTTCATGGGCCTGGGCCGGGCTGGGCTGGGGGTTGGTGGGCCCGTGACGCTCCGGAGGTCATCAAAGGTCAAAAATTATATTTTTTGGCAAAACCGTTTTTTTTTTCTTCTCGCAAATAACTTTTTACCTAATACAGCTAAAGCAATACGTTTGACGTCATTCATCGTGTTTGTCTGGTCAAGGCACTTAGAAACATATTCATTCTGACCAGGTTAGGTCAACTGAGAAATTTGACCTCAGGTCAAGGTCAAGTGGTGACTCAGGTAGGTCATGTTGCATATTGGGAGACGTGTCTCGACGAGACAAACACATTGGTACCGTTTTCACTTATCTATCTTCATTATGTCGATAGTCATTGACAAACCAGTGTTGGTGGTCACGAAATTGACCCGACTTTAGGTCACCGATATTAGAACTCCGAGATAAACAAATTGTAGGTATCTATGACCTTATGAAATCCTGCAAGTTTGAAACCGATCGGCCTAAAACTGTGACTGCGGTACGACCGCAAACATTTTGGAGGTGGGGTCATCACGTGACCTGGTCTGGTGACATGACCTGAGATGACCCGAGGTCAATAATTTTACATAATGTGGGTAGTTGATTTCCGAACAGGTATGCAAAAACGGCGACGCTGCGCGTCGCCGTTTTTCCGCTATCCTCGAAAACCTTAGGATGGGCGGACTTCGCCCCCCCCCCCCCCCTCCTCCCTCCCTCCAGGGCGCGTGGTAACACGCGAAGGCACAACCCGTTACATTGTGCCATGTTACATTGTGTTCTTCTGTTACGTTGTGCCCCCATTTTGCAAATGCGAAATTAAATTGCTTAAAAACGGCTAAGTTTTGGGGAAAATTACCTGATTATTTTCGACATTTCAATAACAGCCAAAGATAATGGCTATCTCAGTTTAAAACCAATACAAAGGTGAAACACTCCCTCTAACATATTCCCGAGTCCATAACGAACTCTTCTGAATAGCACCGATATACCATACAAATCACCAGTCCGCGAACGGTAACCCAAACACCCATCCCGAACACATCCCGAACACATACACACACACAGGTGATGCATCAGAGCGTGTCGGGGGGTTGAAGGGAGGTGGTGCTGCTCAAGGGAGGAAGGGAGGTGGTCGGCCCTGCTCGCCACTGCTGCTGCTGCATACCAATCAACATGGCGGCCGAACCGCTGTCCCATCCGTCCCTTACAAGGTCCGTCCACGCAGTCCCGGCGTGCGCGGGAGCCAGCCGGCGGCGTCCGCCAGCGAGGTGGTTCCGATTTCCGCCGATAGATGGCGGGATGGATCAGCCGAGTGGGCAGATATTATCATACAATATGCGCGCCGTTACCGAGTGCGTACAATGATGGGATTTTTAATCAAGGACACAACGTGCGTTTGGAGGAGTCGGAGGGGTCGGAAGGTTCACTGACTGGGTTCAAGGAGGGTTAGTTGGCCCTGCAGACCAAGGCTGGTTGAATACCCCTGCAGGGTTCAAGGCTGGTCGGATGCCCCCGCATTGCTCCTGTAGGGAGTAATGCGGCAATAACGGTCCGTCTGTCACAGAAGAGATGATCTGGAGTATGGATGGCTCGTTGTCTGGCAATGCGGAACATCATTGTAGCATGCTCAGCATGCTCGAGCGTTACAAGCGCCGGTTCCAATTCAACCTACGTTTGAAGAGGAGCCTTTCCGTGCGTTGCCTAGCAACAAATGTCAGCCGCTTGTTGCCTGGCAGCTAAACGACGACCCCGAAAACGATAGTGTTACTGCAATACATCCGTTCATCTGCAGTCATTCCGAAACATTCGAGAGGGGCTCAGGTGGTTATATTTCTCGTCGATCCAAGGCGCGTCGATCAGAGGAGGCGCGGTTGACAACATGTCTGGAGTTTACTGAGCTCGACCCCGTTCAAGTACCGACTCGACAGCATGCAGACTGGCTTCACCTCATGAGTGCTCGTCGCTTGGCCGTATGATCCCGATACATTTAGCTATTCGATCAAAATACAGCAAAACAAAGGCCAATTCAGACACCGAAGCCTAAATAGTTGAAACAAGAAAAGGTATAACAGTTATGTGTTTGAAGCATGCCATTTCGAAATGGGATACATTCCTTGCCAAAAACAGCACATTTTTCATAAGCATAAATGCATCGTCTGAACCAATAATGGGATCGGCATAAGCTGGGGTACTTCAACAACGATGAAACAGCACATAACGCGTCATATCCATTCCTAAACAGACTAGTGACGGGGTAAGCAGACAGTACCATAGCAATTAATATTGAAAATACATCGCAGTCAGCATTCATTAACGCAACATAGACCTCTCCAAAACCCAGTACCATAGCAAGGCAATACACATGACATGCCAACAACGCAATACAAAACGACGCGTCCATATTGCAGACTAGATAAAATTGCACACAACCATGGCACAAATCTCACGTCAAGCGTAGCAGTATTACCAAGCATAACATTATGGTCAGCCGCTAGTATTTAAGCAGTCGCTAGTAAGCACATAATTAGTTATAACTTCGTTGTTCTTAAACTCATACAATGTGATCTTAAAAGATCCAAGATTTGACTCATTATTTCACTAACAAGCAAAGAAAAAAATCTAGAAAACTAGCATCAATAGCTGTCTAACGTGGAACACTTGTGTAGCCTCCTCCTATGTAACTCCTCGACCGACCGATCACCCGTTACAGGTGATCAGGGCGGGGTTACAGGTGATGTAACTCCTCGACCGACCGATCACCCGTTACAGGTGATCAGGGCGGGGTTACAGGTGATGTAACTCCTCGACCGACCGATCACCCGTTACAGGTGATCAGGGCGGGGTTACAGGTGATGTACCTCCTCGACCGACCGATCACCCGTTACAGGTGATCAGGGCGGGGTTACAGGTGGTGTACCTCCTCGACCGACCGATCACCCGTTACAGGTGATCAGGGCGGGGTTACAGGTGATGTACCTCCTCGACCGACCGATCACCCGTTACAGGTGATCAGGGCGGGGTTACAGGTGGTGTACCTCCTCGACCGACCGATCACCCGTTACAGGTGATCAGGGCGGGGTTACAGGTGATGTACCTCCTCGACCGACCGATCACCCGTTACAGGTGATCAGGGCGGGGTTACAGGTGGTGTACCTCCTCGACCGACCGATCACCCGTTACAGGTGATCAGGGCGGGGTTACAGGTGGTGTACCTCCTCGACCGACCGATCACCCGTTACAGGTGATCAGGGCGGGGTTACAGGTGGTGTACCTCCTCGACCGACCGATCACCCGTTACAGGTGATCAGGGCGGGGTTACAGGTGGTGTACCTCCTCGACCGACCGATCACCCGTTACAGGTGATCAGGGCGGGGTTACAGGTGATGTAACTCCTCGACCGACCGATCACCCGTTACAGGTAATCAGGGCGGGGTTACAGGTGATGTACCTCCTCGACCGACCGATCACCCGTTACAGGTGATCAGGGTGGGGTTACAGGTGATGTACCTCCTCGACCGACCGATCACCCGTTACAGGTGATCAGGGCGGGGTTACAGGTGATGTACCTCCTCGACCGACCGATCACCCGTTACAGGTGATCAGGGCGGGGTTACAGGTGATGTAACTCCTCGACCGACCGATCACCCGTTACAGGTGATCAGGGCGGGGTTACAGGTGATGTACCTCCTCGACCGACCGATCACCCGTTACAGGGGGCCACGTTGAAGGTAGTGGTGCCGCTAGAGACCAGCTCACGGCACCAAAAAAAGCTAGCCATATTTGGTGACATTGATGCGGTAAAACCTCAGATCAAACCATCAACTGGCGGTGACAATGCGAGGTAGCCAACCAGTAAACTATCGTCACACATCACCACGTCACACAGCACCACGTCACACAGCACCACGTCACCCGCAGGAGTCAAATTGGTGATATTGGTGCAGTGAGGACTCAACTCACATCACCACACAACACCACGGCATTAATAGAAATAGTCATATTGGTGATATTGGTGCAAAGACAATTCAACTCACACCACCGTTTAACAGCCGTGCTGGTGATATTGGTGCAGTGTCAAACCACATCACATCACCAGCTGTACCGCCGGTGTGTTGGTGGTGTTGATGGCAGTACATAACTCATCACATCACCAGCTGTACCGCCGGTGTGTTGGTGGTGTTGATGGCAGTACATAACTCATCACATCACCAGCTGTACCGCCGGTGTGTTGGTGGTGTTGATGGCAGTACATAACTCATCACATCACCAGCTGTACCGCCGGTGTGTTGGTGGTGTTGATGGCAGTACATAACTCATCACATCACCAGCTGTACCGCCGGTGTGTTGGTGGTGTTGATGGCAGTACATAACTCATCACATCACCAGCTGTACCGCCGGTGTGTTGGTGGTGTTGATGGCAGTACATAACTCATCACATCACCAGCTGTACCGCCGGTGTGTTGGTGGTGTTGATGGCAGTACATAACTCATCACATCACCAGCTGTGCCGCCGGCGTGTTGATGGCAGTACATAACTCATCACATCACCAGCTGTACCGCCGGTGTGTTGATGGCAGTACATAACTCATCACATCACCAGCTGTGCCGCCGGTGTGTTGGTGGTGTTGATGGCAGTACATAACTCATCACATCACCAGCTGTGCCGCCGGTGTGTTGGTGGTGTTGATGGCAGTACATAACTCATCACATCACCAGCTGTACCGCCGGTGTGTTGATGGCAGTACATAACTCATCACATCACCAGCTGTACCGCAGGTGTGTTGGTGGTGTTGATGGCAGTACATAACTCATCACATCACCAGCTGTGCCGCCGGTGTGTTGGTGGTGTTGATGGCAGTACATAACTCATCACATCACCAGCTGTGCCGCCGGCGTGTTAGTGATGTTGATGGCAGTACATAACTCATCACATCACCAGCTGTACCGCCGGTGTGCTGGTGGTGTTGATGGCAGTACATAACTCATCACATCATCAGCTGTACCTCTGGTGTGTTGATGGCAGTACATAACTCATCACATCACCAGCTGTGCCGCCGGCGTGTTGATGGCAGTACATAACTCATCACATCACCAGCTGTACCGCCGGTGTGTTGGTGGTGTTGATGGCAGTACATAACTCATCACATCACCAGCTGTGCCGCCGGTGTGTTGGTGGTGTTGATGGCAGTACATAACTCATCACATCACCAGCTGTGCCGCCGGCGTGTTGGTGGTGTTGATGGCAGTACATAACTCATCACATCACCAGTTGTGCCGCCGGTGTGTTGGTGGTGTTGATGGCAGTACATAACTCATCACATCACCAGCTGTGCCGCCGGTGTGTTGGTGGTGTTGATGGCAGTACATAACTCATCACATCACCAGCTGTGCCGCCGGTGTGTTGATGGCAGTACATAACTCATCACATCACCAGCTGTGCCGCCGGTGTGTTGGTGGTGTTGATGGCAGTACATAACTCATCACATCACCAGCTGTGCCGCCGGTGTGTTGGTGGTGTTGATGGCAGTACATAACTCATCACATCACCAGCTGTACCGCCGGTGTGTTGATGGCAGTACATAACTCATCACATCACCAGCTGTACCGCCGGTGTGTTGATGGCAGTACATAACTCATCACATCACCAGCTGTACCGCAGGTGTGTTGGTGGTGTTGATGGCAGTACATAACTCATCACATCACCAGCTGTGCCGCCGGCGTGTTGATGGCAGTACATAACTCATCACATCACCAGCTGTGCCGCCGGCGTGTTAGTGATGTTGATGGCAGTACATAACTCATCACATCACCAGCTGTGCCGCCGGTGTGTTGGTGGTGTTGATGGCAGTACATAACTCATCACATCACCAGCTGTACCGCCGGTGTGTTGGTGGTGTTGATGGCAGTACATAACTCATCACATCACCAGCTGTACCGCCGGTGTGTTGGTGGTGTTGATGGCAGTACATAACTCATCACATCACCAGCTGTGCCGCCGGCGTGTTCGTGATGTTGGTGCAGGGGAACCTCAGCAGTTCGCCGCCCTGTGCTGTGATTGGCTGCATCGTGTGGTGACGTAACAGCTCATCTGCAACACAACCCAGGACACACAGTTCTCAGACACAGATGACCGACTGCTCACCGAAACTTCTGAGCAAAAACCAGCAGACATCCACCAGAATATCGTCAGAAACCATAATAAAATCACTAGAAAACACCAGAAGCCATCAGAGGCTGACACAAACCATCAAAAATGTTTCCCAAACTCATCCCTGCGTAGGTTAGCTAAACAAAAAACACCAGAAAATCACCAGAAACCCCCCAGAAAACCCATCGAGAACCACTAGAAATGTCTCCTGCGCTCCTCACCGAGAGTTCTAAACAGCCGGTCGGGGTTTCCGTAGAAGCGGTAGCCGTCGTCGCTGGCCTCCACTAGGAAGTGTTTACACCTCTTCTGGGAGCGGTAGGAGAGCGTGTATCCCCAGATGCGCTGTGAGCAGCGGACCAGGTAGGCGCCGGGCGGGCAGGGGAGGAGACGTTGTTCTGACTCCGGCCGGCTCACCAGACCTGCGGCACACACACACGTCACAGACACACACACACACGGACTCAGGCCGGCTCACCAGACCTGCGGGACACACGTCACAGACACACACACACGGACTCAGGCCGGCTCACCAGACCTGCGGCGGGACACACACACACACGTCACAGACACACACACACACACACACACACACACACACACACACACACACACACACACACACACACACACACACACACACACACACATGGACTCAGGCCGGCTCACCAGACCTGCGGCGGGACACACACACACACGTCACAGACATACACACACGGACTCAGGCCGGCTCACCAGACCTGCGGCACACACACACACACACACACACACACACACACACGTCACAGACACACACACACACGGACTCAGGCCGGCTCACCAGACCTGCGGCGGGACACACACACACACGTCACAGACACACACACACACATGGACTCAGGCCGGCTCACCAGACCTGCGGCGGGACACACACACACACACACACACACACACGTCACAGACACACAAACACACACGGACTCAGGCCGACTCACCAGACCTGCGGCGGGACACACACACACACACACACACACACACACACACACACACACACACACACACACACACACACACACACACACACACACACACACACACACACACACACACACACACACACACACACACACACACACACACACACACACACACACACACACACACACACACACACACACACACACACACACACACACACACACACACACACACACACACACACACACACACACACACACACACACACACACACACACACACACACACACACACACACACACACACACACACACACACACACACACACACACACACACACACACACACACACACACACACACACACACACACACACACACACACACACACACACACACACACACACACACACACACACACACACACACACACACACACACACACACACACACACACACACACACACACACACACACACACACACACACACACACACACACACACACACACACACACACACACACACACACACACACACACACACACACACACACACACACACACACACACACACACACACACACACACACACACACACACACACACACACACACACACACACACACACACACACACACACACACACACACACACACACACACACACACACACACACACACACACACACACACACACACACACACACACACACACACACACACACACACACACACACACACACACACACACACACACACACACACACACACACACACACACACACACACACACACACACACACACACACACACACACACACACACACACACACACACACACACACACACACACACACACACACACACACACACACACACACACACACACACACACACACACACACACACACACACACACACACACACACACACACACACACACACACACACACACACACACACACACACACACACACACACACACACACACACACACACACACACACACACACACACACACACACACACACACACACACACACACACACACACACACACACACACACACACACACACACACACACACACACACACACACACACACACACACACACACACACACACACACACACACACACACACACACACACACACACACACACACACACACACACACACACACACACACACACACACACACACACACACACACACACACACACACACACACACACACACACACACACACACACACACACACACACACACACACACACACACACACACACACACACACACACACACGGACTCAGGCCGGCTCACCAGACCTGCGGCGGGACACACACACACGTCACAGACACACACACACATGAACTCAGGCCGGCTCACCAGACCTGCGGCGACACACACACACACACACACACACACACACACACACACACACACACACACACACACACACACACACACACACACACACACACACACACACACACACACACACACACACACACACACACACACACACACACACACACACACACACACACACACACACACACACACACACACACACACACACACACACACACACACACACACACACACACACACACACACACACACACACACACACACACACACACACCACACACACACACACACACACACACACACACACACACACACACACACACACACACACACACACACACACACACACACACACACACACACACACACACACACACACACACACACACACACACACACACACACACACACACACACACACAACACACACACACACACACACACACACACACACACACACACACACACACACACACACACACACACACACACACACACACACACACACACACACACACACACACACACACACACACACACACACACACACACACACACACACACACACACACACACACACACACACACACACACACACACACACACACACACACACACACACACACACACACACACACACCACACACACACACACACACACACACACACACACACACACACACACACACACACACACACACACACACACACACACACACACACACACACACACACACACACACACACACACACACACACACACACACACACACACACACACACACACACACACACACACACACACACACACACACACACACACACACACACACACACACACACACACACACACACACACACACACACACACACACACAACACACACACACACACACACACACACACACACACACACACACACACACACACACACACACACACACACACACACACACACACACACACACACACACACACACACACACACACACACACACACACACACACACACACACACACACACACACACACACACACACACACACACACACACACACACACACACACACACACACACACACACACACACACACACACACACACACACACACACACACACACACACACACACACACACACACACACACACACACACACACACACACACACACACACACACACACACACACACACACACACACACACACACACACACACACACACACACACACACACACACACACACACACACACACACACACACACACACACACACACACACACACACACACACACACACACACACACACACACACACACACACACACACACACACACACACACACACACACACACACACACACACACACACACACACACACACACACACACACACACACACACACACACACACACACACACACACACACACACACACACACACACACACACACACACACACACACACACACACACACACACACACACACACACACACACACACACACACACACACACACACACACACACACACACACACACACACACACACACACACACACACACACACACACACACACACACACACACACACACACACACACACACACACACACACACACACACACACACACACACACACACACACACACACACACACACACACACACACACACACACACACACACACACACACACACACACACACACACACACACACACACACACACACACACACACACACACACACACACACACACACACACACACACACACACACACACACACACACACACACACACACACACACACACACACACACACACACACACACACACACACACACAACACACACACACACACACACACACACACACACACACACACACACACACACACACACACACACACACACACACACACACACACACACACACACACACACACACACACACACACACACACACACACACACACACACACACACACACACACACACACACACACACACACACACACCACACACACACACACACACACACACACACACACACACACACACACACACACACACACACACACACACACACACACACACACACACACACACACACACACACACACACACACACACACACACACACACACACACACACACACACACACACACACACACACACACACACACACACACACACACACACACACACACACACACACACACACACACACACACACACACACACACACACACACACACACACACACACACACACACACACACACACACACACACACACACACACACACACACACACACACACACACAC
>JAXIVJ010000608.1:87500-197500 GCA_036785665.1 Chirona hameri
ACACACACACACACACACACACACACACACACACACACACACACACACACACACACACACACACACACACACACACACACACACACACACACACACACACACACACACACACACACACACACACACACACACACACACACACACACACACACACACACACACACACACACACACACACACACACACACACACACACACACACACACACACACACACACACACACACACACACACACACACACACACACACACACACACACACACACACACACACACACACACCACACACACACACACACACACACACACACACACACACACACACACACACACACACACACACACACACACACACACACACACACACACACACACACACACACACACACACACACACACACACACACACACACACACACACACACACACACACACACACACACACACACACACACACACACACACACACACACACACACACACACACACACACACACACACACACACACACACACACACACACACACACACACACACACACACACACACACACACACACACACACACACACACACACACACACACACACACACACACACACACACACACACACACACACACACACACACACACACACACACACACACACACACACACACACACACACACACACACACACACACACACACACACACACACACACACACACACACACACACACACACACACACACACACACACACACACACACACACACACACACACACACACACACACACACACACACACACACACACACACACACACACACACACACACACACACACACACACACACACACACACACACACACACACACACACACACACACACCACACACACACACACACACACACACACACACACACACACACACACACACACACACACACACACACACACACACACACACACACACACACACACACACACACACACACACACACACACACACACACACACACACACACACACACACACACACACACACACACACACACACACACACACACACACCACACACACACACACACACACACACACACACACACACACACACACACACACACACACACACACACACACACACACACACACACACACACACACACACACACACACACACACACACACACACACACACACACACACACACACACACACACACACACACACACACACACACACACACACACACACACACGACTCAGCCGACACACCAGACCGACACACACACACACCACAGACACACACACACACACACACGGACTCAGGCCGACTCACCAGACCTGCTGCGGGACACACACACACACACAGTCACAGACACACACACACACGGACTCAGGCCGGCTCACCAGACCTGCGGCGGGACACACACACACACACACGTCACATACACACACACACACGGACTCAGGCCGACTCACCAGACCTGCGGCGGGACACACACACACACATACACGTCACAGACACACACACACGACACACACACACACACACACACACACACACACACACACACACACACACACACACACACACACACACACACACACACACGGACTCAGGCCGACTCACCAGACCTGCTGCGGGACACACACACACACGTCACAGACACACACACACACACACACACGGACTCAGGCCGGCTCACCAGACCTGCGGCGGGACACACACACACACACACACACACGTCACAGACACACACACACACGGACTCAGGCCGACTCACCAGACCTGCGGCGGGACACACACACACACACACGTCACATACACACACACACACGGACTCAGGCCGACTCACCAGACCTGCGGCGGGACACACACACACACATACACGTCACAGACACACACACACGGACTCAGGCCGGCTCACCAGACCTGCGGCACACACACACACACACACGTCACAGACACACACACACGGACTCAGGCCGGCTCACCAGACCTGCAGCGGGACACACACACACGTCACAGACACACACACACACAGACTCAGGCCGGCTCACCAGACCTGCGGGACACACACACACACACACACACACACACACACACGTCACAGACACACACACACGGACTCAGGCCGACTCACCAGACCTGCGGCGGGACACACACACACACACACACACGTCACAGACACACATACACGGACTCAGGCCGACTCACCAGACCTGCCGGACACACACACGTCACATACACACACACACACACACATGGACTCAGGCCGGCTCACCAGACCTGCGGCGGGACACACACACACACACACGTCACAGATACAAACACACGGACTCAGGCCGGCTCACCAGACCTGCGGGACACACACACACACACGTCACAGACACACACACACACGGACTCAGGCCGGCTCACCAGACCTGCGGCGGGACACACACACACGTCACAGACACACACACACACATGGACTCAGGCCGGCTCACCAGACCTGCGGGACACACACACACACGTCACAGACACACACACACGGACTCAGGCCGACTCACCAGACCTGCGGCGGGACACACACACACACACACACACACACACACACACACACACACACACACACACACACGTCACACACACACACACACACACACACGGACTCAGGCCGGCTCACCAGGCCTGCGGCGGGACACACACACACACACACGTCACAGACACACACACACGGACTCAGGCAGGCTCACCAGACCTGCGCCGGGACACACACACACACGTCACAGACACACACACACGGACTCAGGTCGGCTCACCAGACCTGCGGGACACACACACACACACACACACACGTCACAGACACACACACACGAACTCAGGCCGGCTCACCAGACCTGCCGGACACACACACGTCACAGACACACACACACGGACTCAGGCCGGCTCACCAGACCTGCGGCGGGACACACACACACACAGACTGAACGGTACGTTTTATACGTAATTACACTACATGTATAATCAATGGCATTATGGATGCAACAAAAGCAACTAAAACTCAACAAGATATTTATATCAAAGATCGTTACGTAAACACACCAGGGGTGGTAAAGTGTGCTGTCCTTATGGATAAGGTCGGGGACAAAATGCTCTTTCTCATGAAGTACTCGGGGGGTCAAAATGCCGGCACAAATCATTACTATGTCGTTCATTTTAAAATTTACTAAGCGATCATGTCATAAGCAATACTGATCGTCAAAACCACTTGAGATGTATTATTCACTTAATCATCATATTCATCACGTCAGTATGCATGTACATTTACATTTTTTATATATAAATTAGCAGTTGCGTTTCAGCTCCTGATTGCCAATAATAATAAATTACATTACAACAAAAATCAGACTAGAAAAAAAAATCCGGACGATAGATTCAACACGTGGGGTCACTGAGCCAAAAATGCACCTGGGTCTTCAAGAATGGCCTATAATAACATGATCCAGAAGGAATTGGGCTGATATCATGCGTATCCTCAGAATAGGAAGCATTTGAATAGTTACCCATTGACTTATAATGGGGAGGTCACGAAATTGACCCGACCTTAGGTCACAGATATGCACAAAATCCGAGAAATCTGTATACTTGGCTGGCCCACTGCCCAGCAGCTATACAGACAGCACTCCCTAAATCTACTACACAAAATTCGAAACACCGGGGAACCACAGGCTCTTGCTTCCCAGCTTCATGTCAATTCTGATCTCCGCTCCCGCTCTACGCGACAGAACTCTGACCTGGCCCTTCCACGCGTTAGGACAGAGGCTGGCAAGCGCCGATTTCTATATCATGTTGTGCAAAATTACAATGAGCTGCCTTTAGCGACACGTCACTCAGCCATGCCCGCATTCAAAAGAGCGATACAGAACATGCCTCAACCAGAGTAGCCTGATGTATATAACGTATTGTGCGTGTGAGAGCATTGCAGTGTATGTGATGTAATGTGTATGTGAGAGTATTGAAGTATGTGCTGTATGGGAGTATGTGCTGTAGTGAAACTGTCTTCATTTTATATTAGGATGAGTGTATCATTCGTGTTGTCCATGCTTGTATGTGGCTCCGGAATAGCCCGCTTCGGCGTGGATGGGGTCCAACGTCAAATACAAATACAAAAGTGGTAGTCACCCACATGAGTTGGCACTGGTCTCAAACAGGGTAGGTGAGATGGGGTTGCTCAGCAAATAAGTCCGCTTGTCAATCGGACGTGCGGTTTCAGAGATATGAGCTTCTCAAAAGCGTCACCACGGGTCGGGTCGGGCCGGGTCGGGCCGGGTCGGGCCGGGCCGGGCCGGGCCGGGCCGGGCCGGGCCGCTCATAATCAGATTTTTCCCATACACCACGGAAGGACGAGCGAGCGTCGCGCTCGCTCGTAATAATGTACATGATTTATGCAGCAATATGAGCTGTGCACTGACAATGGCAAATACTGTAACTAACCGGGTCAAAAAGCCACTGCCTGATGACCGTCATTTACTGCTGCCTATTAGCATAAGCCCCAGTCACTGCCAGCTCACTCTCGCAGGTAGCAACAGGATGCTAAGCAGGTTCAAGGCCCAGGCAAAACATAACAGACCAACATCATCAAGTCGGCATCACTAGCAAAACCAAGCCCAGCATTCAGCGCAACGGAGAAGTCTGGGTAAGAACGCAGTTGGTTTGTCAAAGAAGGTGTGCCAGTTGACTCGTCCTGTTTGCTTAGTTTGATAGCAAAAACGCTCAACCCGGCGTGAGTTAATAACGGATTGGTGAGAGGAATGCTGACAGACAGTGAGATTAAAAATTAGGTAGGAATCGGTCAATAAAAAAGAGAAGCATGGTATAAATCAGTCCGAAGTGACCTTGCGAATAATTTGGGAATTAGTCATGATAATGCAAGGAATCGGAGCGGAATAATTCAGGAATCGGGCTGGGACCAGCCTGGGATAAGTATGGGAAATTGGGAATCAGTTGAGAACCAGTATGTCAGGATCAGTGCTAGACCCCAGCTCACCGTGGAACTAGGCCTGTTCTCACCATGGAACCAGGGCTGATCTCATCGTGGAACCAGGTCTGATCTCACCGGGAACAAGGGCACTTCACACCGTGGAACCAAGTCTGTTCTCATCGTGGAACCAGATCTGTTCTCACCGTGGAACCAGGGCTATGCTCACCGTGGAACCAGGGCTATTCAGACCGTTAACCCACGACTTTTCTCACCGTGGAACCAGGGCTATTCAGACCGTTGACCCACGACTGTTCTCACCGTGGAACCAGATATGTTCTCACCGTGGAACCAGATCTGTTCTCACCGTGGAACCAGAGCTGTTCTCACCATGGAACCAGATATGTTCTCACCGTGGAACCAGATCTGTTCTCACCGTGGAACCAGAGCTGTTCTCACCGTGGAACCAGATCTGTTCTCACCGTGGAACCAGAGCTGTTCTCACCGTGGAACCAGAGCTGTTCTCACCGTGGAACCAGAGCTGTTCTCACCGTGGAACCAGGGCTATTCTCACCGTGGAACCAGATCTGTTCTCACCGTGGAACCAGAGCTGTTCTCACCGTGGAACCAGATCTGTTCTCACCGTGGAACCAGGGCTGTTCTTACCGTGGAACCAGGACGCAGCTCGGCCGGTGAGCGCGTCCACACCGACCCCTCGCGGCAGCTGGTGTTGCTGGTACCAGCGGACCACCTCCTCCCGAGATAGAGGGCGACCCCAGTCTCCCGAGACCGAGCTCAGCTCGTCATCTACACAGCTGAAATGTGAGGAAATACACTGCTGAAACAGGACAGATACCAGCTCGTCATCCACACAGCTGAAATGTGAGGAAATACACTGCTGAAACAGGACAGATACCAGCTCGTCATCCACACAGCTGAAATGTGAGGAAATACACTGCTGAAACAGGACAGATACACCAATATATGGGGAGAGATACACTTACACAGCATATACATTATACAGCTGCGCTGTTTGCCAGCTAAATACGTTTTGTTTTTCCAAAACTGCATAGAAACGTCAAAAAATAATATGCAATAAAACATTACCTGAGAATTCCGCCCAACACCGAGACATGACATTGCTCACCTAGACTGTTCACTGCTCGTCTCAAACAGCTGATTCCAGTCTACGCTCGCCACCGAGCCACTTGGCGACAGTGGCGCCGCCCAGTGGCTGCTCGGTGCTGCCGTCTGTGGTCCACCAGGCGAACCTTGCGCCGACCCCGGCGACGGCCCCGTGCCTCGCTCTGAAACCCCCCAGGCGGCCGGCGACCGCGGCTGACCCGCCGGCAACGTCGCGCTCTGGCTTGTGAACGAACTGAGCGTCGGCCGACGACCAAAGCCGGAGCCGCCACGCGTTTCGGCGAGCGTGTTCGCTCGGCGAGCCTGTCGGGAAACGCCGGCTGGCCAGGGCAGCTCCTGAGGCGTGTTCTGTTGCCATGGTAACGGCGACTGCTCTGAGGGCGACTGCTGCGGGATGTGGCTGTTCAGTCCAGCCGGCGACTGACGGACTGCGCCTGTGCCGGACTGCCACGACTCCGGCGGCGACTGCGGTGGACTGGAGGACTGGTGTTGCCATGGGGACTGAGTGCGAGTCTCCGATGAGGACCGCCAGGAGTCATAGCGCTGAACGCAGGCTCCAGAGGGACTCGGGCTCGGAGAGGACGGCATCATCTGTGGCAATATACAGGGCGCAGTTGAGATTCACCTCTGTACATGTAATCAGCCTAAACTGCGCTAAATACAGGTGGGTATCTAATAGGTGGGGAAGTAAACCAATATTCCATTTGATGCATGGTTGAACCACATATTTTATACATCCACAAAAAGAAAGTAAGGACAGACGTACTTCAAAATATCGCAAATCATGCCAAGTCAACTATGGAATTGAATAAAGTCACATGTGAATGTATCGGCACAAACCCTGGAACATGTTCGTATTGCATAAAAGCGGTCTCCGTGGAACCAGGGCTGTTCTCACCGTGGAACCAGGGCTGTTCTCACCGTGGAATCAGGGCTGATCTCACCGTGGAACCAGGGCTGATCTCACCGTGGAACCAGGGCTGATCTCACCGTGGAACCAGAGCTGACCTCACCGTGGAACCAGGGCTGTTCTCACCGTGGAACCAGGGTTGATCTCACCGTGGAACCAGGGCTATTCTCACCGTGGAACCAGGGCTGATCTCACCGTGGAACCAGGGCTGTTCTCACCGTGGAACCAGAGCTGACCTCACCCTGGAACCAGAGCTGTTCTCACCGTGGAACCAGGGCTGATCTCACCGTGGAACCAGGGCTGATCTCACCGTGGAACCAGAGCTGATCTCACCGTGGAACCAGAGCTGTTCTCACCGTGGAACCAGGGCTGATCTCACCGTGGAACCAGGGCTGATCTCACCGTGGAACCAGAGCTGATCTCACCGTGGAACCAGAGCTGTTCTCACCGTGGAACCAGGGCTGATCTCACCGTGGAACCAGGGCTGTTCTCACCGTGGAACCAGGGGTGGTTTGGAGGGGCTGAAGAGGAGCCTACCTACCCGTTCTGTGATGTACCGGTGCTTCTGCCTGCTCTCCAGGCCTATCCTGCTGATCCGACTGCCCACCGCATCTCTCTGCTCCTCCGACTCTGCAGAAAACGCAGCAAACATACACATCAAGTACCTTCCTGTAACTTACACTCATCCCATATCAAAATACTCAACAACCACAGACACTCTGCATAATTCCATGTAAATATGTATCTGTATGTATATGTCTAGGTATGTAGAGGTATTTGATACAACCTATAATATTCACAGAAATGTGTGACTAAAACAGTTGAAGGAAACAATAAAACGTCGAACGTATTATCATTTTTTCACTTAAAGGGAATGTTTCACCTTTCTGAAAGTTGTCAAATATACGCCGGTTGTAGTCGAAAATATGGAGTAAGTGATGCTGAAAACGATGATTATATTTTTTATCTCGAAAAGTCTCTTAACTTTATACAAATTAAGGTTTTACATTTGGGATGATGACGTCATTATTGAGCTATAGACCGCCGCTGATTGGCTGACAATGTGGAATTGGCTGAAAAAGTGGCTGTCAGCCAATCAGCGGCGGCACTAGTATAGACACCATTTTGCAAATGGGAAATTAAATTGCTTAAAAACGGCTACGTTTTGGGGAAAATGACCTTAGAATTTTCGACATTTCAATAACGGCCAAAGATAATGACTATCTCAGTTCAAGACGAATACAAAGGTGAAACATTCTCTTTAACACTTTCGAAACACAAAAATACTTGAACTAAGCTTTGCTCTGAACGACATGTGACACCCCAGTCCAATGTACTCTCTGTCGAACCGTGTGTATCGCTGTGACCCTAGGTTTGCGAGTTATCAGCCCGGGATCGACGCGCGTTTTGCCGTTTTCGTCGATTTGTGAATTTGGCCGTTTCCTATGTTAAACCAATGACACAGTTGTCGCCGACACAGCGGCCGACACGTATGTCAGATCTTGTTGAAATTTTGATATGATGGTGCACCTCAGCCATCGGACCTGCGTGGCAAATTTCACGCATTTCACGCTGCAACCGTTGTCGAGTATTAGCCGATTTCTGTATGACCGTTACGTTATTTGATTTCCACGTACGCACGCACGCACGCAAGGACGGACATCTTATAATTAGTAATATACGATTAAATTATATGCTTTACAATAATGTTTTTTTTTCCTGTATAAAGATCAAAAACATAACTCTTAACACGTATTGCGAAAATATAACAAGACATGCATCAGCCACCCACCTATCTACAAACAATAAAACCAGCTCTCGTCAAGCGTCGTGCTACAATTCCTCCATAGCAGAGGCTATCTCACCTTGCTGGACGAGTCGCCTGTCGTTTCTGTGGGGCTCGCTGTAGGGCCGATCCTGGGGCGCACACAGACTCCCCTGCCGCCGTCCGGGGCCCTCTCTCTGGTCCGCCGGCTGACCCTCCCACAGAGCTATCTGTCGCGACACCACGTCCTGGCCACACACACACAGACACACAGACACACAGACACACGACAGTGGTCAACACACACAAACTGGCACCAGGCATAACGGACAACTGGCACCAGGCATAACGGACAACTGGCACCAGGCATAACGGACAACGGCGCAGACAGCAGGTCGACAGCACGTAAATACTAGTGGTGCCAATCGGTACAATCATTTTCGGAATTATGAATTTGTCTGAAGACCGATTCGGTTTTCGGACGGACATAAGCATATTTCTTTGGACATTTTCGGACATCCAATGCCCAAGGATGGCTTGTCGCGAAAATCACTTAGTTACTTTTTATTAAAAAAAGAAAGTGTGCCACAGTTAATTAATTTCCATATCAAACACTTCTTCTGCTTTCGGACAAATTTCGGACAAACAATGATTTTCGGACAGTTTCGGACGGACAGCTGACCATGGTCTTGGACATCGGTCGGACATTGGACAAATATTTTCTGAAACTGGCACCACTAGTAAGTACCTACATTTGGTGCCCGCAGGTAATAGGACAAGTTGCAACGCAAGAGAGTGGAGTAGATTTCGAAGATTTCAGGAGATCCGAAGAGTGCGGTACAAAGTTTGGCACAACAATATGAACACAGTAATCTCATTGAAATGAGAGCTAATTTCAGATCGGCATGGGTTCCTAGAGAGAGGATTAAATGGAGTACTGTACATACCTAGCATGCAGAAATCTTAAAAAGAACGGAATTCAGAAACAAAACACTAGCCGGGAAATAATAATCATGCTAAAAAACTTTGATAATGATCTCTTAAATGTTTTTTTTTTAAAATGCGTTAAAGTAATGGCAATAATATATAATGTGTATTAAGTAAAAATATACGATGCTGACAGACGAGAAAAAATCGCGCACCATTTCTTCTTGGAAGAATATATCCAATACAAATATGGTTTCATTTCTGATGTTGTTTCATGGATGTATGGATATTTGATACTATTCTGTTGTCATTCCCTCATGTTAACGCTCTGCGTTAGTATGTTGCGATTGAGGCATGTTGAGGTTAAACAGGCGGCAATAGTGCATGCGACGTAATTAAAAGACACACAAGGTCACAGAAAGGCATATTCGAAAAGTACAACCACAAGTGTGTAGCCCCGCCAGAGAAAGCTCGGCAGATAAACCTGAACCAATGCGCTGCTGACGATCGCAAATCGCCTATCCCTTCCTTGCATGTTATAATGCACTTATATGCAAATATTTAAGGATTTTTAGAGTTAAAACGTGCAAAATATTGGAAATGCAAATGCATCTGGAACCATAAATCCTGTTATTCAAGCACTTCAACTAATTTCTTATTTTGTTTTGTTTTAATTAAACGTTATTTCTTTAGTCCATTTAGCTATCACAATGACAACATAATTGATTGCCATATTTGGTAGCAGCATTACCAGGCTTTCCCTGGTTGGCTACACGGATGCGCTGACAGGCAAGTTATGTTAATCAGAGATACATTGTGTTAATGAGATCCGCTTACATTTCGGTTATCAGGCGACCCAAGCAGCCAGTCTCCAATCACCAAGCGGGTCCAGTTAGAACTACTGTGTTGTCCAGCCGTCCACAGGTGGCAGGCATTGTGCTGCAGCGGCCGGAGAACACCCCAATCCTAGAAGGCGCCACACAGGGTTAGATCGCCGGGCCTCTTGAGATGATTATTGATTTCCTAATGTTGCATATTTGTGTGAAGCGATGAAGAATGAGGTGCTTTGACGGTGATGTCACGAACTACAAGTAGGTATAAACCTCAAGGCATTTAGATTAGCGAATAAATGAAGTAAATATTCAACATAACAATCATCAGATCTGTTAACCTCTCGACAGCCGGTCCTCTGTCCTCTGTCACGCCCACGTTAACCCGGGTATGGTGACTGCCGGTTCCCCGTCCTCTGTCACGCCCACGTTAACCCGGGTATGGTGACTGCCGGTCCTCCGTCCTCTGCCACGCCCACGTTAACCCGGGTATGGTGACTGCCGGTCCTCCGTCCTCTGTCACGCCCACGTTAACCCGGGCCTGGTGACTGCCGGTCCCCCGTCCTCTGTCACGCCCACGTTAACCCGGGTCTGGTGACTGCCGGTCCTCCGTCCTCTGTCACGTCCACATTAACCCGGGTCTGGTGACTGCCGGTCCTCCGTCCTGTCACGCCCACGTTAACCCGGGTCTGGTGACTGCCGGTCCTCCGTCCTCTGTCACGCCCACGTTAACCCGGGTATGGTGACTGCCGGTCCCCCGTCCTCTGTCACGTCCACATTAACCCGGGCCTGGTGACTGCCGGTCCCCCGTCCTCTGTCACGTCCACGTTAACCCGGGTATGGTGACTGCCGGTCCTCCGTCCTCTGTCACGCCCACGTTAACCCGGGTATGGTGACTGCCGGTCCTCCGTCCTCTGTCACGCCCACGTTAACCCGGGTATGGTGACTGCCGGTCCTCCGTCCTCTGTCACGCCCACGTTAACCCGGGCCTGGTGACTGCCGGTCCTCCGTCCTCTGTCACGCCCACGTTAACCCGGGTCTGGTGACTGCCGGTCCTCCGTCCTCTGTCACGTCCACATTAACCCGGGTCTGGTGACTGCCGGTCCTCCGTCCTCTGTCACGCCCACGTTAACCCGGGCCTGGTGACTGCCTGTCCTCCGTCCTCTGTCACGCCCACGTTAACCCGGGTCTGGTGACTGCCTGTCCTCCGTCCTCTTTCACGCCCACGTTAACCCGGGCCTGGTGACTGCCTGTCCTCCGTCCTCTGTCACGCCCACGTTAACCCGGGTCTGGTGACTGCCGGTCCTCCGTCCTGTCACGCCCACGTTAACCCGGGTCTGGTGACTGCCGGTCCTTCGTCCTCTGTCACGCCCACGTTAACCCGGGCCTGGACTCTGGTGGTCGCTGGCCACCGGGTATGTGGTGGTCACCGAGCCACCCCCAGGAGTGGTGACCGCTTTTCCTTAAGGGCACTGAAGTTCGTGGAAGCTCGCATTTGAGTCCGTGGACGGCAGACGGGGTTCCATTTTGTCCCAGACGACTCCCTTTTCCTTGATTATGACTGTCCGCGCAAGCCATAACGACCTTATTCGAATTCACTAAACCAAACCAAATGATACTTCATGTAGGAATCGCATTAAATGTTTCTGCACTTTAACTTGATACCAAAATTTATTTACATTGAAGTGCATTATAACATGCTAGGGATAAGCAATTTCAGATTGTCAGCAGCCATTTAAACCCGCGCCGTGCCGGTGCCCCTCTAACTCGGCTCCTATAGAACGTAGGCAAAAACCGAAAACACCGTTCGAAAGCTCGTCAAATTACATTTTGAAACTATTAGTCATTTTTTTATCAAGTCAATATTGAGGTCACCAGAGGTCGCCAAGGGTCAAATTTTCCAGTTTTAGGACTTCGCTCCAGAAAATCTCAGATATCACAGGAACTATCGATAGGAACAAACGGGAAAAAGCAATGGAAAGCTATTGAAAATGCAATCAGTAAGGTGTCCTCAGATTTGAGCGAAGGTCAATAGTTTAGGCTCCAGAGCTCATCAAATGTAAAAAACTATTCTTTAGCAAACAGTTTGAAGTTGAAGAAAAGTGTTTGTATTGTCTCTAGCACAATTACGTGCAAAGTTATTACCAAAAAACACGATTTTTCCAAATACAAATATATAAATAAAATATTTTGAGAAGAAAAAAACATATCTCCAATTTTTTACCATCGAAGACTTATGTATCGAAGTCGATTCTGGCATGGAAAAAAAACGAATTTGAAATGGCCACATTATAAAATTAAATACGCGAGTTATTCCCGAGAGAAAAAAAAACGAACGGGGTGGCATCCCCCCTCACCTCCCTCTGCACTGGCGAGGGTTAAGAGCGTTTCCCTTATCGACACACTACAAGCATCCAAAGCAGCTTCTGATATTTAAGGTCACTGCGGATGAATATGTTTCGGGATGACACTTACTTTGCAAATTTATCTCGAAAATATATCGTGATTTTAGGTATTTACACTTTGGCTTTGATTTATACATTTACACTAGCACATTGTCTTGGCAGCTAGGCTCGCATATGGCTAATGCAAAGCGCTGGTTAAGACAACATAGGACATAACACAACATAAGACAGCACATGACATATCAGCTTGTTTCTATAGCTGGACAGCGGTAGCCAGGCGTCCGATTAAAGCTGGCAGCTCAGTGACTCAGTGACTGGCTCTGCAGCTCAGTGACTCAGTGACCCTCACCTTCGTAGCCGAGCTGCCGTCGGCGCTCCACTCCCCCGCATCGTCACAGCTCATGGCACGGCCGTACGTCTCCAGCTCCATCCCGTCACAGCTCCGCCGACGCCAGTCGCCGCTCCCCCTGCCACCTGGCGGCCACACCTCGAAGCTGCGGTTCAGATGCGGCCGCGGCGTGGCAGCACCCGTCTCCCGCCGCGAGTTGTTCTTCTTGACCGTATCCTGAAGTGAAGCCATCGCTTCCTCGACCGATTTGAGGCATATTTCCAGCTCATCGTCTAGTGGACTTGGTGAGCTCCGACCGGAATCCTTCTCATCGGCTGTGTGTGTCCAGCCTGGGTCAGATTTAGACGGGGACGCGGGGGCAGCGTCGCCACCAGGCGGCGGCGACATGAAGCTCTGCTGGAATGACGCTCTTTTCTGGCCGTTCTGAAGCCGCGCGTCGGACGCTTTGTAGTGTTCGCTGCTGTTGGGATCAGGAGAGCTTCTGACCAGTGAAGGTCTTCCGGACATTGAGCTGCCTGGCCGTTCCATATAAACATCGCGTTGAGCGGATGTTTGCCTCGGCGAAACGCCATGTGGACTGCTCGTGCCATCCCAGCGTGAGGTGGAGACCATCCGTACCTCACTCGCCACACTGCCGGGGACAGAGCTCTGGCTCGAGTTGCTCTCCGGCGCTGGGGAGCTCAGGTCCTCTGTTTCGTCCAGCCCCCGTCGGACCCAGTCTCCCTCCTCGTCCCAGACCCGGCCTGCTCTGCGCGCCAGGTCAGACGACCGGCTGGATTCCCGAAGGGAGACGTTTGTTCGGAGCCCGTCGGCGGATGACGGCGCGTTCTGGTCACGTCTCCAGTCAGTCTCCAGTCCAGGTGACGGCGTGCCACGTCTCCAGTCAGCCGCCAGCCGCTGCTGCTGCTGCTCCGTCTGCTGCCGCTCCTGCCGTAACTGCTGCTGCTGCTGCTGGAGCTCCCACTGCCGCCGCTCCTGCTGCTGGTGCTGCGTCTGCCGCCATTGCTGCTGGTCCTGATGTTGGTGCTGAATTCGTAGCTCCCGCTGAAGTTGCTCCTGTAGCTCCAGCTGTCGTTGTTCTTCTTCCTGCTCCCACTGATGAAGCTCCCGTCCCCGTTTCCCCTCCTCTTCCTCCTGTTTCCTCCTTCTCTCCTCTTCTTCCCGCTTATGTAGGTGCTGTTCATGCTCGCGCCTCCGTCGTTCTTCGTCCTGTCTCTGAAGGAGTTGTTGGTGTTCGTGCCTGCGTTGCTCCTCTTCTCGTTCCTGCAGTAAACGTTGTTGCTGCTGTGTTTGTCTTTCCTCCTCCTGTTGTTGCATGATTCGCTGTTGCTCCTGTCTCTGCCTTTCTTCTTCTTGTTTTTGTAGCCACTGTTGTTTTTCGTGTCTTCGTCTTTCTTCTTGTTTTTCTACCAATTGCCGATGCTCAAATAATTGTCTTTCCTCCTCTTGCTTCTGCAAAAACTGTTGTTGCTCCACTTGATGACGTTCCTCGTCTCTCTGTTGCGTGAGTAGCTGGTGCTCTCGGCCGCGCTGTCCCTCTTCTTGCTGCTGCTGCTGCTGCTGCTGCTGTTGCTGCTGCTGCTGCTGCTGCTGCTGCTGCTGCTGCTGCTGCTGCTGCTGCTGCTGCCGCCGCTGATGATCCAGCTCCTGCCGATGCTGCTCCTGCTGCTCCTGCTGCCGCCAGTCCCGTTGCAGCACATGAGGTGGCGGGGAGACCGCCTCCATCTCTGGCCTCCTTCTTAGTGTGTCTCTGTAGCGACTGTGCAGGCCCGATGAGCCCTGAGAGCCCCTCTCCGTCCCGGCCCCTCCGTCCGTCACCACGTCCAGCAGGCGGCTCCAGCAGTTGTCCACCGGCGGTCTGGGGTCAACGACCGTCTGAGTCGTCTCTGACATCACCTCACGTCCAGTCACGTCACTCCCCACGTCACCCATGTCGTCACCGTCCGGTGTTGGAGGCTGTCGTCGCGCAGGTCGTGGTGACAGATGCCAGAAGTCCTCCTCACTCGGGTGTGTGAAGTCGGGGTCAGGCGTCGTCGCAGGCAGGGTCGGTGCGAGGCTAGCGACATCTTTTGCCGACTGCAGGAAACTCTGGTTCGCCTGAGTAACCACCCTGACGACCTGATGGTCACTGATCGGGGGTGGGCTGTGCACTGGCGGCCGGGGGACGGATCGACTCTGCCCTGGTGGCACTGGTGGCACTGGGGGAGTGCGTTCCCAGGGTCTCACAGTAGGCGGCGGCGGGGAAGTGACGGTGCTGCCACTGGTGACAGATACAGGAACCCGACTGACAGCAGGCTGGAACGTTGCTACGTTTCTAGCCTGCCACTCCGGAGAGGTGTTGTCGTAGTACTCGGGCTCGGGCGGCGGCCGGGTCTGTGGTACCGAGGGTCGTCCTTCTGAGGAACTCTGGACCTCGGAAGCGGTGGGTCTGCCCTCAGAAGGCGCCTGATTTTGCCACCAGGATTGCTTTGAGGTTCGCTCAGATCCTGAAGTCTGATTGGACGATGAACTTAGGAAGTTCGCTGTCATTGGTGGAGCTGCCCAAACTCTACTTTGATCGCCGCCTACCAATGGTGTCGGCTGGCGACTGAGCGAATTGATTGGTGGATTCGACGAGTTAACAACCCGATCCTGAGCCCCCATTGGTGCAGATACGTGAATCTGGGCGCCTATTGGCGGCGGCGAGTAGACTCCGCCCCGGTCGGGGCTTCCCATTGGCGGAGGCCCGCGGTCCTGCGCGGTGATTGGTGGAGGGGGTGACACGGTGTCTCGATGTCCGTTCCCCGCGGGGACAGGTGACGACACGCGTGGCGACATGTTCCCGTTAGGGTACCATACGCCGGTGACCGCGGGGCCTGAACTCGGTGGTGCCTGGGGCGACAGGTCAAGGTCATTTCGAGCCGGCGTCGTTACAGCTGGAGGAGAAATAACCACTGCCGGCGGCGGCCGCGATGTCACTACGGGCGAGTTTGCCATCGGTCGTGCCGTCGTCTCGGCCGTCTGGGTTGGCATCGGTGCGGCTCTCGGCCACCAGGAGGGCATGCCATCGGCGGTGTCGGTCTCCCCGCCACTAGCGACATCTCTCGGAGGAGAGTCGGACTCGAGCTTGAACGTTACACGTTTCGGGCCTGAAACAAGAGAGAATTGTGCATGTCAACGATGGCTTTCTGGCAAACCTTCGCGGCCAGTGGGTATACCCGCGGCCGGGTGGGCCTCTGAGGTCTGGAGGGCTCCTTCGCGCTGGATGTATAATGTTCTCCTTCACGCTGGAGATCTAATGTTCTCCTTCGCCCTGGATGTCTAATGTTCTCCTTCGCGCTGAAGATCTAATGTTCTGCTTCGTCAGGGGCGGCGCCACGGATTTTTGCCAGGGCTGGCAAAATTGACTGAGTACAAGGGGGTATCCAGCCGGCCGTTTTTTTTGTTGGGGGGGGGCTGTTTTTAACGGACCTTACCTATTCCCAATTTCGATTTTTTCCCGGATTTGGGCCACTTTAATTTTAAACCACACGATTTCTAGTGATTTATATATTTTTGTATTTTTTTTGTTTTTTTTATCTTTTCGACCTTTTTGGATATCGAAAAAGGAAAGATGGCAGCTTGCAGTTTGTATTGTTCCGACATTTCCCTTAACACTGAGCAAAACGATGTCAATTATCAGCTGTACCCAGGGGCGTCGCCGATATTTTTTGAGTGGGGGTCGACTGAAATGACGAAAAATGTACCCCAATTTTGTATGCGTGTATCTAAGCCTTTGATCCATTTTTAATGTGGATTTGCATGTTATTACGCGCAATGGAGAGGGGTATATCACTAACACGCAGTGGAGAGGGGGGGGCACTTTAGTGCCCCTCCCCCCTAAGATATCCGAAAGTATGAGAGCTAGAATGATTTAACGTACAGAGTAGGTAGGTGATATGATTATCTACATTTTGCAAAATTGTCTTGACCTTTGGTCAATATCTTCAAGGTCAAACGAGGTCACGAAGGTCAAATCTGGCAAAATGTCACAATTTTTGGAATTTGACCTCTGTGACGTCACAGGTCACCAGAAATGTGTCCAAAATTGTTTCCGGGGATGAACATTGACATTTTCTACCGAATGGCGTTTGAATCATCTCGATCCGACTGTTGGTTTCGAAGATATCGATTTGCCGACCGCGATTCTGGCCGCTATCTTGGACTAACAATCCATATAACTCAAAAATTGATCGACCGATTTTGATTTTGTTTACGTCAAACGATCCGCTATTAAATTGGCGTTAATGTCACACAACAAAAAGCCGCCCTGCTCCGCATCGCTTTCGAAATATTCACGAAAAACATGTAGGGGGGGGGCAAAGTGCCCCAACCCTCCACTGCGCGTGTTATAGTAGGTACTTGTTAGCGGCGCGAATTTTTCTGGGTTTACCTGATAAAACCCAGAAACATAGGCAGTGGGCCTTGTATAGAGAATAAGAAGCTAAAAATGTTATTCATTCAATTCACCGTTGCAACGAAACGAAGACGATGACGATGGTTTCGTTATAACGATGGCCACCGATGTCACGCCGCGAAGCGGCGCGAAATTTTTTATTTTAGGCCGTGGAAAACGAAATGTAGTATTGGAACCAGCCCGTGAGTGGAGCCAAGCCTCAGGTAACCCCTTTTCGTGGTTTCACATCTCAGTATGATACAAAAATGTTGAAATGAATGTAGTTTTTAATATACATTAGCATCGGATAGTAAATCACGATGACCGGTGGCAGTCTGCGCTCAATAGTACATATGATAATAATAACTGTACATATACCTATGTACCGAACTGTAACAAACAACTGGTAACAGTGCAAATGGTTTGAAAGCAGCGAGAGGCAGACCGACCTTTCCGCGCATAAATGGTCCCTGTGGATCTGGAGGAGCCTGGGGGAGATGGCTTGGGGAGATGGTTCTGGCCTGGTCCCCACTATTAGCTCTTCGGTCCAGCAAGTTGGGCACCGCTGGAGCAGCTTCCGGGTGCCGATGTCCGCGTCTTTGCGTTCGCGTCGCCTATTTCGAGTCTCGGCAGAACATGTAGCCCGCTTTAAAAGTTAATATTTTATGGAGGGAGTTTGTCCTGGGGCCAGCAATTAACGCCAAGGAGATTGCATAAGCAATTCGAAAACTCGTGTCATGCCGCGAAGCGGCGCACAATATTCAAGGTTTTGACTGGGACTAGCTGGATTTTGACTGCTGCAATTTTGGGATGCCCAGTACCGTTCTAAAAACGCAAATATGGCATGTATTAGACTTCACGTCTGGGGGGGGGCATAGTCTGCCCTCCCCCTTGAACAGGCTTTGGGGGGCATGGCCAAGTTGCCCCCCCCCCCCCATGGATCCGCCTTTGACTGGTTACTGGTACGCATGCATCCTCTACTAGGAAAGGTGCCACGGAAGTATACAATGCTTATAAACCTCGCGACAAACAATATTTAAACCCAACACATTTCGTCCTACTTTGTGTTATTAAGCAGCTGATATTTTGTTTGCAAGTTCTTCAAATATTTTTAGCACATTGTATTTTGATACCGGACACAAATTATATTACTAGCACCCCACGATGAATTAACTATGTATCACGTTTTTCGGATGGTAGACATGTTTCGCTTTTTTCAGATGGTAGACAATTTATAATTAGCAAATAATAGCTCATGTAAGTATAATATTGAAACTCAGTACGTTCGAGAGGAATTAGGAGAAGACACGAGTATACTCGTTTCTTACATATATGTAAGGCAAAGTTTGAATGTTACGGTGGGTAGATGTAAAGTACCAAATACAGCAGGGTTTGCTGTTTGTATAAGTGTTCGTGAACAGTTCATGAACAATGTGTGTTTGTTTGTTTATTTGATTGTTTACGAATGTCATCATCAAGGTCATCTGTTCACGACAAAATGGCTGTTCATGAACAGTTCACGAACGTTCATGAACTGTTCATGAACAAATATACATTACTTAGTTTTTTAGTATTTCAGTTCACATTTCGCTGTCCCATCTTCAATTATTTGGAGCATGCTCACTATTTTGGTATTGAACGACTAAAATGAGTACTATTAATGTGGTTTCGGGCTCATAAAAATAGCAGCCAATCGTATTGCTTACGTTAGACCGGGTCAAATGCAAACGGGCCGATGCTTACGGGCCGGGTCAAATGCAAATTTGTGTAGTAAGTTGACGAGAAACCTCACGGGCGCTGCGCCCGCTCGGTAATTAAATAATTATTTGAGACAAAATAAAAGTTTTCAAGGAGGCATGTATTGTGAAACTCAATCACCACGAGCGTCGAAACCAGGAGGATTGGGTAATGCACCCGTATTTTGTTCATACTCAATCGATAGGCCTTTGATCGTAGCATGGGAATAATCGCCTTTAACCCTATTTGTAACAGGCTCCTGGCTACCCCTATGTGTAACAGGGATTCCGCCCCCCCCCCCCGGAAATCTCGAGATCTACCCGTCCAATTTTCACAAATTAAACGGTGTTTGGTTCCCCTCAACACGATCTACATTTCTAAATCATAAAATAAATCTAAATTTTGGATAGGGGGGCAACAGGGGGGCAAAAACTAAAAATTTTAGTGGTATTTTTGATCCAACATAGCTGACCGATTTATCGACCGATTGTAACACAACTAATAAGAATCGATAGATATTTAATTGAAAATTGATATATGACGGTGACGTTTGAAAATTCAAAAATCATAGGCGTGTGCAGGTCACTCAATATGGGGGTGAAGTAAATGCGTAATAAAAAAAAAATATGTTTCTTTTTAAATAAATGAAGTGGTATGTAATTGTGACATTACAAAAAACAGTTATAAATCATATTTTTGCCATAGGCGGTACCAGGTTAGTGAAAAAGGGAGGTCAAATTGGAAACAAATATTAACCGCAGACAAGTTGCTATCCAGCACTATAAATATGTTACTGATCGTAGATAGTTCCTTTTTGCATGTTGTACTTCATCATAGGCGTATCCAGGATCCAAACTAAGGCGGCGCAAGACCTTATGATAAGTATATTATCCGCTATCATGATACTAACTAGTCAACAGTGACTATTTCACTTACAACTTCAATTAACATTGCTTACCCCCCTTTTTACCATACCTGGACTCGCCTATTATCTTATAATCGTTCGTAGAGTAGCCTGTGGTGCGTGTTTGATCCGAAAACTGCAGTATGTTATGTCATTGTACGCCTATGCCTCTTAGTTTCCTTGCAATAATATGACCCCCTTTCTTCCATTCCTGAGCGCGCCTCTGCAACACAAAATGACTTTATTCCCTTTTCTGGCCTCATATGTGCATATATCATTATAAGCTAAACGTCTATTGCGCCGTTATCGCTGGCATATTGTCATCACCATGCCAGTCACCCCCCTTTTCATGTGCCTGAACACGCCCCTGAAACTCTATATGTAATAAATTATGCAAATAATGGAAGAAGAAGCTATCTTTCACATCTTGATAGCTATAAATGCCCCTTACATCGCTCTATTGGCTTCCCGCCAAGCATTGAATACTTCCTGGACCCCCCCCCTTTTTCAAGCCCCTGAAACCGCCTATGCCATGCAATTTGTATGATATTTCATTAACATCAACTAATTTGCACTTGTTGCAATCACCGTAAACCGATGTAACTCCTTCATACTTGAGGCAATTAGGAAGAAACCGTGAATACCGCATTTTCGTATTATCGCCAAATGTCGCCTCCGAACCCACCCAAAACTGTGCCCTGGAACCGCCTCTGTTCAGGTTAAGAACTCAAAATTTTGACTCCAAATGCAGTATTCAATTCTATGAAAAGTCCCAAAACTTCATGGGCATGCTCCCAGTTGTTCTGGAGATATCTGCGAAAAGCATGAGGGGGGCGGAATCCATCCCCCCCCGTTACAAATAGGGTTAACCCTCGCCCTACGGGAGCTTTTTTCACCTTCGCCCTACGGGGGGGGGGGGGCCTGACAGCCCCCTGTTAACTTCCAAAACAAGCAACTTAGAGCAATGCGGTAAGAACCAACATGTTGCCTGTCATGAGAGGAATCTAACAGTATGCGATTTTTAGGTTTCAGGTCAACGGGTGACCTTCCAGGTCAAGTGAATGACCTCGGATTTACCACGTCCAGAACAGCGATTTTGCTCTTCATAAAACCTCAAAATTAGAAATTGATAAATGTAAATAAAAAGGCATGTTCCTAGACCAGTTTTGGCTCAGAAATTAAAAAAAGGTAATTATTTGTTCGTATCTTGTCCAAAAAATGTAAAAAAAGTTATTAAAAAAATGAAGTCATCAGTTTCTTACACTTAGGAAGCCATCACTCAGTCAAAAATGAAGATATTGCTTTGAAATTTGGTATGGGTATTTCCCATACTCAGTTCTTTCACATATATTCCGGTTTTTCTAATATCTTCGAAAATTGAGATTTTGTGGGGATTTTTTCCACAAAAAAAAACTTTTTTTAAAATTTTAGGGGTCAAAAACCAAAATTTAAAAAAATCAAAGATTGCCATTTTAAAGAGAATGCCATTTTGCATTTTTGGTGAATTGCGTTTGCAGTTTGCTTTAAAACTCTGTTTTCTACGATTTTTCCAATATTTCTCATTTTTTACCAACATGACGTCATCAAAACATTATTATCTCCAAAACTTCTTTATTAATTTCAATTAAATTTGTACAGCCTACGTATAATTGTTGTAAACTCAGCTACCAAAAATTTCAGCAAGGTGCACCCCATGTGGCAAAAGTTATTCAAGAAAAACCTCAGGGGGGGCCTGTCAGGCCCCCGTAGGGCGAGGGTTAAGACGCTGACGTCCCTCAGTTATTCGTATGTGGCGGAGTCACTGTCGACAAACGTGAGTCAGCCTACATCTGATACACTGATGCGTTTGTTTATTCTACCATATTTGTGGAGGAACTTTAAACAGTTTTATTATAATAAAAACACAACACAAGTGTCTGTATCGCTTCTAAACGAGCTTTCCTTGCCACGAAATAGGTGATCTATTAATCAATTTGAGTTGCTCATGAACAGTTCATGAACGTTTATGAACTGTTCGTTGTTTGTTTATTTATTTTAAGCTGATGACGTCATTTGTTCATGAACACATCTGTTCACGAACTGTTTGTTTGTGTTGGTTTATTAGGAAAAATATACAACCCTGAAATAAAGTATAATTATTTCGTTATTATTTCGTAATTGGTATAAACATGCAAGTTGATTCATATCAAGACAATCATGACATAAAAAGACATAGAAACAGCAAACACACCACTGGTGGACGCGTTTCGTCTTACAGAATTCCTCGGCACCGTATGATTAGACGAAATTATACACACGTGTGTATAATTTCGTCTAATCATACGGTGCCGATCAAGTCTGTAAGACGAAACGCGTCCACCAGCGGTGTGTTTGCTGTTTCTATGTCTTTATATGTCATGCAAGTTTATACACACACATTCATTCACACATTCACTGCTTTCAAACGGCGTATGCGATAAACTTCTGTCAGAACAAAAACAGATATTATCAGATAAATGACAAAAACATCGCAATACACGAAGTCATATCGCGTGAAAGAAACGTGCAAACAGCCGGAGCCCGACATGAATCGATGCAGGAGGCGCCGGTTAGATATTGATAAGCAATCAATTTACCCCGCGCACTGCCGGGGGGCAGATATCACCCCCCCCCCCTCCTGAGGATTTCATGAATAGCTGAAAACGGCGGCGCGCAGAGCCTCCAAGTCACGTCGTGACCCCACCTCCAAGCAAGTTTTTGAAAGTGTGCATGGTCGTGCCAAACTCCAAAGCCACAGTGATTGACTGAACGGTTTCAAACTCACAAGATTTCATAAGGTTAAAGTCCCTACAATGCGTTTATCTCTATATTTGTTATATCGGTGACCGAAGGCCAGGTCGATTTCGTGAGCTCCCCACTATAAGTAAATGTGGAAAAATTAAAATACATGAATCCATAGGGAAATGGCTAAATGTGACCAGTTTTCAGTAGATCACCACTCTTGTGCCAAATGCAATGCCCTATATCACATGATTAGGTATGTTCTTTGAACTCTGGTAGTATTGCGGCTGTACGACTACGCCACTGTCGTCATTTATAGTCGGGGGCTCTCACGCCGACCTAAGCAGGGCAACCGAATGACCTTGCCAGTAGCCAGACTCCCACCCGGAACCCATGGGTCCCAAGCCCAACGCTCTACCGACTGCGCCACCCGGACCCCTATCTTTGACCTCTTCAAGGCGAACTCAGGTATGAGGTACCTAACCCCATGTCACGCGTGTTTTTCTTAAAGGGAATGTTTCACCTTTGTGTTGCTTTTGAACTGAGATAGCCATTATCTTTGGCAGTTATTTGAAATGTTGAAAATACTGAGGTCATTTTCCCCAAAACTTAGCCGTTTTTAAGCAATTCAATTTATAGTTTGCAAAATAGGGTCTAGGCTAGTGCCGCAGCTGATTGGCTGACAGCGACTTTTTCAGCCAATCACACTTTCTCAGCCAATCAGCGGCGGTCTATAGCTCAATAATGACGTAATCATCCCAAATTTAAATACTTAATTTGTATAAAGTTAAGTGACTTTTCGAGAGAAAATATATCACCCTTGTTTTCAACAGCACTTGCCTCATATTTTCGACTACAACCAGTGTATATTTGACAACTTTCAGAAAGGTGAAACATGCCCTTTAAAGAACTCCATATCAAACCAAGGTAGAGCAATGGGGGTTTCACCATTGTATTTAGCTCGATGAGACGCATCGATTGATGCAAACCTTATCACGAACCTTGATTGATGTGACCTTGACCTGATCTCAGGTTAGATCATTTTGTTTGTTATATGACCTAACTAGGTCACTCGATATGACATATCATTCGATGTACCTCGACGAGAGAAACGCAATTATGAAAACCGATTTCTTTATCATGCTCCTATTAAAAGTAATGTCTTACAAATAATTCAGCATTTCTTAGAATATTTGAAGTTCAATTGCTTCTGCTGACCTAACTATTGACTTTAGGTCAATTATAATGCAACCGCAGTGACAGCGAATGCAATTATCTTACGAACATTGTCCGTGTGAACATTGTCCGTGTGACCATTGTCCGTGTGAACATTGTCCGTGTGAACATTGTCCGTGTGAACATTGTCCGTGTGAACATTGTCCGTGTGAACATTGTCCGTGTGACCATTGTCCGTGTGAACATTGTCCGTGTGAACATTGTCCGTGTGAACATTGTCCGTGTGAACATTGTCCGTGTGAACATTGTCCGTGTGAACATTGTCCGTGTGAACATTGTCCGTGTGAACATTCTCCGTGTGAACCTTTTCCGTGTGAACCTTTTCCGTGTGAACATTGTCCGTGTGAACATTGTCCGTGTGAACATTGTCCGTGTGAACATTGTCCGTGTGAACATTGTCCGTGTGAACATTGTCCGTGTGAACATTGTCCGTGTGAACATTGTCCGTGTGAACATTGTCCGTGCGAACATTGTCCGTGTGAACATTGTCCGTGTGAACCTTTTCCGTGTGAACATTGTCCGTGTGAACATTGTCCGTGTGAACATTGTCCGTGTGAACATTGTCCGTGTGAACATTGTCCGTGTGAACATTGTCCGTGTGAACATTGTCCGTGTGAACATTGTCCGTGTGAACATTGTCCGTGTGAACATTGTCCGTGTAAACATTGTCCGTGTGAACATTGTCCGTGTGAACATTGTCCGTGTGAACATTGTCCGTGTGAACATTGTCCGTGTGAACATTGTCCGTGTGAACATTGTCCGTGTGAACATTGTCGGTGTGAACATTGTCGGTGTGAACATTGTCCGTGTGAACATTGTCCGTGTGAACATTGTCCGTGTGAACATTGTCCGTGTGAACATTGTCCGTGTGAACATTGTCCGTGTGAACATTGTCCGTGTGAACATTGTCCGTGTGAACATTGTCCGTGTGAACATTGTCCGTGTGAACATTGTCCGTGTGAACATTGTCCGTGTGAACATTGTCCGTGTGAACATTGTCCGTGTGAACATTGTCTGTGTGAACATTGTCCGTGTGAACATTGTCCGTGTGAACATTGTCCGTGTGAACATTGTCCGTGTGAACATTGTCCGTGTGAACATTGTCCGTGTGAACATTGTCCGTGTGAACATTTCCGTGTGAACATTGTCCGTGTGAACATTGTCCGTGTGAACATTGTCCGTGTGAACATTGTCCGTGTGAACATTGTCCGTGTGAACATTGTCCGTGTGAACATTGTCCGTGTGAACATTGTCCGTGTGAACATTGTCCGTGTGAACATTGTCCGTGTGAACATTGTCCGTGTGAACATTGTCCGTGTGAACATTGTTCGTGTGAACATTGTCCGTGTGAACATTGTCCGTGTGAACATTGTCCGTGTGAACATTGTCCGTCTGAACATTGTCCGTGTGAACATTGTCCGTATGAACATTGTCCGTGTGAACATTGTCCGTGTGAACATTGTCCGTGTGAACATTGTCCGTGTGACCATTGTCCGTGTGACCATTGTCCGTGTGACCATTGTCCGTGTGACCATTGTCCGTGTGACCATTGTCCGTGTGACCATTGTCCGTGTGAGCATTGTCCGTGTGAACATTGTCCGTGTGAACATTGTCCGTGTGAACATTGTCCGTGTGAACATTGTCCGTGTGAACATTGTCCGTGTGAACATTGTCCGTGTGAACATTGTCCGTGTGAACATTGTCCGTGTGAACATTGTCCGTGTGAACATTGTCCGTGTGAACATTGTCCGTGTGAACATTGCCCGTGTGAACATTGCCCGTGTGAACATTGCCCGTGTGAACATTGTCCGTGTGAACATTGTCCGTGTGAACATTGTCCGTGTGAACATTGTCCGTGTGAACATTGTCCGTGTGAACATTGTCCGTGTGAACATTGTCCGTGTGAACATTGTCCGTGTGAACATTGTCCGTGTGAACATTGTCCGTGTGAACATTGTCCGTGTGAACATTGTCCGTGTGAACATTGTCCGTGTGAACATTGTCCGGGTGAACATTGTCCGGGTGAACATTGTCCGGGTGAACATTGTCCGGGTGAACATTGTCCGTGTGAACATTGTCCGTGTGAACATTGCCCGTGTGAACATTGCCCGTGTGAACATTGTCCGTGTGAACATTGTCCGTGTGAACATTGCCCGTGTGAACATTGTCCGTGTGAACATTGTCCGTGTGAACATTGTCCGTGTGAACATTGTCCGTGTGAACATTGTCCGTGTGAACATTGTCCGTGTGTCGCTAACTCTTTGAGTTATCCAGATATAGGTACACGGTTTTGTTAAGGACACCCATATATAGCCGAATTTTGACTTTTGATGAACTCTGGTGACCTCAATATAAACCGGCCTAAACAAAATGACCGGTATACTTTCGACAGAGCTTGTCTCGAGCTATCTAACGCCATTTTCCGCTTATCGCTACACCGTGTGGTTTTCGAGATCTTGTGGGGGGGGGGGGTATCCCCCCGGCAGTCTGTGGTTGGCGCGAATTAATTATATTTTATATTTTTAATTCAAATATTACGCATCTGCCCTGCCATTCCCCCTGTCGTGCCCTGCCTTACTTGGATTGCTCTGCCCTGCCTTGCCCTAACCTGTCCTACCCTGACTCGCGGTAGCCCTATCCTATCATGTCCTGCCCTGTCTTGCCTCTGCCCCACCTCTGTCCCGTCCTGTCCTGCCCTGTCCCTCCCTGACCTGTCCCGCCCTACCCTGCCCCGCCCTGCTTGGCGCTGTTCTGCCTGTTGCCCTTGCCGCCACCCTGTCCTGCCCCGTCCAGTGTTGCTGGCACAGCTGTTGCCAGGGGCGGATCCAGGGGGGGCGGCAAGGGGCCATGCCCCCCCCCCCCCCCCCAAAGGTCCTGAAACTATGATTTGGCCCCCCAAACGGTCCGACGTACAGTTAAAAATTGCCTTTGCAGCAGTCAAAATTCAGCTATCGACAGTGAAAAACTTGAAAATTTCGCGCCGCTTCGCGGCATGTCACAAAATTCGCAATTGCTTATACAAATTTGTTAAATTGACAAATCAATTAATTAAGTGTCTGGCAGAGGCTCTCCTTGGCGGTACCAATACCCCAGGGCCCACTCCCTTCATAAAATATTAAAGCGGGCTACATGTTTAGCTAGTCTGCCGAGTTCCGAAAAAAGGCGACGCGAACGCAAAGACGAGGACATCGGCTCCCGGAAGCTGCTCCAGCGGTGCCCAGCTTGCTGGACCGAAGAGCTAATAGTGGCACCAGGCCAGGACCATCTCTCCAAGCCATCTCGACCCAAGGCATCTCGCCCCAGGCTCCTCCAGATCCACAAGGACCATTTATGCGCGGAAAAGTTCTTGTGGATCTGCCTCTTGCTGCTTTTAAACCGTTTGCACCAGTTGTTTGTTACAGTTTGGTACAGATGTATACAGTTATTATCAAATGTACTATTGAGCGCTGACTGCCACCGGTCATCGTTATTTACCATCCGAGGAATATGTATATGAAAAACTACCTTAATTTCAATATGTTTGCATCATACCGAGATGTGCAACCAGGAATAGGGGTTACCTGAGGCTTGGCTCCACTCACAGTCTGGTTCCAAGATTAAAATTTCGTTTTCCACGACCTAAAATATAAAAAAATTGACGCCACTTCGCAGGGTCAAATCGGTGGCCATCGTCATAACGAAGCCATCGTCTTCGGTTCGTTGTAACGGTGAATTGAATGAGTAGCATTTTTAGCTTCGTATCCTCTACAAAGCCCATATTTCTGGGTTTTATCAGGCAAACCAGTAAAATTTCAATATTTTTCAATATTTTGCATCATACCGAGATGTGCAACCAGGAATAGGGGTTACCTGAGACTTGGCTCCACTCACGGTCTGGTTCCAATATTACAATTTCGTTTTCCACGACCTAAAATTTATATTTTAGCGCCGCTTCGCGGCGTCACATCGGTGGCCATCGTCATAACGAAGCCATCGTCATCGTCTTTGGTTCGTTGTAATGGTGAATTAAATGAATAGCATTTGTAGCTTCTTATCCTCTACAAGGCCCATATTTCTGGGCTTTATCAGGCAAACCCGTAAAATTTCGCGCCGCTTCGCGGCGCTAAATAACAAGTACTTACCATAACATGACAACCACATTAAAAATGATGCAAAGGCTTAAATACACGCATAAAATTGGGAGTACATTTTTTTCGTCATTTCAGCGGACCCTCCACTAAAAAAAATCGGCGACGCCCCTGTCTTACCCCCCCCCCCCCCCCCCCCCTCCCGCTCAACAACTTTTGGAAATACTCCACTGGATTTGCCCCCCATCCCCCCCCAAAAAAACGACTAGATCCGCCCCTGGCTGTTGCATTCGGGTGCTCTCGGTTAGATAAGTCAAGTTATAGATTACCCGATACAGAGCGAAAGATTCGGTCACATTGACGAATAGTATGGTCATGACTAGATAGTATAGTTTGAATAGCAATATAGGCTAACGTGACTAAAATTGGCATTGGTCGACGAAGGGAACTGTGTTCGCAGCGGTCGGAATCCACAATTTTGACACAATAACACCGGTAAAATGTTGACGGTGCCTAAATTTTAGGGGTGGCAATACCACCCCAGTGTCACGGCAGGGTGGCAGTCTGCCACCCCTGCCCCTATGGTGGCGCCGCCATTGTCCTTCGTGCTGGAGGTCTAATGTATCACTGCGCTGCAAATCGTATCAAAATTGCACATGAGTACCTCCGTCGTACAGATTCCCCGAACATTCCCCGAACATTCCCCGAACATTCCCCGAACAATAAACCGACTCCGCGCCAGTCAGCGTCGTAACGCAATTCTCTGTTGATGTGCAGTTTATGGAGCTGGCGACCGACGGTCTACCACGCTCCCCTCTTGGAGCCCCCTCCCACGGAGCGGGCAGCCGACCGGAACATCCTGGGGGGGTGGCCTCGGCAGTTGGTGACCCTGAGAGGATAGCCGCAGACTCGGTCCGGCACTGCCTTTCCGAGCGGCGGCGCGCCCGACCGACCGCCCGCTTCAGACAGACCCGGCAGCCCGCCAGCTGCATTGCATGATCCGGAAGGGTACCTAGAGGTGCAACTTAACCAGGCAATCGTACCCCGCACCACACCACACACCACAACTGGCCACACAACTCCCGCACCACACAACTCCCGCACCACACCACTCCCGCACCACACAACTCCCGCACCACACAACTCCGCCACAATTGACACAGGTATCATGCAAATACTGACGGTTGCATTTCATGTACACGTGGAAATCGAGAATGGGGAAAGGGGGACGTGCCCCCTAACCAAGGGCGCCGCCACCTTCCGAAAGTTGGGGGGACGGAGGTATTCTGAAGTCGATTCTTTCCATCCAACGCCCATAGGCGTAATGTTAAAATCCGAAAATGTTGGGGGGACACGTCCCCCCGTCCCCCTGTGGCGGAGCCCCTGCCCCTAACTTTGTTTGGATGTTAACAATACAGGCCTATGGTTGTCATATGAAACTAATTATATTTAGAATGCACCCTGCTTTTCATAGGTGGTGGCGCCTCTACATGCCCATTTTCATGTTTTATTAAATACAGTAGAAATACTGCGTTGTGTCGCGATGTGCCGAACTGTGGATACAGCGGTGTATAAATATGCACCTCCAATCCAGCGGGAGGGTCTCGGGTGCAGCCGGCGTGCCTCACCGCTGATAGGTGGGATGGGAGATGACCTAAGCGTTCACACAGTCCGTCGGTGGCGTGACTCAATCCATCACATTCCACGAGGTGAGGTGAGGCGATGAGTTGAGATGAGGTGTGGTGAGGTGAGTGGTTGATTTGAGTTTGGTAGAGATGAGGTATGGTGTGGAGTTTATTGAGTTGAATTGAGTTGAAGCGA
Source organism: Chirona hameri (assembly GCA_036785665.1). NCBI lineage: Eukaryota > Metazoa > Arthropoda > Thecostraca > Balanomorpha > Balanidae > Chirona > Chirona hameri. The sequence goes on from JAXIVJ010000608.1 coordinate 117,720, forward strand.
GGCCTTGAGACAGGTGGGGTGTGGGGATAAGTTGGGATAAGTTGGTATGAGGTGTAGTGTTTATTTGAGTTGAGTTAAGATAAGGTGATATGTGACGTTTATTTGAGTTGCATTGAGTTGAGATGATGTGAGGTGATTATTTGAGTTGAGTTGAGGTGTTGAGTACGCGGTGCATATGATTAGCCGGGGACGTACGCTACTCGCAGGTGTTTTAAATGGTTTATGGCAGACCTGAGGTCATTCTTATAATTTAAAAAACACGATCCGTGGCTCCATTTTATATAAATATATATATATATATATATATATATATATATATATATATATATATATATATATATATATATATATATATATATATATATATATATAGATATAGATAGATATAGATATAGATATAGATAGAGAGATAGAGAGATAGAGAGATAGAGAGATAGAGAGATAGAGAGATAGAGAGATAGAGAGATAGAGAGATAGAGAGATAGAGAGATAGAGAGATAGAGAGATAGAGAGATAGAGAGATAGAGAGATAGAGAGATAGAGAGATAGAGAGATAGAGAGATAGAGAGATAGAGAGATAGAGAGATAGAGAGATAGAGAGATAGAGAGATAGAGAGATAGAGAGATAGAGAGATAGAGAGATAGAGAGATAGAGAGATAGAGAGATAGAGAGATAGAGAGATAGAGAGATAGAGAGATAGAGAGATAGAGAGATAGAGAGATAGAGAGATAGAGAGATAGAGAGATAGAGAGATAGAGAGATAGAGAGATAGAGAGATAGAGAGATAGAGAGATAGAGAGATAGAGAGATAGAGAGATAGAGAGATAGAGAGATAGAGAGATAGAGAGATAGAGAGATAGAGAGATAGAGAGATAGAGAGATAGAGAGATAGAGAGATAGAGAGATAGAGAGATAGAGAGATAGAGAGATAGAGAGATAGAGAGATAGAGAGATAGAGAGATAGAGAGATAGAGAGATAGAGAGATAGAGAGATAGAGAGATAGAGAGATAGAGAGATAGAGAGATAGAGAGATAGAGAGATAGAGAGATAGAGAGATAGAGAGATAGAGAGATAGAGAGATAGAGAGATAGAGAGATAGAGAGATAGAGAGATAGAGAGATAGAGAGATAGAGAGATAGAGAGATAGAGAGATAGAGAGATAGAGATATAGAGATATAGAGATATAGAGATATAGAGATATAGAGATATAGAGATATAGAGATATAGAGATATAGAGATATAGAGATATAGAGATATAGAGATATAGAGATATAGAGATATAGAGATATAGAGATATAGAGATATAGAGATATAGAGATATAGAGATATAGAGATATAGAGATATAGAGATATAGAGATATAGAGATATAGAGATATAGAGATATAGAGATATAGAGATATAGAGATATAGAGATATAGAGATATAGAGATATAGAGATATAGAGATATAGAGATATAGAGATATAGAGATATAGAGATATAGAGATATAGAGATATAGAGATATAGAGATATAGAGATATAGAGATATAGAGATATAGAGATATAGAGATATAGAGATATAGAGATATAGAGATATAGAGATATAGAGATATAGAGATATAGAGATATAGAGATATAGAGATATAGAGATATAGAGATATAGAGATATAGAGATATAGAGATATAGAGATATAGAGATATAGAGATATAGAGATATAGAGATATAGAGATATAGAGATATAGAGATATAGAGATATAGAGATATAGAGATATAGAGATATAGAGATATAGAGATATAGAGATATAGAGATATAGAGATATAGAGATATAGAGATATAGAGATATAGAGATATAGAGATATAGAGATATAGAGATATAGAGATATAGAGATATAGAGATATAGAGATATAGATATATAGATATATAGATATATAGATATATAGATATATAGATATATAGATATATAGATATATAGATATATAGATATATAGATATATAGATATATAGATATATAGATATATAGATATATAGATATATAGATATATAGATATATAGATATATAGATATATAGATATATAGATATATAGATATATAGATATATAGATATATAGATATATAGATATATAGATATATAGATATATAGATATATAGATATATAGATATATAGATATATAGATATATAGATATATAGATATATAGATATATAGATATATAGATATATAGATATATAGATATATAGATATATAGATATATAGATATATAGATATATAGATATATAGATATATAGATATATAGATATATAGATATATAGATATATAGATATATAGATATATAGATATATAGATATATAGATATATAGATATATAGATATATAGATATATAGATATATAGATATATAGATATATAGATATATAGATATATAGATATATAGATATATAGATATATAGATATATAGATATATAGATATATAGATATATAGATATATAGATATATAGATATATAGATATATAGATATATAGATATATAGATATATAGATATATAGATATATAGATATATAGATATATAGATATATAGATATATAGATATATAGATATATAGATATATAGATATATAGATATATAGATATATAGATATATAGATATATAGATATATAGATATATAGATATATAGATATATAGATATATAGATATATAGATATATAGATATATAGATATATAGATATATAGATATATAGATATATAGATATATAGATATATAGATATATAGATATATAGATATATAGATATATAGATATATAGATATATAGATATATAGATATATAGATATATAGATATATAGATATATAGATATATAGATATATAGATATATAGATATATAGATATATAGATATATAGATATATAGATATATAGATATATAGATATATAGATATATAGATATATAGATATATAGATATATAGATATATAGATATATAGATATATAGATATATAGATATATAGATATATAGATATATAGATATATAGATATATAGATATATAGATATATAGATATATAGATATATAGATATATAGATATATAGATATATAGATATATAGATATATAGATATATAGATATATAGATATATAGATATATAGATATATAGATATATAGATATATAGATATATAGATATATAGAATATAGATATATAGATATATAGATATATAGATATATAGATATATAGATATATAGATATATAGATATATAGATATATAGATATATAGATATATAGATATATAGATATATAGATATATAGATATATAGATATATAGATATATAGATATATAGATATATAGATATATAGATATATAGATATATAGATATATAGATATATAGATATATAGATATATAGATATATAGATATATAGATATATAGATATATAGATATATAGATATATATATATATATATATATATATATATATATATATATATATATATATATATATATATATATATATATATATATATATATATATATATATATATATATATATATATATATATATATATATATATATATATATATATATATATATATATATATATATATATATATATATATATATATATATATATATATATATATATATATATATATCAATGACCTCAGGAGTCAGGACTGGAAATTTGTTATGCTTGGGTAGTGTGTAAAATACCTGCATATTATTTGGTTTTGCAGCTGCATTTTTGAGGCGATGTTTCGACGCTAAACATCTCCCGCGCCGGGTCCTGAGGCAATTATTATACACAACAAAAAACGAGCCACGGTTCGATTTTTGTTTTTATAAGAATGACCTCTGGTCATAGACTGCATGGCTAGAGACGACAAAGGCGGATCCAGAACGGGTGGTGGGGGAGGAAAATTCCCAAAAGTCTCGCACAATTCTGAAAACTCATCGGATATCGCTTGATAGCTGATTTAAAACAAACTTTCCTTAGCACGCGCAAGCGCACTGTTGATTTCCGCCGGCCCCCCTTCCGGTTTTTCACGAATAGTGGGAAAACGGCGGCGCGCAACGCCGCCAAATTTGGCACAGCTGTTTGGGCATCAATTACCCACATGGTGTGAAATTTTGACCTCGGGTCATCTCAGGTCAGGTCACCTGTTTTTTTCAAAATAGCCTTTTGACATTTGATGACCTCTGGAGCCTAAACTATTGACCTGAGAAATTTGAGGACACCAAATGCGATTGCATTTTTTTTTCAAGAGCTGTCGATTTCTTTTCCGTTTCTTCCTAGCTATCATAGTTCCCGATAAATTTGAGGGTGTTCGAAGCAAAGTCCTCAAACTGGAAAATCTGACCTTTGGTGACCTCAATATTGACCTGACCTAAAGAAAGACCTTCATACATTCGGGTGAGCTTGTCTCAAGGTATCTAATACTGTTTTCCGCGTGTCGCAACGCTGCGTGGATTTCGATATATTAGGGGGGACGGAAATCAACCCCCGGCAGTTCGTGGTTGGCGCGAACCCCCGACAGTGCGTGTGTTAGTAAAAGTTGATGATATTTTCTTCTATATCCGGAAATGTGTTAATTTTGCGCCAATTTCAGGTGGTTTGAGGGGCCATGTCCCCTCTGGCCCCCCTGGACCCGCCCATGACAGACTATCAGCAACAACCTGACGTTGAAATTGATTTAAATTTAATGGAAACAATATACCGATTTAGCTCGTAAGAAGGCCTTTGCGGTTGTTCCTAATGCTGACTATTGCAAATGCACAAAATGGGAGCATGTTATTTATGTTCACAATCCAAATCTGAAATATGGATGTGTAAAATATTGTATAACGTGGAATTATATCTAGTTTCTTCAGTCTGCCAACAGCTCTACACATCTTCCCATGAGCAGAAATCGATCATCGGACTGTAGGAAGTCCTATGGATTGATATATTGGCCATATTTTGACATATTGGATACTAGTGGTAACCCGTCCACTCCGCTGGACGATCTATGTATGTATGCAGGTCACATGGTGGTGCAAGCCAGTGATAAGCAATTAGGAATTGATAACCCATAGTACCAGTGACACACCCGTCGTAAATACCTATAATACGTTGTTGTACCCATCATACACCCGAGGTACCCGTCAAAAACCTACGGTGCCCGACATATACCCGTAGTGCCCGTTGTGCCCCTGTGGAACACTGATAAGCCCGTTATAGCCGGTACTCACCCATTATACCCGTGCAGAGGTGCATAATCTTACGCACTCGCCCACGTGCGAAGGTGGCAGTTTTCGCCAAAACGATGGGATTTTGTGACAAATTTCAATGAAAAGGTGATCAGATGACAATATAGTTATTCTTTTTAAAAAAATGTGTGATTAGGTCACTAATCGATGAATATTGATGAAAACTAAGTATTTTGGGTGCCAAGATATATTAAATATCAGCTACGAAATACCAGCGAATGGTAAAGGAATTCCCTACGGTACCAAACACTCGATTCTGAGCGCTGCATAATCTTACGCACACGGTCAGTGGGCCTATTCCTTCAACATTGTGACATTCGCAAAGTTCGTCAACATCGATTGTCACAAAGGTGACAGACAATGTGACACCTTCACCACTACGAAATTTCCTTCAAATTTGGCTCTCGTGCATATGCTGCCAGTCGATTGATGCAAACAAACAACGCATAGCCCCAAACACCAAAGGCCGAGCAACGTGTGTGGTCCAGAATTATATGCTATTTGCATAACATGCTTGCTGGAACTGATTGCTATATTTGAGGTGTAAGTTGAAGTGTTTATTAGAAGCTTTATTTAGGAGAAGTTTGGTTAACTGGAGTGATAAAGGAATCTTCACTCATCAACATTGAGGAGCAAATTCTCAGCAATTTCAGTTGGTAAGATCATGAATTTGCCTTAGGAACATTGCAAATAATTATGATAATATATCTTTGCTGTTATTGGAATGCAACCCAGTGATAAGCACAACTTTGTATATCAGTGTCATTCCTTCGAATTATTTGTTCATTAGATGGGTATTAGTTCAGTAATTCACCTTCCCAGTATATAGTGTTCTTGATGTCTTTATCAGAGGAAGAGTAGTCAGCTGACAGTAATATTATGACAGGCTGAAAAGTGGTTTATTTCTGACTGTCTAGAAGATGGTCTGGAGGGTCCGGGGGGCGACAGCCCCCTGCTAGGTTCTGCAGTGCAGTGAGCGAATGCGAGCGGATCGCTTTAACCGTAATTGCTGTAAATGAGCGCTGCATCAGGTTCAGGTCAATTATGCATCTTCAATTATGTCAGGTTCAATTATGTATCTTTTTGGTGACATCATAGCTTTGATATTACTGGTACACTTTTCTGACTGTCGTAATAATACTTTCTTCTTCTATTGGGGACCTCAAGAACACCATTAACTGGGGAGGTGAATTACTGAACTATTACCATTAGATGAAGGACTTGCCACTGGATTAAAACATCCTTAATGGGAACAGCGCCAAACCAAACTTTCATCTTCCTACACGCTGTCCAGATGAAGGACTTGCCACTGGATTAAAACATCCTTAATGGGAACAGCACCAAACCAAACTTTCATCTTCCTACACGCTGTCCAGATGAAGGACTTGCCACTGGATTAAAACATCCTTAATGGGAACAGCGCCAAACCAAACTTTCATCTTCCTACACGCTGTCCAGATGAAGGACTTGCCACTGGATTAAAACATCCTTAATGGGAACAGCACCAAACCAAACTTTCATCTTCCTACACGCTGTCCAGATGAAGGACTTGCCACTGGATTAAAACATCCTTAATGGGAACAGCGCCAAACCAAACTTTCATCTTCCTACACGCTGTCCAGATGAAGGACTTGCCACTGGATTAAAACATCCTTAATGGGAACAGCGCCAAACCAAACTTTCATCTTCCTACACGCTGTCCAGATGAAGGACTTGCCACTGGATTAAAACATCCTTAATGGGAACAGCGCCAAACCAAACTTTCATCTTCCTACACGCTGTCCAGATGAAGGACTTGCCACTGGATTAAAACATCCTTAATGGGAACAGCGCCAAACCAAACTTTCATCTTCCTACACGCTGTCCAGATGAAGGACTTGCCACTGGATTAAAACATCCTTAATGGGAACAGCGCCAAACCAAACTTTCATCTTCCTACACGCTGTCCAGATGAAGGACTTGCCACTGGATTAAAACATCCTTAATGGGAACAGCACCAAACCATACTTTCATCTTCCTACACGCTGTCCAGATGAAGGACTTGCCACTGGATTAAAACATCCTTATTGGGAACAGCACCAAACCAAACTTTCATCTTCCTACACGCTGTCCAGATGAAGGACTTGCCACTGGATTAAAACATCCTTAATGGGAACAGCACCAAACCAAACTTTCATCTTCCTACACGCTGTCCAGATGAAGGACTTGCCACTGGATTAAAACATCCTTAATGGGAACAGCGCCAAACCAAACTTTCATCTTCCTACACGCTGTCCAGATGAAGGACCTGCCACTGGGTTAAACCATCCTTAATGGGAACAGCGCCAAACCAAACTTTCATCTTCCTGCACGCTGTCCAGATGAAGGACTTGCCACTGGGTTAAACCATCCTTAATGGGAACAGCGCCAAACCAAACTTTCATCTTCCAAAACACGCTGTCCAAGAACTGTTGACACAAGTTTTAAATGACACAATTTCGAGTTCATGCTTCTCAACAAATTCATGGCACAGTGTTTGATGAAAATGCCTGTTCCCGCACAACTCAAGCTGGAATATTGTTGATAGTGGTTGTTTTATTTGAGGTAAGGTAAGGTTATCTCTGAAAAGTCAAGATGTTTACACATTTCTTGAAAATATAAATTACAACTTCTGAAATATCTTGATTACCTGAACCCATCTAACTTAGGATTCTCAAAACAACCAGTTTCAGGACCTCATTTTGATGTTGTCACGTGTTGTGACATATTTTGTGATCTGAAAGATTCAGATTCATGTATTACACCGTAAATACCAATGAAGGTCCTGGTGGTGGTGGTAACATATAGACAAATAACACAATATACAACACTATTAACAGCACATACTCCATATGTCAACACAAAAACGAAGTAGGTTCATTAGGTGTGAAGTGCATATGTACCGTCTTTCACGATTAAAGATTCATAGTGAGACCAACACATTTTTTAACTGTTCCATAGTATTACAATCTACAATGCTTTGGGCTAATCTATTCCATTCTCGTATTGTTTTAGGAAAAAATGAGTTATGGTATGAAAGAAGTCGAGACTGTACTAATCTGATCTTCCTTTGGTGATCTCTACGTCCTAAGTAATTTGGTCTGGCAATAATGTTGCCAACATTTACTTTACTGGACTCCGTTTGAAACTTGAATAGTTTGGCAAAGTCTGGCGTGCCTCCGCCTATCGTCCAAATGCTTCCAGTCTAGCTCAGATATCATATCTGTAATACTATCGTGCCTATCTAAGACAAACCTGGCTGCTCTTCTTTGGACCATTTCAATAGCATGTTTCAAATGCGTGGCATTGGGATCCCAAACACAACATGCATATTCCAGGATTGGTCGAACTAGGGATGCATACACAGTTGCCTTGACCTTTTGGGGACATTTACTAAAGACTCTCTTTGCAAACCTTAGGACCTGATTGCCTTTTCCTATCATTTTTGATATATGCGCATTCCACTTCATATTGCCTGATATAATACACCAGGGTACTTGTATTGATTTACGACTTGAATTAGACTTCCATTTATAACATACTGTGGTAGTGTTACTGCCTTATTTTGTGACATTCGCATGATTGCACACTTAGAAACATTCAATGTCATTAACCATTTCTCACACCATTCTTGAACGCTATCTAAATTTGCCTGAAATGATTCATCCGTTTGGTTGGCGCCATTTACATATGAATATAGAACCACATGATCAGCAAATAAGCGCACATTGCAATGCAGTTCATCTACTATATCATTAATGTATACAAGGAAAAGCAAAGGCCCTAAAACACTGCCCTGTTTTCGGAGCGAGTAATTGCATTTGTGTCCGGCAACTGATAAGCATTGTTGTTCTCTGCAATAGTAAAGGATTACTTACCTGCACCTTCCTGTGGCTCTCAGTGAACAACACAGTACAAATTTGTACAATATACAGAAACATTGCACAAATTTGTACTGTGTTGTTCACTGAGAGCCACAGAAAGGTGCAGGTAAGTATAATCCTTTACTAGTGCAGCAAACAACAATGTTTAGCAGTTGCCGGACACAAATGCAATTACTCGCTCCGCCTGCTTCATGCCATGTATGCCTTAGAGGTCACCGTTTATATGTTGGCATTATTACAGATCTATCGCAACCATACGGATAAACAAAAGCGTGATTGGGACTGACCGAAATTTGTTCAATTCTCCGTCACAACGTGATGGAGGAGCGTCAATTCGTTAGCAGAAGGATCAATTCACCAGGGTCGGCAACTCACCAGACTTTGTTCTGCGCCGTCCCAGTGTGCCCGAGGGGGCCGACCCGTTCCTCAGGACACCATTGGCGCCGTTTGTCCATAGTTCGTCACTGGAGTTCATCACGGCCTGTTCCGGCTGGTCCGGCCAGGTCAGGTCAGGTCACCGCAGGTCCGGTCGCCGACAGGCCAGGTCAGCTCACGTGACCGGCAGATCAGATCAGGTCGCCAGCAGGCCAGGTCAGCTCAGGTGACCGGCAGATCAGATCAGGTCGCCAGCAGGCCAGGTCAGCCCACGTGATCGGCAGATCAGATCAGGTCGCCAGCAGGCCAGGTCAGCTCAGGTGACCGGCAGATCAGATCAGGTCGCCAGCAGGCCAGGTCAGCCCACGTGACCGGCAGATCAGATCAGGTCGCCAGCAGGCCAGGTCAGCCCACGTGACCGGCAGATCAGATCAGGTCGCCAGCAGGTCAGGTCAGCTCAGGTGACCGGCAGGCCAGGTCAGGTCGCCAACAGGCCAGGTCAGGTCGCCAGCAGGTCAGGTCAGGTCACGGCGGCAACGTCTGTAAATCAAGGGAATATGCGTCAGCAGGGAGTTGCGATACACGGCAGCGTAAAATACAATAATCCAGCACACCAGGTCAGTATTATAGGCCAGCTGAATGTACTAATCCCTGGCTGCGCCCCATTCCTTCCCGTCCCAGTCCCTCTCTCCACTCCTCTACCGTTCCCGTCCCAGTCCCTCTCCCCACTCCTCTACAGTTCCCGTCCCAGTCACTCTCTCCACTCCTCTACAGTTCCCGTCCCAGTCCCTCTCTCCACTCCTCTACAGTTCCCGTCCCAGTCCCTCTCTCCACTCCTCTACAGTTCCCGTCCCAGTCCCTCTCTTCACTCCTATAAGTTCCCGTCCCAGTCCCTCTCTCCACTCCTCTACAGTTCCCGTCCCAGTCCCTCTCTCCACTCCTCTACAGTTCCCGTCCCAGTCCCTCTCTCCACTCCTCTACCGTTCCCGTCCCAGTCCCTCTCTCCACTCCTCTACAGTTCCCGTCCCAGTCCCTCTCTCCAGTCCTCTACAGTTCCCGTCCCAGTCCCTCTCTCCACTCCTCTACAGTTCCATCTCATCTAGGATGGCTCACACGGACTGATGACTGAAACGGACTGATGATTTGAGACACGGTGATTTCACGGTAAGGTCTGTCCTGCACCCACTGATGCCCGAGAGGTACAGAGCCGGGTCTGAGCCAGCTGGTTACTGGGAGAGGTACAGAGCCGGGTCTGAGCCAGCTGGTTACTGGCAAAACCGGGTAAGTAGTAAGGCATATTCTGTCTATTCCGTCTACTTGGTTTATTGTGCATACTCCAGGTAATATCGTCTCTGGTCAAATCAGGTAATATCGTCTCTTGGTTTATTGTGCATACTCCAGGTAATATCGTCTCTGGTCAAATCAGGTAATATCGTCTCTTGGTTTATTGTGCATACTCCAGGTAATATCGTCTCTGGTCAAATCAGGTAATATCGTCTCTTGGTTTATTGTGCATACTCCAGGTAATATCGTCTCTGGTCAAATCAGGTAATATCGTCTCTTGGTTTATTGTGCATACTCCAGGTAATATCGTCTCTGGTCAAATCAGGTAATATCGTCTCTTGGTTTATTGTGCATACTCCAGGTAATATCGTCTCTGGTCAAATCAGGTAATATCGTCTCTTGGTTTATTGTGCATACTCCAGGTAATATCGTCTCTGGTCAAATCAGGTAATATCGTCTCTTGGTTTATTGTGCCTACTCCAGGTAATATCGTCTCTGGTCAAATCAGGTAATATCGTCTCTTCGTTTATTGTGCCTACTCCAGGTAATATCGTCTCTGGTCAAATCAGGTAATATCGTCTCTTGGTTTATTGTGCCTACTCCAGGTAATATCGTCTCTGGTCAAATCAGGTAATATCGTCTCTTGGTTTATTGTGCCTACTCCAGGTAATATCGTCTCTGGTCAAATCAGGTAGTGTTTAGAAGCATTATCAAACAATATATACAGTACAAGCAGTTCAGCAACCCCCATTATCGTGTATATTTCTCAGAAACCATGTCGGCACTCAGCATACATGCCAAACTGGCGGCGGTCAGTCGGTATCGCCGTCAGTCGGTATCGCCGTAAGTCGGTATCGCCGTAAGTCGGTATCGCCTTCAGTCAGTATCGCCGTCAGTCGGTATCGCCTTCAGTCAGTATCGCCGTCATGTGATGCCATGTGATCGCCTATGTTACTGGCCGCCGGCTGGCCATGTGATTGCCTATGTTACTGGCCGCCAACTGGCCATGTGATCGCCTATGTTACTGGCCGCCGGCTGGCGATGTGATCGCCTATGTTACTGGCCACCGGCTGGCCATGTGATCGCCTATGTTACTGGCCGCCGGCTGGCCATGTGATCGCCTATGTTACTGGCCGCCGGCTGGCCATGTGATTGCCTATGTTACTGGCCGCCGGCTGGCCATGTGATCGCCTATGTTACTGGCCGCCGGCTGGCCATGTGATCGCCTATGTTGCTGGCCGCCGGCTGGCCATGTGATTGCCTGTATTACTGGCCGCCGGCTGGCCATGTGATCGCCTATGTTACTGGCCGCCGGCTGGCCATGTGATCGCCTATGTTACTGGCCGCCGGCTGGCCATGTGATCGCCTATGTCGCTGGCCGCCGACTGGCCATGTGATCGTCTATGTTACTGGCCGCCGACTGGCCATGTGATCGCCTATGTTACTGGCCGCCGACTGGCCATGTGATCGCCTATGTCGCTGGCCGCCGACTGGCCATGTGATCGTCTATGTTACTGGCCGCCGACTGGCCATGTGATCGCCTATGTCGCTGGCCGCCGATTGGCCATGTGATCGTCTATGTTACTGGCCGCCGGCTGGCCATGTGATCGCCTATGTCGCTGGCCGCCGGCTGGCCATGTGATCGCCTATGTTACTGGCCGCCGGCTGGCCATGTGATTGCCTATGTTACTGGCCGCCGGCTGGCGATGTGATCGTCTATGTTACTGGCCGCCGGCTGGCGATGTGATCGCCTATGTCACGGGCCGCCGACTGGCCATGTGATCGCCTATGTTACTGGCCGCCGGCTGGCCATGTGATCGCCTATGTTACGGGCCGCCGGCTGGCCATGTGATCGCCCATGTTACGGGCCGCCGGCTGGCCATGTGATCGCCTATGTTACGGGCCGCCGGCTGGCCATGTGATCGCCTATGTTACGGGCCGCCGGCTGGCCATGTGATCGCCTATGTTACTGGCCGCCGGCTGGCCATGTAATCGCCTATGTTACAGGCCGCCGGCTGGCCATGTGATCGCCTATGTTACGGGCCGCCGGCTGGCCATGTGATCGCCTGTGTTACTGGCCGCCGACTGGCCATGTGATCGCCTATGTCGCTGGCCGCCGACTGGCCATGTGATCGTCTATGTTACTGGCCCCCGACTGGCCATGTGATTGCCTATATTACGGGCCGCCGACTGGCCATGTGATCGCCTATGTTACTGGCCGCCGGCTGGCCATGTGATTGCATATTTTACTGGCCGCCGGCTGGCCATGTGATTGCCTATGTTACTGGCCGCCGGCTGGCCATGTGATTGCCTATGCTACTGGCCGCCGGCTGGCCATGTGATTGCCTATGTTACTGGCCGCCGGCTGGCCATGTGATCGCCTATGTTACTGACCGCCGGCTGGCCATGTGATCGCCTATGTTACGGGCCGCCGGCTGGCCATGTGATCGCCTATGTTACTGGCCGCCGGCTGGCCATGTGATCGCCTATGTTACGGGCCGCCGGCTGGCCATGTGATCGTCTATGTTACTGGCCGCCGGCTGGCCATGTGATTGCCTATGTTACTGGCCGCCGGCTGGCCATGTGATCGCCTATGTCGCTACTTGGGAACAGAGGCGAGATGGCCTGTGAATTAGTGACGTCATGTATCGGTTTAAATTGGTTTGTGAGACGGCACGATAATTATATGAGACGTCAGAGGAGAGTTGTATGAGAGTTGTATGAGACGTCAGAGGGGAGTTGTATGGGAGTTGTATGAGACGTCGGATGGGAGTTGTATGAGGGTTGTATGAGACGTCAGATGGGAGTTGTATGAGGGTTGTATGATACGTCAGAGGGGAGTTGTATGAGATTGGTATGAGAGGCCAGAGGGGAGTTGTATGAGACGTCAGAGGGGAGTTGTATGCGATTGGTATGAGAGGTCAGAGGAGAGTTGTATGAGACGTCAGAGAGGGAGTTGTATGATATTGTTATGAGAGGTCAGAGGAGAGTTGTATGAGACGTCAAAGGGGAGTTGTATGAGAGTTGTATGAGACGTAAGAGGGGAGTTGTATGAGACGTCAGAGGGGAGTTGTATATGAGAGTTGTATGAGACGTAAGAGGGGAGTTGTGTGAGACGTCAGAGGGGAGTTGTATGAGAGTTGTATGAGATGTCAGAGGGGAGTTGTATGAGACGTCAGAGGGGAGTTGTATGAGGGTTGTATGAGACGTAAGAGGAGAGTTGTATGAGAGTTGTATGAGACGTCAGATGGGAGTTGTATGAGAGTTGTATGAGACGTCAGAGGGGAGTTGTATGAGAGTTTTATGAGACGTCAGAGGGGATGTGTATGAGAGTTGTATGAGACGTCAGATGGGAGTTGTATGAGACGTCAGAGGGGAGTTGTATGAGACGTCAGAGGGGAGTTGTATGAGACGTCAGAGGGGAGTTGTATGAGAGTTGTATGAGACGTAAGAGGAGAGTTGTATGAGAGTTGTATGAGACGTCAGATGGGAGTTGTATGAGACGTCAGATGGGAGTTGTATGAGACGTCAGAGGGGAGTTGTATGAGAGTTGTATGAGACGTCAGAAGGGAGTTGTATGAGAGTTGTATGAGACGTCAGAAGGGAGTTGTATGAGAGTTGTATGAGACGTCAGATGGGAGTTGTATGAGACGTCAGATGGGAGTTGTATGAGACGTCAGAGGGGAGTTGTATGAGACGTCAGAGGGGAGTTGTATGAGAGTTGTATGATACGTCAGAGGGGAGTTGTATGAGAGTTGTATGAGACGTCAGAGGGGAGTTGTATGAGACGTCAGAGGGGAGTTGTATGAGAGTTGTATGAGACGTCAGAGGGGAGTTGTATGAGACGTCAGAGGGGAGTTGTATGAGAGTTGTATGAGACGTCAGAGGGGAGTTGTATGCGAGTTGTATGAGACGTCAGAGGGGAGTTGTATGCGAGTTGTATGATACGTCAGAGGGGAGTTGTATGAGAGTTGTATGATACGTCAGAGGGGAGTTGTATGAGAGTTGTATGAGACGTCAGAGGGGAGTTGTATGAGACGTCAGAGGGGAGTTGTATGAGAGTTGTATGAGACGTCAGAGGGGAGTTGTATGGGAGTTGTATGAGACGTCAGATGGGAGTTGTATGAGACGTCAGATGGGAGTTGTATGAGACGTCAGATGGGAGTTGTATGAGAGTTGTATGAGACGTCAGAGGGGGAGTTGTATGAGATTGGTATGAGAGGTCAGATGAGAGTTGTATGAGACGTCAGAGGGGAGTTGTATGAGAGTTGTATGAGACGTCAGAGGGGAGTTGTATGAGAGTTGTATGAGACGTCAGAGAGTTGTATGAGAGTTGTATGAGACGTCAGAGGGGAGTTGTATGAGAGTTGTATGAGACGTCAGAGGGGAGTTGTATGGGAGTTGTATGAGACGTCAGATGGGAGTTGTATGAGAGTTGTATGAGACGTCAGAGGGGAGTTGTATGCGAGTTGTATGAGACGTCAGAGGGGAGTTGTATGAGACGTCAGAGGGGAGTTGTATGAGACGTCAGAGGGGAGTTGTATGAGAGTTGTATGAGACGTCAGAGGGGAGTTGTATGAGATGGGTATGAGACGTCAGAGGGGTTCTTTAAGCAGGATGCCATTTGAGAGTCCGCCTACGAAAAGTGTCCATGTATTGAATATTGATACATGCTAACGACACATAACCAAAGGTCAACGCATGGTGGATGGCAAGGGGTTGCATTCAAAGCTCAAGGTCTGACCAGCAGGGGCGCCGCCACGGATTTTTGAGTGTGGGGGGGACGCAGCGCCGAATGAACCATCAGTACGGTTCGCGACAATGTGAAGGAAAATAAGTTTTACCTTGTAATTTTTACTTAGGAACGCAATTTTTAAGTGTATCTAGCAACTGTATTTTGTATATTTAAAACTATAAAAGGAGATAGGTGAAAAACAATAACTTCTTCAGAAATATTCATGGTAGATTGTTCCAACGACTTTATATTCGATAGGCAATGCCAGGCGAATCGCTCATCGCTGTTTGGGATACATATCCTTGTCATCGTGTTACCTAGAGAGCTATTTCATACTAATTATAAGAAGTGGCAGCCACATAGGTGTCCGTCTGGCCTTTCGGATGTCATCCGATTGCTTAATAACACCTCGCATTTTGCAGTAAAAGCCGCGCCATTTGGCATGTTAGTGGCATGTAGGGTCGCACTATCGTAGGCAAATTTCCCTTCGATCTATGATCACAATGGAGCGCAATTCGAATTATGCTTAATATGCCGTGAATATCAGAAAATATATGCGCCACCCGGCTTCCACTGGACTGGCTTTTTGATTTGCGATACAAGGCAACGTCACTGGCCTTTTTCTATCTTCTTCATAAGCTTAGCGCATCTCACTGTTCTGCATGCTGACCGACCCGTGGTGCTCGTAACTGTACCAGGAGGACGGATCGCCCCGGAACCGGTGACTGCGCCGCTGGCTCGTGCGGGGTAGTCGTTGATGGACGGCTGGCCGAAACGGATGCGGATGAAGTAACTCATGTACTTGGAGTAATGGATGAAGTAGTTATCCGAAAACTACCTCGGTTTGCAAACTTAGAACGCATTGGGGTAGAACTTGAACGCAATTGCTTGCATATTTTGTTTGATAAATTTAGTCCGAAGCTTTTGAATGGACAGATTTCCGAGGTCAGGACTCGGCATAAACAGTTTGATTACCGAGCGGTGCGAGAGCTTCCGCCAACTAGGGGGGAAATCTACGTATGACCGGCACGACCGGACGCCATGGTTTTCAGAAGCTTACTGATTTGCAGCTATTCGGCTGAAGTGATTGAAAACAGGCGCACAAAACACGTTCATGTCGTAAAACTATCTGCCTGTGTTTCCTTTCAGCAAGCACAAAGTGTGCCTAAAAACAAATAGGGCACATTAACGCCATAATATACCCGTTTTTCTGCTACCGAAATTTCATTTAAATTCCTGTCAACTTCCCTCAAGAAAAGTAGAAATATTGTCCTGGTCCTTTCATTCTTACATTGCACTGATACTGTTTTTCCTAATGCTTTTTATGATATTGAGACCTGCAATATTTTCGAACAAAGTATGGATTTATGCCTCCAAAACTGGGGGGGGGTAATCCCCCAGTCTGACAACCGGCGGGGGGACGGTGCCCCCCCCCCCCCCTACGGCGACACCCTTGGGTCTCAGCTGCCTTAACCCGCGAGTCACTGCGGTACTTTCCATAACGCGACTTACTGCGGGGGGCTCCCCCCCCCCGATATCCGGTACTACTGGACCGATTTTAACCATTCAAACGGCATTCGATAGGCCTGGAAAATGTATCGAGGAAAACTTAATATTGTTGACCTCGGGGTCACCGATGACGTCACAGGTCACGTCAAAGACAAAACGTTTGACCGTGTCATGTGGTCTAGATGGATGGAATTGTCGCCCAAAATTGAGATATTAAACGCATAAGCAGTCGATAAATCGATATGATTCGTGTGTCTGACACTTCTAAGTACCATTCTAAGCTGTTTATGACCTTGGGTCAGGTCAAGGTCATCCGAGGTCACGAGGTCAAACTGCAGATTACCGCCATTAGGCGTTGTAACACATGCTTATGGGTTTTTTTTTCGTCTAGAACGCGAAAAAATGACCTTAGAACATTGTTTGTTCCATAGAAATAGAAGTAAAGGGCAAAAAGGAAATGCATTTTTTTAAGCATAGTAATGCTGTGAGAAGTGGTCGATTTTTGTAATTTAACCCTCGCCCGTTCAGCGTCCGATCAGTGCGTCCCCGTGCAGGGGGGGGGGGGGGGTACACCCCCCCCCCTAGCGTTTCGCCCTAATTGGGCTAGAGCTTCGATTTAAAAGCAGCGTGTTACTTGTCACGGGAGGAGGCCATTGCTACCCGATTTTAAGGTCCTTGGCCATTAGGTGACCTCTGAGGTCATATCAATGACCCAAAATTCAACAAAATTGTAAATGCGTATACATTTAATTTAATCGAGCTAGAATCGTTAATGAGCATATAATTATGCCAAATGGGTGCCAAATTTGAAATCAGCGTCACAAAATATCCTAGAAACTGCCAAATTCCAAAAAGGTCATGCCAGGTCATGTCAGGTCATTTGAGGCCAGTGACCTCGGTTGACCTGTGGAGGCGCACGACCCCAGTGGAACATATAATTATGTAAAATGGATCCCATATTTGAAATCAGCGTCACAAAATGTCCTAGAAACTGCCAGAAGCCAAAAAAGTAATACCAGGTCATCGGAGGTCAGTAACCTCGGTTGACCTCTGAAAAGGTCAATCGAGGTCACAATCTCAAGGTTAACTACAACTGTCGCCTGGAAACACCTGTGCATATGCTCCTGAACAACAAGCACTATAAAACTGCACAAGTTACAAAGATCAATACTACGGACGCCATTTGTGCCTGACATGACCTTGAAAAACAGGTCAAAGGTCACGGGTCATGTGACCTACAACTTAAAAATTTCAGAATATGTGTACAATTGTTCACAAGTAGGGAACTAAAAGTTTCATCGCAATCGGTTGATATTTACGCGAGTTATTCCCGAAAAACCGAGGGGTGGCATCTCCCCCCTGCACTGGCGAGGGTTAAAGGTCATAAGTCAGTCATTTTTGAAGATATCGACTTCGAACTTGGTACACATTCACCGAACATGTCTAAATCACATATATTCCGTTTTTTGGATAACTCTGATACTTTTGTGGAAAATTTTGTTTAAAAACAAACAAAACATGTAAAATTCAGGAAAACTCGAAAATCGGAGATAGCAGTTGGATAGCTGAGTCTATTATCAGTCATTTCGTATATGACAATTGAATTTCTCTTAAGTGCATTTTTGACAGCGTTTTCCGCAAACCCTTATCAAAATAACGGGAGGAGGGAGAAAAAAATAGCCCCCTCCCCCCCCCCCCCCCCCCCCGCCTACAGTAAGTCACGGGTTAATACATGTTATTGCTTTTATTCATATTTATCCAGTTTTGTTGTATCAAAGAACTACTGCACGAGCTATAGCAAATGACACTAAAATACCGTGGAAAATATTTCAGTAGTTGGACTAACCGCATTGATCGACAATAAAGCGCCACCGCGACCGACCCCGGCCGGCTCCTCAGGCGTCCCTGTCTGTTGGACTGTTCCCTGTCTGTTGCTCGGTTCCCTGTCTGTTGGTATGTTGGTCTGTTCCCTGTCTGTTGTTCTGTTCCCTGTCTGTTGGTCGGTTCCCGGCCCGGTTAGCGGGCACCGTATCAGATGGTGGCTCTCACCAGACGGGGTCGGGGTGGGGGGGGGGGGGGGTCGGGGGGCACATGGCCTCTCCTCACCCTGCTGCCGTGCCAACGGCGTACTCAGCCGGTCTGTTTGTGTTGGAGACAACCGCCTACAGAGAGGCAGGCGACCTTAAGACCTCCAGCCTGTCCTCCAGACCCTCAGTCTACCCTCAGTAGTCTGACCTCCAGACCCTAAGTCTACCCTCAGTAGTCTGAACTTCAGACCTTCAGTCTACCCTCAGTAGTCTGACCTCCAGATCCTCAGTCTACCCTCAGTAGTCTGACATGCAGATCCTCAGTCTGACCTCAGTAGTCTGACCTCCAGATCCTCAGTCTGCCCTCAGTAGTCTGACCTCCAGTCTGCCCTCAGAAGTCTGACCTCCAGATCCTAAGTCTACCCTCAGTAGTCTGACCTCCAGATCCTCAGTCTGACCTCAGTAGTCTGACCTCCAGATCCTCAGTCTGCCCTCAGTAGTCTGACCTCCAGTCTGCCCTCAGAAGTCTGACCTCCATATCCTAAGTCTACCCTCAGTAGTCTGACCTCCAGTCTGCATCCAGTCTGCCTCCAGATCCTCAGTCTGACCTCAGTAGTCTGACCTCAGAAGTCTGACCTCAGTAGTCTGACCTCCAGTCCCCCTCAGTAGTCTGACCCCCAGTCTGCCCTCCAGTCTGCCCTCCAGTCTGCCCTCCAGTCTGCCATCCAGCTGCCCTCAGTAGTCTGACCTCCAGTCTTCCCTCAGTAGTCTGACCTCCAGTCTGATCTCAGTAGCCTGACATCCAGTCTGCCCTCAGTAGTCTGACCTCAGTCTGCCCTCAGTAGTCTGATATCCAGTCTGACCTCCAGTCTGACCTCCAGTCTGACCTCCAGTCTGACCTCCAGTCTGACCTCCAGTCTGACCTCCAGTCTGACCTCCAGTCTGACCTCCAGTCTGACCTCCAGTCTGACCTCAGTAGTCTGACCTCATTAGTCTGACCTCCAGTCTGCCCTCAGTGGTCTGACCTCAGTCTGCCTCAGTCTGTCCTCAGTAGTCTGACCTCCAGTCTGACCTCCAGTCTTCATCATTAGTCTGACCTCCAGTCTGACCTCAGTAGTCTGACATTCAGTCTGCCTCAGTCTGACCTCAGTAGACTGATCTCCAGTCTGACCTCCAGTCTGCATCAGTAGTCAGACCTCCAGTCGGCCTCAGTAGTCTGACCTCCAGTCGGCCTCAGTAGTCTGACCTCCAGGCTGACTTCCAGTCTGACCTCAGTAGTCTGCCCTCCAGTCTGACCTCAGTAGTCTGCCCTCCAGTCTGACCTCCAGTCTGACCTCCAGTCTGACCTCAGTAATCTGACCTCAGTAATATGACCTCAGTAGTCTGACATCCAGTCTGACCTCAGTAGTCTGATCTCAGTAGTCTGACCTCCAGTCTGACCTCAGTAATATGACCTCAGTAGTCTGACCTCCAGTCTGACCTCAGTAATCTGACCTCAGTAGTCTGACCTCCAGTCTGACCTCAGTAATCTGACCTCAGTAATATGACCTCAGTAATATGACCTCAGTAATATGACCTCAGTAGTCTGACCTCCAGTCTGACCTCAGTAATCTGACCTCAGTAGTCTTACCTCCAGTCTGACCTCAGTAGTCTGACCTCCATTCTGACCTCATTAGTCTGACCTCCAGTCTGACCTCAGTAGTCTGACATCCAGTCTGACCTCCAGACACGTAACAACATTCCAATCAAGTTCGGCGCGTAAATAACGTGCATCGGTCAACTAGGAGAGAACGATGAGATGTTACATGCTTTCCAAAACTTGAACCGTAACTCACAGTAAGTTGACGTCTTTCCTGGTGCGGGTCAGAGGAGGATGACGTACCTCCTCCGACCTGCAGCAGGTTCAGGTAAATAACTTCAGAGGAGGATGACGTACCTCCTCTGACCTCCTCTGACCCGCAGCAGGTTCAGGTAAATAACTTCAGAGGAGGATGACGTACCTCCTCCGACCGGCAGCAGGTTCAGGTAAATAACTTCAGAGGAGGATGACGTACCTCCTCCGACCTCCTCTGACCCGCAGCAGGTTCAGGTAAATATCTTCAGAGGAGGATGACGTACCTCCTCCGACCCGCAGCAGGTTCAGGTGAATAACTTCAGAGGAGGATGACGTACCTCCTCCGACCCGCAGCAGGTTCAGGTAAATAACTTCAGAGGAGGATGACGTACCTCCTCCGACCCGCAGCAGGTTCAGGTAAATAACTTCAGAGGAGGATAACGTACCTCCTCCGACCCGCAGCAGGTTCAGGTAAATAACTTCAGAGGAGGATGACGTACCTCCTCCGACCCGCAGCAGGTTCAGGTAAATAACTTCAGAGGAGGATGACGTACCTCCTCCGACCCGCAGCAGGTTCAGGTAAATAACTTCAGAGGAGGATAACGTACCTCCTCCGACCGGCAGCAGGTTCAGGTAAATAACTTCAGAGGAGGATGACGTACCTCCTCTGACCTCCTCTGACCCGCAGCAGGTTCAGGTAAATAACTTCAGAGGAGGATGACGTACCTCCTCCGACCGGCAGCAGGTTCAGGTAAATAACTTCAGAGGAGGATGACGTACCTCCTCTGACCTCCTCTGACCCGCAGCAGGTTCAGGTAAATAACTTCAGAGGAGGATGACGTACCTCCTCTGACCTCCTCTGACCCGCAGCAGGTTCAGGTAAATAACTTCAGAGGAGGATGACGTACCTCCTCCGACCGGCAGCAGGTTCAGGTAGATAACTTCAGAGGAGGATGACGTACCTCCTCTGACCTCCTCTGACCCGCAGCAGGTTCAGGTAAATAACTTCAGAGGAGGATGACGTACCTCCTCTGACCTCCTCTGACCGGCAGCAGGTTCAGGTAAATAACTTCAGAGGAGGATGACGTACCTCCTCCGACCCGCAGCAGGTTCAGGTAAATTACGTCATCCATGCAACTAATTATTACGTCGAAGTAACCACCCCAGACGCAGGACTCAGCCAAGCGAAAATATGTTATCTCTGATTTTTAAACAATCGTACCTATAGCTCCTGGCTGTTGATGTATTCCCTTATTTATCTTAATAATTGGGCATTGAGAAGCAGGTAGTAGTTGCGAAGATTATGAAATGCTGCATGAAAACCCGTATTGGGGACTTTAGTTTGAAGACGGCTGTGGTTAGCACCAATTACCGCCAGTAGCTGGGGCAAAATGATCTGCGAACAAAGCTGCAATACTGGATTGTTGGTGTTTGTGAATGCTCACGGATGTGCGGTCTGGAATATGGTCATTTGGCTAGATGGCAATGCACTAATCATGCATAAGCAGCACATAAGATATAATAGCAAGCTTAACCAAGGTACACTGCTTCCGTGTCTGTGGAAAATGTCATTTAAAGTGCTGGCTGCAATGCAGGTCCCGATAAAATAACTCCACTCTGCTTGCAGTGACCATTCAAGAGGTGTTCCATAATAAGCCATAATAAGCCAAAATAAGCCAAAATAAGCCAAAATAAGCCAAAATAAGCCAAAATAAGCCATTCCCCGCAGTCCACTGGGATTTGCCATGACATCCGTGAAGAACATCCGTGACATGACATCCGTGACGAACATCCGTGACGAACATACATGACATGACATACGTGACGAACATCCGTGACGAACATCCGTGCCATGACATCCGTGACGAACATCCATGACATGATATCCGTGACGAACATCCGTGACATGACATCCGTGACGAACATCCGTGACGAACATCCGTGACATGACATCCGTGACATGGCATCCGTGACGAACATCCGTGACGAACATTCGTGACATGACATCCGTGACATGACATCTGTGACGAACATCCGTGACGAACATCCATGACATGACATCCGTGACATGACATCCATGACATGACATCCGTGACGAACATCCGTGACATGACATTCGTGAGGAACATCCGTGACATGACATCCGTGACGAACATCCGTGACGAACATCCGTGACATGACATCCGTGACGAACATCCGTGACGAGCATCCGTGACATGACATCCGTGACCATGACATCCGTGACATGACATCCATGACGAACATCCGTGACGAACATTCGTGACATGACATCCGTGACATGGCATCCGTGACGAACATCCGTGACGAGCATCCGTGACATGACATCCGTGACCATGACATCCGTGACATGACATCCGTGACGAACATCCGTGACGAACATTCGTGACATGACATCCGTGACATGACATCTGTGACGAACATCCGTGACGAACATCCATGACATGACATCCGTGACATGACATCCGTGACATGACATCCGCGACGAACATCCGTGACATGACATCCGTGACCATGACATCCGTGACGAACATCCGTGACGAACATCCGTGACGAACATCCGTGACGAACATCCATGACATGACATCCGTGACATGACATCCGTGACATGACATCCGTGAGGAACATCCGTGGCATGACATACATGTCATGACATCCGTGACGAACATCCGTGACATGACATCCGTGACGAACATCCGTGACATGACATCCGTGACATGACATCCGTGACGAACATCCGTGCCATGACATCCGTGACATGACATCCGTGACGAACATCCGTGGCATGACATCCGTGACATGACATCCGTGACATGACATCCGTGACGAACATCCGTGACGAACATCCATGACATGACATCCGTGACATGACATCCGTGACATGACATCCGTGACGAACATCCGTGACGAACATCCGTGATGATTTTGGACACCGCATTCCAGAGGTGTTTATACTGTATAGTGTATAGGGACTACGGTACATCGCAGATCGAGGTAAACACGCGGGTTACACGCGGGTTACACGCGGGTTACACGCGGGTTACACGCGGGTTACTCGCGGGTTGCGGTCGGGTTGCGGTCGGGTTGCGGTCGGGTTGCGGTCGGGTTGCGGTCGGGTTGCGGTCGGGTTGCGGTCGGGTTGCGGTCGGGTTGCGGTCGGGTTGCGGTCGGTGGCGCCACTCATTCATGGATTATGTGTTAAGGAGCGGGCGAGCGGTTCATTCTACAGAGAACTGATGGCGGGATGATACATTAGTGGTTCATTCTACAGAGAACTGGTGGCAGGTGACAGGGTGGCAGGTGGCAGGTGACAGGTGGCAGGTGGCAGGATGATACATTAGTGGTTCATTCTACAGAGAACTGGTGGCAGGTGACAGGGTGGCAGGTGACAGGTGGCAGGTGACAGGATGATACATTAGTGGTTCATTCTACAGAGAACTGGTGGCAGGTGACAGGGTGGCAGGTGACAGGTGACAGGGTGGCAGGTGACAGGTGGTAGGTGACAGGATGATACATTAGTGGTTGCTGACGCATAATCAACCTTAATTTGGGACAAAAACGAGGAATAAATTCCATCCGTAGTAAAGTGTGCACAAATCCAGTACATATGTAAACATTGTTTCATTGTATAAAAAAAACACTACATTTGTCTTCAAGACTTGTAAGCATAATTCAAATAAAATATTTTCGCATTCTACACACTCATAACATTATGTAAGGGAAAATGATCTTAACCATGTCAGATATTTTTATTTTTATTTACAAAAAACAAAACAGGAAGATAGAAAAACAAGCTTTCGGCATTACGCCATTATCAAGTTTCCTTAAAGGGATTATACGGGTTTTCCCAGAATAATTGAGTTGCATAGTAAAACGTATTTATAAAGGTGGTAGAAGTCCCACGGTAGCCACATTTTTCTGGAAATGACCTCTTCTGCACGTAAGGACATTCCAAAGTGCGCGGTGATGCCACCGCGTATTTTCTGCAGGACCGGCTGAGGCAGAGCCAGTCACCTCTTTTATGCTGATAAAAACACCTCACTTGTAGCATATTTCCGGTAAAATACGCATTATTTGAAAGAAAATAAACTTGTTTTGTTCCAACGACAGCAGCAGTTACCTAGTTTTCCCATCAAATTCGATATTTTTCATGAATTTTCATGCCAAAAAATTAATACGCCACCACCAAATTCTCAACGCTAAAGGCCAGAGATAAGAAAACCAAAAAACACAAAACCTCAACGAACAGTGTGTAGTAATACAAAGTCCCGTCAGTTTTGAATTGCATAATAATTGTGTGATCCAGTGTAGGACTTGCAGATAATTAAAAACTCTCAAATTGATCTTAAGATAAAAGTGGTGGACAGTACTGCCGATCAAGTACTCGTTATCTGATACTAGTCTCGAAAAACGCCCAAGTTTTAACTGATAATTTCTGAAATAATGGATTAAATGAACATTGAGGTCCCTGTTATATGTCTTAAACGTGTTTAAAGCTCATACAACTGCAAAAGAGTGCATTTACTTTCAGGACGGAAACCCGTATAATCCCTTTAAATGGATAATGGGAAACTTGATAATGGCGTAATGCCGAAAGCTTGTTTTTCTATCTTCCTGGCTTTTTTCTCAAAATAAAATATCTGACATGGTTAATATCATTTTCCCATTCCATGCTCTGAATTATAACAATGCCATCCATCGTGGCCCACATTGAAACAATCATAACATCATTGAATACACGTCCTCACACGGGTTTCACCGAGACACAAACCTAATCCTAGCTCACCCAAAACAGCAGAACGTGGCCATGGGCTTAGTGAAGCGCTAACAGTGAAGTTTGCCGTTATATTTTCAGTGTCTGCCCAGAGAGATCGTAGCTCGTTCTTCTCGGTTGTATATCCGTGAGATCACGTCTCAGTGGTGTGATCTTATATCACCTCTGATCTCTATCTCGTGCCGGAGTGTGGGAAGATCTGCCCACTATCGTATTCGGATGGGAGGCCGGCGGAGTTGGAGAGAGTGGAGAGAGGTGGAGAGAGTGGAGAGAGGTGGTGATGGCCCTGAGCCCAGAGCTTAGTCGGCAGACAATGCGTGGTATACGGGTGGTAAAATCAACAATGTGATGCATGGCGTTTAGATGAGACAAACGAGTCACATTTGGCCGCAATTAACGTGAATTACGATACATCTACTACGTAAATGGCAACGCCGAAAAGAACCGCGTAACTATATCGTTTCAAACATAGAAAAACAAAATGCCCAATTGCACTACACAATGGTATAGCTTTCCTGACATATGCACAAGTGTCAGCTTTTGCAATCAAACTTCATTCGTTGGTATGAACTGCGTTGTGGCTCGACTATGGGCATGATTGCTTTATCTGGGACATGGCAAGGCACCACAAGCCTTATTAACATGCCATAAAGTTGTTATCCTCTGACATCACGGTTCATGCGCCAACCGCCCACACTGTCCGCTGGTGCACTCAAACACTGCCCGGCTTACAGGCCCGTCTCAATGAGTCACATAGCAAGGTAATCACCTTATAGACCACGTCACAATGTAAGTTAGCGGGAAAACGCCGCAGCCGCCGACGGAGGGTACGGCTGGCCTTGGTGGTAGCGACTGTGACGACGCAGACGAGACAAACTCCGACGCAGACGAGACAGACTCCGACGCAGACGTGACAGACTCCGACGCAGACGTGACAAACTCCGACGCAGACGTGACAAACTCCGACGCAGACGAGACAGACACCGGCGCAGACGAGACAAACTCCGACACAGACGAGACGAGACAAACACAAGAAGAGAGGGAGAGGGAGATGGTAATGTTGGTACGGCAGTATCTACCGCGTGGGCAGCATCATTTGCAAGCAACATGACTTGACTTTACAGTTAGCCTTACTGAGAGGCTGCCAGGCGGCGGTGACAGGCTGCCTCAGACCACGTGATGAGCTCTATGATCCCATCTCCCGACACCCACTCCCGGCCAGGCTGTGACGGGGGTCAAACCACACCAGGTCCGGAGGCAGACGCCGTGCTGTCCCCTCCCCGCATACCGCCTACCGCCGCCACACCGGCACATCATCACACAAGACAGATACCGCCGCGGACGATACAATTACTGGCGCAGACGAGACAGATACCGGCGCAGACCAGACAGACACTGGCACAGACGAGACAGACACCAGCGCAGACGAGACAGACACTGGCGCAGACGAGACAGATACCGCCGCGGACGAGACAATTACTGGCGCAGACGAGACAGATACCGGCGCAGACCAGACAGACACCAGCGCAGACGAGACAGACACCAGCGCAGACGAGACAGACACTGGCGCAGACGAGACAGATACCGGCGCAGACGAGACAATTACTGGCGCAGACGAGACAGATACCGGCGCAGACGAGACAGAAACCGGCGCAGACGAGACAGACACTGGCGCAGACGAGACAGACACTGGCGCAGACGAGACAGACACCAGCGCAGACGAGACAGACACTGGCGCAGACGAGACAGGCACTGCGCAGACGAGACAGAAACCGGCGCAGACGAGACAGACACCGGCGCAGACGAGACAGACACTGGCGCAGACGAGACAGACACCAGCGCAGACGAGACAGACACTGGCGCAGACGAGACAGGCACTGCGCAGACGAGACAGAAACCGGCGCAGACGAGACAGACAACGGCGCCGACGAGACAGACACTGGCGCAGACGAGACAGACACCAGCGCAGACGAGACAGACACTGGCGCAGACGAGACAGGCACTGCGCAGACGAGACAGAAACCGGCGCAGACGAGACAGACACTGGCGCAGACGAGACAGACACTGCGCAGACGAGACAGAAACCGGCGCAGACGAGACAGACAACGGCGCCGACGAGACAGACACTGGCGCCGACGAGACAGACACCGGCGCAGACGAGACAGACACTGGCGCAGACGAGACAGACACTGGCGCAGACGAGACAGACACCGGCGCAGACGAGACAGACAACGGCGCCGACGAGACAGACACTGGCGCCGACGAGACAGACACCAGCGCAGACGAGACAGACACTGGCGCAGACGAGACAGGCACTGCGCAGACGAGACAGAAACCGGCGCAGACGAGACAGACAACGGCGCCGACGAGACAGGCACTGCGCAGACGAGACAGAAACCGGCGCAGACGAGACAGACACCGGCGCAGACGAGACAGACACTGGCGCAGACGAGACAGACACCAGCGCAGACGAGACAGACACTGGCGCAGACGAGACAGGCACTGCGCAGACGAGACAGAAACCGGCGCAGACGAGACAGACAACGGCGCCGACGAGACAGACACTGGCGCAGACGAGACAGACACCAGCGCAGACGAGACAGACACTGGCGCAGACGAGACAGGCACTGCGCAGACGAGACAGAAACCGGCGCAGACGAGACAGACACTGGCGCAGACGAGACAGACACTGCGCAGACGAGACAGAAACCGGCGCAGACGAGACAGACAACGGCGCCGACGAGACAGACACTGGCGCCGACGAGACAGACACCGGCGCAGACGAGACAGACACTGGCGCAGACGAGACAGACACTGGCGCAGACGAGACAGACACCGGCGCAGACGAGACAGACAACGGCGCCGACGAGACAGACACTGGCGCCGACGAGACAGACACCAGCGCAGACGAGACAGACACTGGCGCAGACGAGACAGGCACTGCGCAGACGAGACAGAAACCGGCGCAGACGAGACAGACAACGGCGCCGACGAGACAGACACCGGCGCAGACGAGACAGACACTGGCGCAGACGAGACAGACACTGGCGCAGACGAGACAGGCACTGCGCAGACGAGACAGACACTGGCGCAGACGAGACAGACACTGGCGCAGACGAGACAGACACTGGCGCAGACGAGACAGGCACTGCGCAGACGAGACAGACACTGGCGCAGACGAGACAGACACTGGCGCAGACGAGACAATTACTGGCGCAGACGAGACAGACACTGGCGCAGACGAGACAGGCACTGCGCAGACGAGACAGACACTGGCGCAGACGAGACAGACACTGGCGCAGACGAGACAGACACTGGCGCAGACGAGACAGACACTGGCGCAGACGAGACAGACACTGGCGCAGACGAGACAATTACTGGCGCAGACGAGACAATTACTGGCGCAGACGAGACAGACACTGCGCAGACGAGACAATTACTGGCGCAGACGAGACAGGCACTGCGCAGACGAGACAATTACTGGCGCAGACGAGACAATTACTGGCGCAGACGAGACAATTACTGGCGCAGACGAGACAGACACTGCGCAGACGAGACAATTACTGGCGCAGACGAGACAATTACTGGCGCAGACGAGACAGACACTGGCGCAGACGAGACAATTACTGGCGCAGACGAGACAGACACTGCGCAGACGAGACAATTACTGGCGCAGACGAGACAATTACTGGCGCAGACGAGACAGACACTGCGCAGACGAGACAATTACTGGCGCAGACGAGACAATTACTGGTGCAGACGAGACAGACACTGCGCAGACGAGACAATTACTGGCGCAGACGAGACAATTACTGGCGCAGACGAGACAGACACTGCGCAGACGAGACAATTACTGGCGTAGACGAGACAATTACTGGCGCAGACGAGACAGACACTGGCGCAGACGAGACAATTACTGGCGCAGACGAGACAGACACTGCGCAGACGAGACAATTACTGGCGCAGACGAGACAATTACTGGCGCAGACGAGACAGACACTGGCGCAGACGAGACAATTACTGGCGCAGACGAGACAGACACTGCGCAGACGAGACAATTACTGGCGCAGACGAGACAATTACTGGCGCAGACGAGACAGACACTGCGCAGACGAGACAATTACTGGCGCAGACGAGACAATTACTGGCGCAGACGAGACAGACACTGCGCAGACGAGACAATTACTGGCGCAGACGAGACAATTACTGGCGCAGACGAGACAGACACTGCGCAGACGAGACAATTACTGGCGCAGACGAGACAATTACTGGCGCAGACGAGACAGACACTGGCGCAGACGAGACAGACACTGGCGCAGACGAGACAGACACTGGCGCAGACGAGACAGAAACTGGCGCAGACGAGACAGACACTGGCGCAGATGAGACAGACACTGGCGCAGACGAGACAGACACTGGCGCCGACGAGACAGACACTGGCGCAGACGAGACAGATACCGGCGCAGACGAGACAGAAACTGGCGCAGACGAGACAGGCACTGGCGCCGACGAGACAGACACTGGCGCAGACGAGACAGACACTGGCGCAGACGAGACAGACACTGGCGCAGACGAGACAGGCACTGCGCAGACGAGACAGACACTGGCGCAGACGAGACAGACACTGGCGCAGACGAGACAGACACTGGCGCAGATGAGACAGACACTGGCGCAGACGAGACAGACACCAGCGCAGATGAGACAGACACTGGCGCAGACGAGACAGACACTGGCACGGGGGCAATGCTATGGGGCATCGCCGGACCGAAGGTTGGTTGTACGTTTCTGGGGCGGGTCCAGGTCGGGTCTGATTTATATGCTGTCTCTGGCACAGAAAACGTAGACAAAACATGACATGCGTAGATCCTGACAGTGTCCTGATACTGAACTCCAGTCTTCATCAGTTCAGTTCGGCTGCAGCCAGGGACTTCCTCAGTTCAGTTCGGATGCAGCCAGGGACTTCATCAGTTCAGTTCGGCTGCAGACAGGGACTTCCTCAGTTCAGTTCGGCTGCAGCCAGGGACTTCCTCAATTTAGTTCGGCTGCAGCCAGAGACTTCCTCAGTTCAGTTCGGCTGCAGACAGGGACTTCCTCAGTTCAGTTCGGCTGCAGCCAAGAACCTCATCATTTCAGTTTGGCTGCAGACGGGGAATTCATCAGTTCAGTTCGGCTGCAGCCAGGGACTTCATCAGTTCAGTTCAGCTGCAGCCAGGGACTTCCTCAGTTTAGTTCGGCTGCAGCCAGGGACTTCATCAGTTCAGTTCGGCTGCAGCCAGAGACTTCCTCAGTTCAGTTCGGCTTCAGCCAGGGACTTCCTCAGTTCAGTTCGGCTGCAGCCAGGGACTTCCTCAGTTCAGTTCGGATGCAGCCAGGGACTTCCTCAGTTCAGTTCGGCTGCAGACAGGGACTTCCTCAGTTCAGTTCGTCTGCAGCCAGGGACTTCTTCAGTTCAGTTCGTCTGTAGCCAGGGACTTCCTCAGTTCAGTTCGGCGGCAGGTAGGGACTTCTTCAGTTCAGTTGGGCGGCAGGTAGGGACTTCCTCAGTTCAGTTCGGCTGCAGACAGGGACTTCCTCAGTTCAGTTCGGCTGCAGCCAAGGACTTCCTCAGTTCAGTTCGGCTGCAGCCAGGGACTTCATCAGTTCAGATCGGCTGCAGCCAGGGACTTCATCAGTTCAGTTCGGATGCAGCCAGGAACTTCCTCAGTTCAGTTCGGCTGCAGACAGGGACTTCCTCAGTTCAGTTCGGCTGCATACAGGGACTTCCTCAGTTCAGTTCGGATGCAGCCAGGAACCGCATCAGTTCAGTTCGTCTGCAGGTAGGGACTTCTTCAGTTCAGTTCGGCTGCAGGTAGGGACTTCCTCAGTTCAGTGCGGCTGCAGACAGGGACTTCCTGAGTTCAGTTCGGCTGCAGCCAGGGACTTCATCAGTTCAGTTCGGATGCAGCCAGGGACTTCATCAGTTCAGTTCGGATGCAGCCAGGGACTTCCTCAGTTCAGTTCGGATGCAGCCAGGAACCTCATCAGTTCAGTTCGTCTGCAGGTAGGGACTTCTTCAGTTCAGTTCGGCTGCAGGTAGGGACTTCCTCAGTTCAGTTCGGCTGCAGACAGGGACTTCCTCAGTTCAGTTCGGCTGCAGCCAAGAACCTCATCAGTTCAGTTCGACTGCAGCCAAGAACCTCATCAGTTCAGTTCGGATGCAGCCAGGGACTGCATCCGAACTGGGACTTCCTCAGTTCAGTTCGGCTGCAGCCAGGGACTTCCTCAGTTCAGTTCGGATGCAGCCAGGGACTTCCTCAGTTCAGTTCGGCTGCAGCCAGGGACTTCCTCAGTTCAGTTCGGCTGCAGCCAAGAACCTCATCAGTTCAGTTCGGCTGCAGCCAAGAACCTCATCAGTTCAGTTCGGCTGCAGCCAAGAACCTCATCAGTTCAGTTCGGATGCAGCCAAGAACCTCATCAGTTCAGTTCGGCTGCAGACAGGGACTTCGGTATACAGTACAGTATGCAGTACACTGTGGTGCAGCTCCAGTCACCTCAGAAGTATAGCTGAGGTACGGCTGAGGTACGGCTGAGGTACAGCTGAGGTACGGCTGAGGTACAGCTGAGGTACAGCTGAGGTACAGCTGAGGTACAGCTGACGTGCAGCTGAGGTACAGCTGAGGTACAGCTGAGGTACGGATGAGGTACAGCTGAGGTACAGCTGAGGTACAGCAGCCACAGATCAGCCTGCGCTGCACACTGCTGGCGGCGCGATAGCCATGTGCCGTGGAGCAGCCCCAGCCGGTTATGTGCATCTACTTACGATCTGCAGTGCCGGTTATGTGCATCTACTTACGATCTGCAGTGCCGGTTATGTGCATCTACTTACGATCTGCAGTGCCGGTTATGTGCATCTGTTTACGGTCTTCTGCGTAACGAATACACCAGCTCGACAGGTTATAACAGCGCTGTCAACTGGCCAGCCTCTGTGATGGTGACCGTCACGCTAGTCAAAACTGACCAGCCTCTGTGATGGTGACCGTCACGCTAGTGAAAACTGGCCAGCCTCTGTGATGGTGACCGTCACGCTAGTGAAAACTGGCCAGCCTCTGTGATGGTGACCGTCACGCTAGTGAAAACTGGCCAGCCTCTGTGATGGTGACCGTCACGCTAGTGAAAACTGGCCAGCCTCTGTGATGGTGACCGTCACGCTAGTGAAAACTGGCCAGCCTCTGTGATGGTGACCGTCACGCTAGTGAAAACTGGCCAGCCTCTGTGATGGCGACCGTCACGCTAGTGAAAACTAGCCAGCCTCTGTGATGGTGACCGTCACGCTAGTGAAAACTGGCCAGCCTCTGTGATGGTGACCGCCACGCTAGTGAAAACTGGCCAGCCTCTGTGATGGTGACCGTCACGCTAGTGAACTGGCCAGCCTCTGTGATGGTGACCGTCATGCTAGTGAAAACTGGCCAGCCTCTGTGATGGTGACCGTCACGCTAGTGAAAACTGGCCAGCCTCTGTGATGGTGACCGTCACGCTAGTGAAAACTGGCCAGCCTCTGTGATGGTGACCGTCACGCTAGTGAAAACTGGCCAGCCTCTGTGATGGCGACCGTCACGCTAGTGAAAACTAGCCAGCCTCTGTGATGGTGACCGTCACGCTAGTGAAAACTGGCCAGCCTCTGTGATGGTGACCGCCACGCTAGTGAAAACTGGCCAGCCTCTGTGATGGTGACCGTCACGCTAGTGAAAACTGGCCAGCCTCTGTGATGGTGACCGTCACGCTAGTGAAAACTGGCCAGCCTCTGTGATGGTGACCGTCACGCTAGTGAAAACTGGCCAGCCTCTGTGATGGTGACCGCCACGCTAGTGAAAACTGGCCAGCCTCTGTGATGGTGACCGTCACGCTAGTGAAAACTGGCCAGCCTCTGTGATGGTGACCGTCACGCTAGTGAAAACTGGCCAGCCTCTGTGATGGTGACCGTCACGCTAGTGAAAACTGGCCAGCCTCTGTGATGGCGACCGTCACGCTAGTGAAAACTGGCCAGCCTCTGTGATGGCGACCGCCACGCTAGTGAAAACTGGCCAGCCTCTGTGATAGTGACCGCCACGCTAGTGAAAACTGGCCAGCCTCTGTGATGGTGACCGCCACGCTAGTGAAAACTGGCCAGCCTCTGTGATGGTGACCGTCACGCTAGTGAACTGGCCAGCCTCTGTGATGGTGACCGTCACGCTAGTGAAAACTGGCCAGCCTCTGTGATGGTGACCGTCACGCTAGTGAAAACTGGCCAGCCTCTGTGATGGTGACCGTCACGCTAGTCAAGGTCGCGCAACTGGACAACGCTACTTGTCCAGTTTGGCTAAGAGTTAAGGATATTTATAACATTTAAATAGAATATAAGTCAAAGTAGAATGAAGTGTAACCTCATGCTCATATAAGTATCAAATAACAAAAGAAAATCCAAAATATATTTTCGGCTATGAGCCTGCTTCAGTAGATAATGTATGTTATCTATCCACTGAAGAAGGCTCCTAGCCGACAATATATTTTGGATTTTCTTTTGTTGTTTGATACTAATATGAGCATGAGGTTAGACTTCATTCTACTTTTTCTAATAATTATGCTCAGAATAACGTTTGAAGCAATTAAGAATATAAGTCGTCAGAGATTATCAGTTCTCTGAAGTTCAGTCATGGACCCGTGATAATGATTATTTTGGCTTAGGCAGAGTGAAACCTGAAGCCAAGATCAGCGCCACCATGTGCCAGTCGATATGTAAACAAGCATGACAACATTTATACACAGCCAACGTCACAAAACAAACAGGTTGCTTGCCCCGGACGTGATAGAGAATGGAACCAAGGGTAAGACTTGGTTCGTAGATTCGTAGGGACTAGTCGGTCCAATTTCAACCTTGCAAATCCATACGGAGAACGAAGATAGTTGTATCGTCGACAGTTTCGCTCTAAAGTCCGACGACGGGCGGTTCGGACGACAGAGTTTGTTTGTATCGGCCAATAGCGGAAAACGGACAGACTTATGACGAGAAGAAAACAAAACGGGGACATGAGTATGCGGTGATGAACACTGAACTGTATTATTCATGGCGGGAAGATGACCAGGCAGTGAAGTCTGGCCTGCTGGCGACGCGAAAACTCTATTGCCCGAGGCTGCCTGAATTTGTGCCATTGCTGTAGTAACTGAGTAGAAATACGTGTCTACTGTCAACTGTCTGTGTGTTATTTGAGTTAATTTCCTATCTGATTTCATTTAGCAAGGAAAAACACCCAAATGAAAATCGGTATGCTGTTCGCTTCCCCTGCCTTTGCTTTTCAAGCAGTTCGCTTTCAACGATACTTACCTGGGCATGGGAATTCATAGCATAAATGTCGTCGACTTTTCATGGGTAACCGGCTTGTGTACCGACTATACCGCACCGGCAACCGACTATACCGCACCGGCAACCGACTATACCGCACCGGCAACCGACTATACCGCACCGGCAACCGACTATACCGCACCGGCAACCGACCATACCGCACCGGCAACCGACTATACCGCACCGGCAACCGACTATACCGCACCGGCAACCGACTATACCGCACCGGCAACCGACTATACCGCACCGGCAACCGACTATACCGCACCGGCAACCGACTATACCGCACCGGCAACCGACTATACCGCACCGGCAACCGACTATACCGCACCGGCAACCGACTATACCGCACCGGCAACCGACTATACCGCACCGGCAACCGACTATACCGCACCGGCAACCGACTATACCGCACCGGCAACCGACTATACCGCACCGGCAACCGACTATACCGCACCGGCAACCGACTATACCACACCGGCAACCGACTATACCGCACCGGCAACCGACTATACCGCACCGGCAACCGACTATACCGCACCGGCAACCGACTATACCGCACCGGCAACCGACTATACCGCACCGGCAACCGACTATACCGCACCGGCAACCGACTATACCACACCGGCAACCGACTATACCGCACCGGCAACCGACTATACCGCACCGGCAACCGACTATACCGCACCGGCAACCGACTACACCGCACCGGCAACCGACTATACCGCACCGGCAACCGACTATACCACACCGGCAACCGACTATACCGCACCGGCAACCGACTATACCGCACCGGCAACCGACTATACCGCACCGGCAACCGACTACAAACACCGGCAACCGACTACCGCACCGGCAACCGACTATACCGCACCGGCAACCGACTATACCGCACCGGCAACCGACTACAAACACCGGCAACCGACTACCGCACCGGCAACCGACTATACCGCACCGGCAACCGACTACCGCAACGGCAACCGACTATACCGCACCGGCAACCGACTATACCGCACCGGCAACCGACTATACCGCACCGGCAACCGACTATACCGCACCGGCAACCGACTATACCGCACCGGCAACCGACTATACCGCACCGGCAACCGACTATACCGCACCGGCAACCGACCATACCGCACCGGCAACCGACTATACCGCACCGGCAACCGACTATACCGCACCGGCAACCGACTATACAGCACCGGCAACCGACCATACCGCACCGGCAACCGACTATACCGCACCGGCAACCGACTATACCGCACCGGCAACCGACTATACCGCACCGGCAACCGACTATACCGCACCGGCAACCGACCATACCGCACCGGCAACCGACTATACCGCACCGGCAACCGACTATACCGCACCGGCAACCGACTATACCGCACCGGCAACCGACTATACCGCACCGGCAACCGACTATACCGCACCGGCAACCGACTATACCGCACCGGCAACCGACTATACCGCACCGGCAACAGACTATACCGCACCGGCAACCGACCATACCGCACCGGCAACCGACTATACCGCACCGGCAACCGACTATACCGCACCGGCAACCGACTATACCGCACCGGCAACCGACTATACCGCACCGGCAACCGACCATACCGCACCGGCAACCGACTATACCGCACCGGCAACCGACTATACCGCACCGGCAACCGACTATACCGCACCGGCAACCGACTATACCGCACCGGCAACCGACCATACCGCACCGGCAACCGACTATACCGCACCGGCAACCGACTATACCGCACCGGCAACCGACTATACCGCACCGGCAACCGACTATACCGCACCGGCAACCGACTATACCACACAGGCAACCGACTATACCGCACCGGCAACCGACTATACCGCACCGGCAACCGACTATACCGCACCGGCAACCGACTATACCGCACCGGCAACCGACTATACCGCACCGGCAACCGACTATACCGCACCGGCAACCGACTATACCGCACCGGCAACCGACTATACCGCACCGGCAACCGACTACAAACACCGGCAACCGACTATACCGCACCGGCAACCGACTATACCACACTGGCAACCGACTATACCGCACCGGCAACCGACTATACCGCACCGGCAACCGACTATACCGCACCGGCAACCGACTATACCGCACCGGCAACCGACTATACCGCACCGGCAACCGACTATACCGCACAGGCAACCGACTATACCGCACCGGCAACCGACTATACCGCACCGGCAACCGACTACAAACACCGGCAACCGACTATACCGCACCGGCAACCGACTACAAACACCGGCAACCGACTATACCGCACCGGCAACCGACTATACCACACTGGCAACCGACTATACCGCACCGGCAACCGACTACAAACACCGGCAACCGACTATACCACACTGGCAACCGACTATACCGCACCGGCAACCGACTATACCCCACCGGCAACCGACTATACCGCACCGGCAACCGACTATACCGCACCGGCAACCGACTATACTGCACCGGCAACCGACTATACCGCACTGGCAACCGACTATACCGCACCGGCAACCGACTATACCGCACCGGCAACCGACTACAAACACCGGCAACCGACTACCGCACCGGCAACCGACTATACCACACTGGCAACCGACTATACCGCACCGGCAACCGACTATACCGCACCGGCAACCGACTATACCGCACCGGCAACCGACTATACCGCACCGGCAACCGACTATACCGCACCGGCAACCGACTATACCGCACCGGCAACCGACTACAAACACCGGCAACCGACTATACCGCCCGGGAACCGACTACAAACACCGGCAACCGACTATACCGCACCGGCAACCGACTATACCACACTGGCAACCGACTATACCGCACCGGCAACCGACTACAAACACCGGCAACCGACTATACCACACTGGCAACCGACTATACCGCACCGGCAACCGACTATACCGCACCGGCAACCGACTATACCGCACCGGCAACCGACTATACCGCACCGGCAACCGACTATACTGCACCGGCAACCGACTATACCGCACTGGCAACCGACTATACCGCACCGGCAACCGACTATACCGCACCGGCAACCGACTACAAACACCGGCAACCGACTACCGCACCGGCAACCGACTATACCACACTGGCAACCGACTATACCGCACCGGCAACCGACTATACCGCACCGGCAACCGACTATACCGCACCGGCAACCGACTATACCGCACCGGCAACCGACTACAAACACCGGCAACCGACTACCGCACCGGCAACCGACTATACCACACTGGCAACCGACTATACCGCACCGGCAACCGACTATACCGCACCGGCAACCGACTATACCGCACCGGCAACCGACTACAAACACCGGCAACCGACTACCGCACCGGCAACCGACTATACCGCACCAGCAACCGACTATACCGCACCGGCAACCGACTATACCGCACCGGCAACCGACTATACCGCACCGGCAACCAACCATACCGCACCGGCAACCAACCATACCGCACCGGCAACCGACTATACCGCACCGGCAACCGACTATACCGCACCGGCAACCGACTATACCGAACCAGCAACCGACTATACCGCACCGGCAACCGACTACAAACACCGGCAACCGACTATACCGCACCAGCAACCGACTACCGCACCGGCAACCGACTATACCGCACCGGCAACCGACTATACCGCACCGGCAACCGACCATACCGCACCGGCAACCGACTATACCGCACCGGCAACCAACCATACCGCACCGGCAACCAACCATACCGCGCCGGCAACCGACTATACCGCACCGGCAACCGACTATACCGCACCGGCAACCGACTATACCGCACCAGCAACCGACTATACCGCACCGGCAACCGACTACAAACACCGGCAACCGACTATACCGCACCAGCAACCGACTACCGCACCGGCAACCGACTATACCGCACCGGCAACCGACTATACCGCACCGGCAACCGACCATACCGCACCGGCAACCGACTATACCGCACCGGCAACCGACTATACCGCACCGGCAACCGACTATACCGCACCGGCAACCGACTACCGCACCGGCAACCGACTATACCGCACCGGCAACCGACTACCGCACCGGCAACCGACTATACCGCACCGGCAACCGACTACAAACACCGGCAACCGACTACAAACACCGGCAACCGACTTTACCGCACCGGCAACCGACTATACCGCACCGGCAACCGACTATACCGCACCGGCAACCGACTATACCGCACCGGCAACCGACTATACCGCACCGGCAACCGACTATACCGCACCGGCAACCGACTACCGCACCGGCAACCGACTATACCGCACCGGCAACCGACTATACCGCACCGGCAACCGACCATACCGCACCGGCAACCGACTATACCGCACCGGCAACCGACTATACCGCACCGGCAACCGACTATACCGCACCGGCAACCGACTACCGCACCGGCAACCGACTATACCGCACCGGCAACCGACTACCGCACCGGCAACCGACTATACCGCACCGGCAACCGACTACAAACACCGGCAACCGACTACAAACACCGGCAACCGACTATACCGCACCGGCAACCGACTATACCGCACCGGCAACCGACTATACCGCACCGGCAACCGACTATACCGCACCGGCAACCGACTATACCGCACCGGCAACCGACTATACCGCACCGGCAACCGACTATACCGCACCGGCAACCGACTATACCGCACCGGCAACCGACTATACCGCACCGGCAACCGACTATACCGCACCGGCAACCGACTATACCGCACCGGCAACCGACTATACCGCACCGGCAACCGACTATACCGCACCGGCAACCGACTATACCGCACCGGCAACCGACTATACCGCACCGGCAACCGACTATACCGCACCGGCAACCGACTATACCGCACCGGCAACCGACTATACCGCACCGGCAACCGACTATACCGCACCGGCAACCGACTATACCGCACCGGCAACCGACTATACCGCACCGGCAACCGACTATACCGCACCGGCAACCGACCATACCGCACCGGCAACCGACCATACCGCACCGGCAACCGACTACAAACACCGGCAACCGACTATACCGCACCGGCAACCGACTATACCGCACCGGCAACCGACTATACCGCACCGGCAACCGACTACAAACACCGGCAACCGACTATACCGCACCGGCAACCGACTATACCGCACCGGCAACCGACTATACCGCACCGGCAACCGACTATACCGCACCGGCAACCGACTATACCGCACCGGCAACCGACTATACCGCACCGGCAACCGACTACAAACACCGGCAACCGACTATACCGCACCGGCAACCGACTATACCGCACCGGCAACCGACCATACCGCACCGGCAACCGACTATACCGCACCGGCAACCGACTATACCGCACCGGCAACCGACTATACCGCACCGGCAACCGACTATACCGCACCGGCAACCGACCATACCGCACCGGCAACCGACTACAAACACCGGCAACCGACTACCGCACCGGCAACCGACTATACCGCACCGGCAACCGACTATACCGCACCGGCAACCGACTATACCGCACCGGCAACCGACTATACCGCACCGGCAACCGACTATACCGCACCGGCAACCGACTATACCGCACCGGCAACCGACTATACCGCACCGGCAACCGACTATACCGCACCGGCAACCGACTATACCGCACCGGCAACCGACTATACCGCACCGGCAACCGACCATACCGCACCGGCAACCGACTACAAACACCGGCAACCGACTACCGCACCGGCAACCGACTACCGCAACGGCAACCGACTACCGCAACGGTAGTCGGTTGCAGCATACCACACTGGCAACCGACTACCGCAACGGCAACCGACTACAAACACCGGCAACCGACTACAAACACCGGCAACCGACTACCGCACCAGCAACCGACTACCGCACCGGCAACCGACTATACCGCACCGGCAACCGACTATACCGCACCGGCAACCGACCATACCGCACCGGCAACCGACTATACCGCACCGGCAACCGACTATACCGCACCGGCAACCGACTATACCGCACCGGCAACCGACTATACCGCACCGGCAACCGACCATACCGCACCGGCAACCGACTACAAACACCGGCAACCGACTACCGCACCGGCAACCGACTATACCGCACCGGCAACCGACTATACCGCACCGGCAACCGACTATACCGCACCGGCAACCGACTATACCGCACCGGCAACCGACTATACCGCACCGGCAACCGACTATACCGCACCGGCAACCGACTATACCGCACCGGCAACCGACTATACCGCACCGGCAACCGACTATACCGCACCGGCAACCGACTATACCGCACCGGCAACCGACTATACCGCACCGGCAACCGACTATACCGCACCGGCAACCGACTATACCGCACCGGCAACCGACTATACCGCACCGGCAACCGACCATACCGCACCGGCAACCGACTACAAACACCGGCAACCGACTACCGCACCGGCAACCGACTACCGCAACGGCAACCGACTACCGCAACGGTAGTCGGTTGCAGCATACCACACTGGCAACCGACTACCGCAACGGCAACCGACTACAAACACCGGCAACCGACTACAAACACCGGCAACCGACTACCGCACCAGCAACCGACTACCGCACCGGCAACCGACTATACCGCACCGGCAACCGACTATACCGCACCGGCAACCGACCATACCGCACCGGCAACCGACTACAAACACCGGCAACCGACTACCGCACCGGCAACCGACTATACCACACTGGCAACCGACCATACCGCACCGGTAACCGACTATACCGCACCGGCAACCGACCATACCGCACCGGCAACCGACTACAAACACCGGCAACCGACTACCGCACCGGCAACCGACTATACCGCACCGACAACCGACTATACCGCACCGGCAACCGACTATACCGCACCGGCAACCGACTATACCGCACCGGCAACCGACCATACCGCACCGGCAACCGACTACAAACACCGGCAACCGACTACCGCACCGGCAACCGACTATACCACACTGGCAACCGACTACCGCAACGGCAACCGACTACAAACACCGGCAACCGACTACAAACACCGGCAACCGACTACCGCACCAGCAACCGACTACCGCACCGGCAACCGACTACCGCACCGGCAACCGACTACAAACACCGATATCCACGTCTAGAAACCCCAGGTTAAAATTGGCCATATCATCACCTCTGACGCTCTGACCGTCCCCACACGATACTGGCAGTGACCATTATCCACGTCTAGAAACCCCAGGTTAAAATTGGCCATATCATCACCTCTGACGCTCTGACCGTCCCCACTCGATACTGGCAGTGACCATTATCCACGTCTAGAAACCCCAGGTTAAAATTGGCCATATCATCACCTCTGACGCTCTTACCGTCCCCACTCGATACTGGCAGTGACCATTATCCACGTCTAGAAACCCCAGGTTAAAATTGGCCATATCATCACCTCTGACGCTCTGACCGTCCCCACTCGATACTGGCAGTGACCATTATCCACGTCTAGAAACCCCAGGTTAAAATTGGCCATATCATCACCTCTGACGCTCTGACCGTCCCCACTCGATACTGGCAGTGACCATTATCCACGTCTAGAAACCCCAGGTTAAAATTGGCCATATCATCACCTCTGACGCTCTGACCGTCCCCACTCGATACTGAGAGGGACCATGAGCGTACAACACTATACACACCACACTGGCAGACCACACTGCCACACCACACTGCCACACCACACTGCCACACCACACTGCCACACCACACTGCCACACTGCCACACCACACTGCCACACCACACTGGCACACCACACTGCCACACCACACTGCCACACCACACTGGCACACCACACTGCCACACTGCCACACCACACTGCCACACCACACTGGCACACCACACTGCCACACCACACTGCCACACCACACTGCCACACCACACTGCCACACCACACTGCCACACCACACTGCCACACCACACTGCCACACCACACTGCCACACCACACTGCCACACTGCCACACCACACTGCCACACCACACTGCCACACTGCCACACCACACTGCCACACCACACTGTCACACCACACTGCCACACCACACTGCCACACCACACTGCCACACCACACTGGCACACCACACTGCCACACCACACTGGCACACCACACTGCCACACCACACTGCCACACCACACTGCCACACCACACTGCCACACCACACACCACACTGCCACACCACACTGCCACACCACACTGCCACACCACACTGCCACACCACACTGCCACACCACACTGCCAAACCACACTGCCACACCACACTGCCACACCACACTGCCACACCACACTGGAACACCACACTGCCACACCACACTGCCACACCACACTGCCACACCACACTGCCACACCACACTGCCACACCACACTGCCACACCACACTGCCACACCACACTGCCACACTGCCACACCACACTGCCACACCACACTGGCACACCACACTGCCACACTGCCACACCACACTGCCACACCACACTGCCACACCACACTGCCACACCACACTGCCACACCACACTGGCACACCACACTGCCACACCACACTACCACACTGCCACACCACACTGCCACACCACACTGCCACACCACACTGCCACACCACACTGGCACACTGCCACACCACACTGCCACACTGCCACACCACACTGCCACACCACACTGCCACACCACACTGCCACACCACACTGCCACACCACACTGGCACTACACACACCACACTACACACACCACACTGCCACACCACACTGCCACACCACACTAACACACTGCCACACCACACTGACACACCACACTGACACACTGCCACACCACACTGCCACACCACACTGCCACACTGCCACACCACACTGCCACACCACACTGCCACACCACACTGCCACAC
Source organism: Chirona hameri (assembly GCA_036785665.1). NCBI lineage: Eukaryota > Metazoa > Arthropoda > Thecostraca > Balanomorpha > Balanidae > Chirona > Chirona hameri. The sequence goes on from JAXIVJ010000608.1 coordinate 161,741, forward strand.
CACACTGCCACACTGCCACACCACTGCCACACCACACTGCCACACCACACTGCCACACCACACTGCCACACCACACTGGCACACCACACTGCCACACCACACTACCACACTGCCACACCACACTGCCACACCACACTGCCACACCACACTGCCACACCACACTGGCACACTGCCACACCACACTGGCACACCACACTGCCACACCACACTGCCACACCACACTGCCACACCACACTGCCACACCACACTGCCACACCACACTGCCACACCACACTGCCACACCACACTGCCACACCACACTGCCACACCACACTGCCACACCACACTGCCACACCACACTGCCACACCACACTGCCACACCACACTGCCACACCACACTGCCACACCACACTGCCACACCACACTGCCACACCACACTGCCACACCACACTGCCACACCACACTGCCACACCACACTGCCACACCACACTGCCACACCACACTGCCACACCACACTGCCACACTGCCACACCACACTGCCACACCACACTGGCACACCACACTGCCACACTGCCACACCACACTGCCACACCACACTGGCACACCACACTGCCACACCACACTGCCACACCACACTGCCACACCACACTGCCACACCACACTGCCACACCACACTGCCACACCACACTGCCACACTGCCACACCACACTGCCACACCACACTGCCACACCACACTGCCACACCACACTGCCACACCACACTGCCACACCACACTGCCACACCACACTGCCACACCACACTGACACACCACACTGCCACACTGCCACACCACACTGCCACACCACACTGCCACACCACACTGCCACACCACACTGCCACACCACACTGCCACACCACACTGCCACACCACACTGCCACACTGCCACACCACACTGCCACACCACACTGCCACACCACACTATCACACTGCCACACCACACTGCCACACCACACTGCCACACCACACTGCCACACCACACTGCCACACCACACTGCCACACTGCCACACCACACTGCCACACCACACTGCCACGCTGCCACACCACACTGCCACACTGCCACACCACACTGCCACACCACACTGCCACACCATACTGCCACACCACACTGCCACACCACACTGCCACACCACACTGCCACACCACACTGCCACACCACACTGCCACACCACACTGCCACACCACACTGCCACACCACACTGCCACACCACACTGCCACACCACACTGCCACACTGCCACACCACGCTGCCACACCACACTGCCACACCACACTGCCACACCACACTGCCACACCACACTGCCACACTGCCACAACACACTGCCACACCACACTGGCACACCTCACTGCCACACCACACTGCCACACCACACTGCCACACCACACTGCCACACCACACTGCCACACTGCCACACCACACTGCCACACTGCCACACCACACTGCCACACCACACTGCCACACCACACTGCCACACCACACTGCCACACCACACACCACACTGCCACACCACACTGCCACACCACACTGCCACACCACACTGCCACACTGCCACACCACACTGCCACACCACACTGCCACACCACACTGCCACACCACACTGCCACACCACACTGCCACACCACACTGCCACACCACACTGCCACACCACACTGCCACACCACACTGCCACACTGCCACACCACACTGCCACACTGCCACACCACACTGCCACACTGCCACACCACACTGCCACACCACACTGCCACACCACACTGCCACACCACACTGCCACACCACACTGCCACACCACACTGCCACACCACACTGGCACTACACACTGCCACACCACACTGCCACACCACACACCACACCACACTGGCAGAGTCCAGCTGTGAAAACACACCAACCGCTGACTCGCAGACAAACCTCGTGTCCAGCGCAAACACGCAGCGCAAACACTATCTGTGTGGAGAACAAACACAGAGACCGAGACGCCAGGTCAGACTAACACACCGGGACGCCAGGTCCGAAACACCATTAGGTGCAATAATCATTTGTTAACTTCGTCAAATCTCTTGCAGGGACAGAACAGAAGCTTTCGGTACATATTACAGAAATATGTATTAAGTGCACAAAAGTTAAGAATAATCCGCTCAGTTTTCACAGCCAAAAGTAGCTCGGTCGGACGTAAGTTGGAACAGGTGCTGACAGAATGGTAAACCGCAGACTAAGGATAAAAAACACAGGAAGCTTGTCTCTTTCCTGCCTCGCTGCAAACACCTGACGGTGCTTTTGTTAACGGGAATGTTTCACCTTTCTAAAAGTTGTCAAATATACGCTGGTTGTAGTCGAAAATATGAAGTAAGTCTGCTGAAAACGATGGTGATATTTGTTTCACTCGAAAAGTCACTTAACTTTATACAAATTAAGTTTTTCAAATTTGGGCTGATGACGTCATTATTGAGCTATAGACCGCCGCTGATTGGCTGACAAAGTGGGATTGTCTGAAAAGTGGCTGTCGGCCAATCAGCGGCTGCACCAGCCTGGGTGCATTTTGCAAATGGTAAATTAAATTGCTTAAAAACGGTTAAGTTTTGGGGAAAATGACCTGACTAATTTAGACATTTCAATAATGGCCCAACATAATGGCTATCTCAGTTTAAAACTAATGCAAAGGTGAAACATTCCCTTTAAGTTTGCGTGGAAATATGTGACAGGCATGAATCAGACGATGTATGTATGTGAATCAGACGATTCACAGAGACAAGTCCAAAGTGTTGGCATTCGTTGAAGACCACACTGGCGGATCCAGGTGGGGGGTATCAGGGGCAAATACCCCCCACAGGAATCTGGGGGAAGGGCATTCAATACAAGTATGCCCCCCCCCCCTCCCCGCGCGTTCCTAATGTATCGTAAAATCTTAAACATTGTCTTTGCAGCAGTCAAAATCCAGCTATTCAGTCAAAAACCGGGAAAAAAATCGCGCCGCTTCGAGGCATGACACAACTTTCGCAATTGCTTATGCAAATTTGTAAAATGGGAAAATTAATTCCATTAAGTGTCTGGCAGAGGCTCTCCTTGGCGGTAATTGCTGGCACTGGCGGATCCAGGGGGCATCAGGGGCAAATCCCCTCCCCCCCACACACACGCACACACTGGACTCTGGGAGGGGCATGCAATACAAGTATGACCCCCCCCCCCCCCCCCCCAGCGCGTTCCCTGCACTGCACGTGAACAATAATGATCTTAGAAGAAAACTTCATGAAAACGGAAGTTTTTTCTCGAGTCATTGAATTTGAAGTTTGTATGTATCCCTTTATTTCACTGATAGACAAAGCAGCGCACCTGATGCAATTCAAGCAGCCCCGGTGACACTTAACCCACGCCCCGCTGGGGGGGGGGCAGAATCTGCCCCCCCCCCCTTCATCTGGATTTTCTCCATAACTTGAAAAATATAATAGATATCAACGTCAAACTTTCAGTACCTTATGCGGCATCAATTATACGTCTTCGCGCCAAATTGCAATGAAATTATGTAGTATTTCAGGAGATAATGACGTTTTAAAGGGACTGTCCCACCTTCCCAAAAGTTGTCAAATGTACGCCGCTTGTGGTGCAAAATATGAAGTAATTGCTGCCGAACACGATTATGACATTTATTTCTCGCAAACAGTGCTCAATTAAATACAAAAGTTAAGTTTTCATATTTGGGGTGATTACGTCATATTGAGCTCTAGAGAGCTACACAGGAATCCTTTACGCTGACAAAGTATGGTAAAATTATTTCGAGACAATTCTGGCGCTTTGAATACAATACAAACCAATTACCAAACCATTGAAACGTAGCAAATATCTCCAAGGTTCCCCTTAAAACAAGTGGACTACCATCACCATTTGGTAAAGAGAGACGACGTCATCGGCTTTAGACCCGTATTCTGATTCATATACACGTATGGTTTATTCGTTACAATTGTCAAGACCAAGCTCGAATTTCTTTTCGATTAGACCTATGTGGTTGTTTTAACTGCCGCCCCACTAGATTGCAATGCAAATCCAACAACATGGCTATCTCAACTCAAATATAATGTTAAGGTGGGACAGTCCTGTCCTGAGGTCATGTCATGCCATTTTGCTGGGCAAACGATAAGTGTTTGAACAATCGTAGAAAATATAATTTTGAAGCAAATTGCAAAAAACAAACGTCAAAAGAAAGGAAATGACATTCTCTTCAAAATGGCTATCTCGGATATGCGAAATTGTGTGTTTTTGACCCCCCCCCCCAAAAAAAAAAACTGTTTTTTAGGGGGGAAGTCCACAAAATCTTTTTTTGGGTGAATTTGAAGTGAATTTCTTAAGCTCGAATACCAAAATAAGGTGACCGGCCCAAATCCGCGGAGGGAAAAAAATGGGGGTACCTTTTTGACACAAAAAGATGCCACCCCTCCCACGGAGAGAGGCTGGATCTGCCAGTGGAAGACCATCCCTGTTTTTTGCAATATCCAAAGTGATGTGTAGTTATGGAGTTTCACTGCTTTAAGGACAGTGGCTTGCAGCTAGTAAAAGGAAAATGAGAATTTGATCACATCGTTACACGTTGTTTTGGATCTAGAAGTCGACTTGTTTGGATAAATATGTGATGGCACTTCGAACTAGCCTATCACTCCTAGCCTATCTGTAGCTAGCCTATCTGTTAGGCTGTAGGTGGGCTCCAAGCAGTCACGCATCTGCCAACAAACATCGCCAAGAACCAGTCTATGGCCTTCCCAGCCATCACCCCACGCTAGGAAGCAATACCATCAGCACTCAACTCAAAGCCATAACGCCCACCGACATCCCGCATAAAACGACCCTGGTCAGCGATCCCCGCCCCCCGCCCAGCCACCGCGGCATCCTGGGCGATCTCCCCTCCGCCGACCGTCACCCCTCCCCAGCTATACCGGCCGAGGCGTGGGCGGACTGGTTTGGGGCCTCTGATTGGTCAGGCGTCCTGCCATGCCCGGCGGCTATCTTGGGCCTCAGACACAGGCCACGTGGGGGAGGGGAGGGGGTGGTCAGGACAGGCGTCAGGTCGCTCGGCTGACGGCCAGGACAGCAGTCCAGTTGGGAGGCGGTGTGAGGGAGTTTGTTGTCCTGTGAACTCATGTCGCGCATGCATTTCGGAAACGGCCGGCAACATATTTTAGCTTTGATCATTGAGATACACGTTGAATACCAAGTTCACATTTGCACAGGAATATTGCACTTAAAAGCAAAAATACGCAATTAAGGAACTACCGTTTTAGAAAATGCTGCATTGCAACATTCTTTTGTGTAAGCATTAGTTCCAAAACAAGCCAATTATTTACCAAGCCAGTACAAATCTCAGATTATAAAATACAGGCTTAGAGCGACCGGCTAAATATCAGCTTAGTTGAACCTGAATTTGGCCGCCAAGGGCCCTTTGCGGTTGATCTCCTATACCTGGGCAGATCGTGAGTCGTGACCCATCCACCACCAGTTATTTGTTATCTTAACTATAATCGTGCCTAGTATTATGGGTGTGCCTGTGTGCTGCTTGTATACAAGGGCGCCGCCACTTTCCGAAAGTTGGGGGAAGGGGGGGGGGGGTCGGAAGCATTCTGAAGTCGATTCTTTCCATCCAACGCCCATAGGCGTAATGTTAAAATCCGAAAATGTTGGAGGGACATGTCCCCCCCCCCCCCCCCCCCTGTGGCGGAGCCCCTGCTTGTATGTGTTGTACGTCTGTTTTTGCCTGTTTCGTCTTCCCTCTTGCTATTTGCACCGGACGATCATGAGCCGGTTTAACGTGAATGTTTGCCTTTGCATCTGCTTTTTGTGCCGGACAATATTAGCCGGCTTAACGTAACGCTAAATATCTGCCTGGCTCATTGCCAGTTAACTTTTCCCCGGCCATAGCCTTCCGGCTAGCTGGGATGAATAAAAAAATCCTTATTCAGTTGAGGACTTGGCCTGAAAGGTGCTGATGTTGGCTGATCATACCAAGCTGCAACAGACCAGACAGCTTCACGTGTCACGTGACTTGGTGACGTCATCACGGCATAGTCCCACATGCAAGCGCCGGTTTACAGGGCGGTTTGTTGCAGACGGGAAAGCTGTCTGTAGCCGTCTCAGGCAATCCAGCCTGTAGACGAATATAGCAATTTGTGGCAGTGGCATGTAGCAGGTGCTTTTAACATTCTGTAGCAATGAATAGCAGTTAATAGCAGTATATGCCCGCACGCAGTGGTTTTAAAAAGCCGCCTGTATATAGCAACATTCAGCAGGTATCAGTCGCATGTCCGAACAGATGATACATTGAATACAACTATCACGAATCAAATATCGAGAATCAAGCGACAACTTGAGAACACAATTTATCATGGTGAAATTGGCAGTTAATTGAAGATATAACCATCGCCAAGTGACCGCTGTCAATCCGCTTATTTGTATCGTAAGTGCATCGCATTTTAGGCGTGTTTTAACAAATACATTAAAAGCAAAACTTGAATCGATATGGAAACGAACATATTCCATAATCAATTGATCACAACTCGTCCCAGTGTGACATTAATCTATGTAAATCCGATAGACGGGCGGGTCCCCACCGGATCTGATAGGCGGGCGGGTCCACACCGGATCTGATAGGCGGGCGGGTCCCCACCGGATCTGATAGGCGAGCGGGTCCCCACCGGATCTGATAGGCGGGCGGGTCCCCACCGGATCTGATAGGCGGGCGGGTCCCCACCGGATCTGATAGGCGGGCGGGTCCCCACCGGATCCGATAGGCGGGCGGGTCCCCACCGGATCTGATAGGCGGGCGGGTCCCCACCGGATCCGATAGGCGGGCGGGTCCCCACCGGATCTGATAGGCGGGCGGGTCCCCACCGGATCTGATAGGCGGACGGGTCCCCACCGGATCTGATAGGCGGGCGGGTCCCCACCGGATCTGATAGGCGGGCGGGTCCCACCGGATCTGATAGGCGGGCGGGTCCCACCGGATCTGATAGGCGGGCGGGTCCCCACCGGATCTGATAGGCGGGCGGGTCCCCACCGGATCTGATAGGCGGCTTACAAATACTGATAAACGTACAGGTGCTCGTTCATTTGAGCCTTCACAGGAAACAATTCCACAAATAACAGAGTTTAACTCTTAGGGGAGACACTGATGGTGATGAAATACAAAAACAAAATGTAATGAACTAGGAAAAGAAAGTCCTAATCGAAACGATCTGCGAATAGAAGTTGGACAGACGTATACCTCAACCCTGCACACATCTCCCTCTCCCTCTCCCCCTCCCTCTCCCTGTCCGTCCCTCTCCCTCTCCCTCTCCCTCTCCCTCTCCCTCTCCCTCTCCCTCTCCCTCTCCCTCTTCCTCTTCCTCTTCCTCTTCCTCTTCCTTCCTCTCCTCTCCCTCTCCCTCTCCCTCTCCCTCTCCCTCTCCCTCTCCCTCTCCCTCTCCCTCTCCCTCTCCCCCCCCTCCCCTCTCCCTCCCCCTCCCCCACCCCCACCCCCCACCCCCACCCCCACCCCCACCCCCACCCCCACCCCCACCCCCACCCCCACCCTCACCCTCACCCTCACCCTCACCCTCACCCTCACCCTCACCCTCACCCTCACCCTCACCCTCACCCTCACCCTCACCCTCACCCTCACCCTCACCCTCACCTCCCCTCCCCTCTCCCCTCTCCCCTCTCCCCTCCCCCTCTCCCCTCCCCCTCCCCCTCCCCCTCCCCTCTCCCCTCCCCCTCCCCCTCCCCCTCCCTCTCCCTCTCCCTCTCCCTCTCCCTCTCCCTCTCCCTCTCCCTCTCCCTCTCCCTCTCCCTCTCCCTCTCCTCTCCCTCTCCCTCTCCCCTCTCCCACCCCCCTCCCCCTCCCCCTCCCCCTGCATCACGGTCAGCCGGCAGTGGGGTCAGAGACAGCCAAGGTCAGCGTGTTCAGTGTAGGCGGACAGCTGGGTCGTCCCCCGATTCAGATCGGCCATCACGTCCTCGTTTCAGCCCGTGACGGCGCTAGTCACGTGACCGGTGGCCCGCCGCGGCTGAACATGTACGGACGATGGTGGAATGCTGGTCGGGGTTGCGGGGTATTGGGCGTTCTAAGAAGAGCCCTGTTGGATCCATGGGAATGGCGTGTTACATTGTCAGCGAGCCATCAATAATGGAGGATCGCGCTGTTAGCACCGCACGCCAGAATCACAGTGTTGGCTCGCGAGTTGCACACTGTGAATCGTGCTGTTTCTGAAGCTGGAAAAGGCCGTATACCTCTGTGCTTAAATTAAGTGAACCGGTTGCCATGACAGAAATCTTTCGAGCGAGAGATCATTTCTGTGATGTGTTTGTGCCGGCATTCAATTCAAACGTCGCTCCAGCAACGGTCATGGCTCCCTTCATGGAGAATCCCGTACGGGAATGGGAACGGGACGGAAATGGGTGGGAATGGGACAGACTTTTGGGAAATTAACGGGTTGGAACGGGTTACGGGACAGACCATATAATTTTGTAGCACCACAAAAAGTGAAATATGCTGAAACGGGTGGGAACAGGAGCCCCAGCAATTATTAATTCGGATTGGAACGGGTTCGGGTCTGGCTGAATGGGCTGGAACGGGATGGGGGATGAAAATGTGTCCCGTGAAGGGCTCTAGTCCTGATCCAAGCAGCTGAACGTTTTGGGAAAACTAATCAGGCATAATTAGAACAGCCTGCGATCAGAATGCCAGCTATTCGGTATTCAAGAACCGTCTCTTTGTGCCGGCAATTTAACAAACTCAGCGGACAAAGTGCAGCTTAATAGGTACAACCATGTCGCTTGTTTAGATGAATGCAGCAACAACCTTGAGCTGAGAATCAATGGAAACCCCTTTAGCAAGCCTAGACAGAAATTGTATCCGATGAAATGCACAACTCGTAGCCCATTGAATCGCCGCATGGAATACCCCTCAACTCGTCTACCGAAGGGACCTGACCTGAGACATGAGAAAACAAAGTGGACATAGTGTGCGTCAGACTCGGACCGATCACGTGCCAAAACAGCAGTCACCCGGGGTCAGACGAAAGCCAGCATCACTCAGTGTTAGCCGAACGTCTCCCTGGGGGGCTGCCGTGACGGAAGAGCAACCAATCAGCGGCCAGCGGGTGGCCGGTGATTGGTGGACGTACTGACAGCGTGTGTGGTGATTGGTCGATTCACTGACAGCGTGTGTGGTGATTGGTGGATTCACTGACGGCGTGTGTGGTGATTGGTCGATTCACTGACAGCGTGTGTGCTGATTGGTCGATTCACTGACGGCGTGTGTGGTGATTGGTCAATTCACTGACAGCGTGTGTGCTGATTGGTGGATTCACTGACGGCGTGTGTGGTGATTGGTCGATTCACTGACAGCGTGTGTGGTGATTGGTCAATTCACTGACAGCGTGTGTGCTGATTGGTGGATTCACTGACGGCGTGTGTGGTGATTGGTGGATTCACTGACAGCGTGTGTGCTGATTGGTCGATTCACTGACAGCGGGTACGGTGATTGGTCGATTCACTGACAACGTGTGTGGTGATTGGTCGATTCACTGACAGCGTGTGTGCTGATTGGTCGACGTACTAGCAAGTAACAGAACTGGTGTTTGATCGTTGCAGATCACGTAAGAGTTCCGACACCCACTGCGATGCTGGCGACGTATTCAGGATACGAAGCCCATTCGGAAAAATATGGGCATATGTGTTTACTAAATGTTTGGTAGAGTTGGTAGAGTTGGTAGAGTTGGTAGAGTTGGTAGAGTTGCACGCACGCTGAGTTGATAAAGATCGGCTCAATGAAATATGTCATTTAAAAGAGCAACGACGCAGTAAAGTGGGGCTTTTGTTACCAGCATTGCTAAGCATTAAAACCAATCGTTCTGATAACACGACACGGAATTGGAACGTTCGATGGCATACGTTTTTTTTTATATATTATAATAAAACCTCATTAAATCATTTCCAGCTCTACTGGCCTTAACACGCGCCCTAGGCGAAATCCCTAACAGTGGGGCGAAATCCCCCCCCCCCCCCAGGTTTTTCGAGGATAGCGGAAAACGGTGGCACGCAGCGCCGCCAAATTTGGCATAGCTGTTAAGGTTTGAATTATCCACATTTTGTTGATGTTTTACCGCAGGTCATCTCAGGTCAGGTCACCAGGCCAGGTCACGTGATCTCACCTCCAAAAGGTTTGCGGTCGTACCAAAGTAAGTTTTTAGCCGATCGGTTTCAAACTTACAGGATTTCATAAGGTCATAGGTACCTACAATTCGTTTATCTCGGATGTTTAATATCGGTGACTTACGGTCGGGTCAATTTCGTGACCTCCCCCATTTAATTCAATGGGGAAATATTAAAATGCTTCCTATTCCGAGGATACGCATGATATCAGTCCAATACCTTCTGGATCATGTTATCATAGGCCATTATTGATAACCCAGTTGATATTTTTGTTCAGTGACTCCTACAGTGTCAGTCGAGGTCATCCGAGGTCACCAACACAGTTGTGTTGGTGACCTCGCGACAGAATACAGCCAGCTGGCTAGAAGCTTCATTCATAGCAGCTATGAAGAAGCTAGAAGTGAAACTGGCACCAATGTGTTTGTCTCGTCAAGACACGTCTTCCAATGTCCAACATGACCTACTTAGGTCACCATTTGACCTTGACCTGAGGTCAAATTAATAAATTGGCCCAACCTGGCAACCATGAATATGAATCGAAGCGCCTTGGCAAGGCAAACACGATGGTGTCAACATTATTGCCTTATCTGTATTAGGTAAAAAGTTATTTGTAAAAAGTAGCCTTTTTGACCTTTGATGACCTCTGCAGCCTAAACTATTGATCTGAGCTAAACTTTGACAACAATACAACATAAACATTGCGATTGTATTTTTGCAAGGGCTTTCAATTGCTTTTTCCCGTTTGTTCCTACCTATCATAGTTCCTGAGATATTTGGGGGTATTCGAAGCGAAGTCCTAAAACTGGCAAATCTGACCTTCCATGACCTCTGGTATCCTTAATACTGACCTGACCCAAAAACTATGAATGATTTTCGACGAGCTTTCGAACGGTATTTGCGTGTTTTGTATACGTCCCATAGGAGCCGAGTTCACGGGGGAATCCCCCTCCAGTGCGTGTAATTATCAGAGGCCCTCCCGGTCGTGTGCTACCACAATGCACCAGCAATCATAATCATAAGCAGGGATAGAACAGAATTACGCCATCTCTCCTGAAAATTCCCGATAAATTTCGCAACCCTGGATTAAAACCAGTAGCGAAAACTCCCGTCGACACATAGCCCTTGGTATGTACGGACAGACCGCTCCTTATCGAGCTGGCATTAGCCAACTGGTTGCGACGCATTTTTGACGGCAGTGACAGTGGAATGCACGTGTATCCCGGTTGGTATACGGGGCTATCTGTTAATCCGTCCGGCCGTTCGGTAGCGCACCACAAACAAGCCGACCAAAGCCCTCCCCCCCACTCCTCCTCCTCCGGGGGGGGGGGGGCAGTACCACAACTATTCACTGCAGAGCCCAATACAGCACAGTATTCACAGAGGCAGGCAGCTGGCCGGGGAGCAGCACAGTACAGCTGGCCGGGGAGCAGCACAGTATTCACAGAGGCAGGCAGCTGGCCGGGGAGCAGCACAGTATTCACAGAGGCAGGCAGCTGGCCGGGGAGCAGCACAGTACAGCTGGCCGGGGAGCAGCACAGTATTCACAGAGGCAGGCAGCTGGCCGGGGAGCAGCACAGTATTCACAGTAGGCCGGGGCCGGGGAGCAGCACAGTATTCACAGAGGCAGGCAGCTGGCCGGGGAGCAGCACAGTATTCACAGAGGCAGGCAGCTGGCCGGGGAGGAGCACAGTACAGCTGGCCGGGGAGCAGCACAGTATTCACAGTAGGCCGGGGCCGGGGAGCAGCACAGTATTCACAGAGGCAGGCAGCTGGCCGGGGAGCAGCACAGTACAGCTGGCCGGGGAGCAGCACAGTATTCACAGAGGCAGGCAGCTGGATGGGGAGCAGCACAGTGCAGCTGGCCGGGGAGCAGCACGGTATTCACAGAGGCAAGCAGCTGGCCGGGGAGCAGCACAGTATTCACAGAGGCAGGCAGCTGGCCGGGGAACAGCACAGTACAGCTGGCCGGGGAGCAGCACAGTATTCACAGAGGCAGGCAGCTGGCCGGGGAGCAGCACAGTATTCACAGAGGCAGGCAGCTGGCCGGGGAGCAGCACAGTATTCACAGAGGCAGGCAGCTGGCCGGGGAGCAGCACAGTATTCACAGAGGCAGACAGCTGGCCGGGGAGCAGCACAGTACAGCTGGCCGGGGAGCAGCACGGTATTCACAGAGGCAAGCAGCTGGCCGGGGAGCAGCACAGTATTCACAGAGGCAGACAGCTGGCCGGGGAGCAGCACAGTACAGCTGGCCGGGGAGCAGCACAGTATTCACAGAGGCAGGCAGCTGGCCGGGGAGCAGCACAGTATTCACAGAGGCAGACAGCTGGCCGGGGAGCAGCACAGTGCAGCTGGCCGGGGAGCAGCACGGTATTCACAGAGGCAAGCAGCTGGCCGGGGAGCAGCACAGTATTCACAGAGGCAGGCAGCTGGCCGGGGAACAGCACAGTACAGCTGGCCGGGGAGCAGCACAGTATTCACAGAGGCAGGCAGCTGGCCGGGGAGCAGCACAGTATTCACAGAGGCAGGCAGCTGGCCGGGGAGCAGCACAGTATTCACAGAGGCAGGCAGCTGGCCGGGGAGCAGCACAGTATTCACAGAGGCAGGCAGCTGGCCGGGGAGCAGCACAGTATTCACAGAGGCAGACAGCTGGCCGGGGAGCAGCACAGTACAGCTGGCCGGGGAGCAGCACAGTACAGCTGGCCGGGGAGCAGCACAGTATTCACAGAGGCAGGCAGCTGGCCGGGGAGCAGCACAGTATTCACAGTAGGCCGGGGCCGGGGAGCAGCACAGTATTCACAGAGGCAGGCAGCTGGCCGGGGAGCAGCACAGTATTCACAGAGGCAGGCAGCTGGCCGGAGAGCAGCACAGTATTCACAGTAGGCCGGGGCCGGGGAGCAGCACAGTATTCACAGAGGCAGGCAGCTGGCCGGGGAGCAGCACAGTATTCACAGAGGCAGGCAGCTGGCCGGGGAGGAGCACAGTACAGCTGGCCGGGGAGCAGCACAGTATTCACAGAGGCAGGCAGCTGGCCGGGGAGCAGCACAGTACAAGCCGGGGAGCAGCACAGTATTCACAGAGGCAGGCAGCTGACCGGGGAGCAGCACAGTATTCAGCAGCCCCCGCAACAACCATGGAAAGCGCACCTTCATATACCGTGGATCCAAACTGTACAATCGCTATGCCATTGACAATGATCTACATCGTCTTAGTGTGTGTACTTTTAAAAGGCATGTAAGAGAGATATTGACTGAAGCTTCTTGATCTATTGACGCAGCTTCTTGACAATTGTTTGCGACGCAAATGTGCTACACCAATGTATGACGAAGGTATTCAAATAGCCCTATTGTGTGGGAATACCTGATGACGTGAAATAAATAAATAAATAAATAAAAAATTCACAGAGGCAGGCAGCTGGCCGGGGAGCAGCACAATATTAACAGAGGCAGGCAGCTGGCCGGGGAGCAGCACAGTAGGCCGGGGCCGGGGAGCAGCACAGTAGGCCGGGGTCGGGGAGCAGCACAGTACAGCAGAGTACAGCTGGCCGGGGAGCAGCACAGTAGGCCGGGGTCGGGGAGCAGCACAGTACAGCAGAGTACAGCTGGCCGGAGAGCAGCACAGTAGGCCGGGGCCGGGGAGCAGCACAGTAGGCCGGGGTCGGGGAGCAGCACAGTAGGCCGGGGTCGGGGAGCAGCACAGTACAGCAGAGTACAGCTGACCGGGGAGCAGCACAGTAGGCCAGGGCCGGGGAGCAGCACAGTAGGCCGGGGTCGGGGAGCAGCACAGTAGGCCGGGGTCGGGGAGCAGCACAGTACAGCAGAGTACAGCTGGCCGGGGAGCAGCACAGTAGGCCGGGGCCGGGGAGCAGCACAGTACAGCAGAGTACAGCTGGCCGGGGAGCAGCACAGTAGGCCGGGGCCGGGGAGCAGCACAGTACAGCAGAGTACAGCTGGCCGGGGAGCAGCACAGTAGGCCGGGGTCGGGGAGCAGCACAGTACAGCAGAGTACAGCTGGCCGGGGAGCAGCACAGTAGGCCGGGGTCGGGGAGCAGCACAGTACAGCAGAGTACAGCTGGCCGGGGAGCAGCACAGTAGGCCGGGGCCGGGGAGCAGCACAGTAGGCCGGGGTCGGGGAGCAGCACAGTAGGCCGGGGTCGGGGAGCAGCACAGTACAGCAGAGTACAGCTGGCCGGGGAGCAGCACAGTAGGCCGGGGTCGGGGAGCAGCAGAGTACAGCAGAGTACAGCTGGCCGGGGAGCAGCACAGTAGGCCGGGGCCGGGGAGCAGCACAGTAGGCCGGGGCCGGGGAGCAGCACAGTACAGCAGAGTACAGCTGGCCGGGGAGCAGCACAGTAGGCCGGGGCCGGGAGCAGCACAGTACAGCAGAGTACAGCTGGCCGGGGAGCAGCACAGTAGGCCGGGGTCGGGGAGCAGCACAGTACAGCAGAGTACAGCTGGCCGGGGAGCAGCACAGTAGGCCGGGGCCGGGGAGCAGCACAGTACAGCAGAGTACAGCTGGCCGGGGAGCAGCACAGTAGGCCGGGGCCGGGGAGCAGCACAGTACAGCAGAGTACAGCTGGCCGGGGAGCAGCACAGTAGGCCGGGGCCGGGGAGCAGCACAGTACAGCAGAGTACAGCTGGCCGGGGAGCAGCACAGTAGGCCGGGGCCGGGGAGCAGCACAGTACAGCAGAGTACAGCTGGCCGGGGAGCAGCACAGTAGGCCGGGGTCGGGGAGCAGCACAGTACAGCAGAGTACAGCTGGCCGGGGAGCAGCACAGTAGGCCGGGGTCGGGGAGCAGCACAGTACAGCAGAGTACAGCTGGCCGGGGAGCAGCACAGTAGGCCGGGGCCGGGGAGCAGCACAGTAGGCCGGGGTCGGGGAGCAGCACAGTAGGCCGGGGTCGGGGAGCAGCACAGTACAGCAGAGTACAGCTGGCCGGGGAGCAGCACAGTAGGCCAGGGCCGGGGAGCAGCACAGTAGGCCGGGGTCGGGGAGCAGCACAGTAGGCCGGGGTCGGGGAGCAGCACAGTACAGCAGAGTACAGCTGGCCGGGGAGCAGCACAGTAGGCCGGGGCCGGGGAGCAGCACAGTACAGCAGAGTACAGCTGGCCGGGGAGCAGCACAGTAGGCCGGGGCCGGGAGCAGCACAGTACAGCAGAGTACAGCTGGCCGGGGAGCAGCACAGTAGGCCGGGGTCGGGGAGCAGCACAGTACAGCAGAGTACAGCTGGCCGGGGAGCAGCACAGTAGGCCGGGGCCGGGGAGCAGCACAGTACAGCAGAGTACAGCTGGCCGGGGAGCAGCACAGTAGGCCGGGGCCGGGGAGCAGCACAGTACAGCAGAGTACAGCTGGCCGGGGAGCAGCACAGTAGGCCGGGGCCGGGGAGCAGCACAGTAGGCCGGGGTCGGGGAGCAGCACAGTAGGCCGGGGCCGGGGAGCAGCACAGTACAGCAGAGTACAGCTGGCCGGGGAGCAGCACAGTAGGCCGGGGCCGGGGAGCAGCACAGTAGGCCGGGGTCGGGGAGCAGCACAGTAGGCCGGGGCCGGGGAGCAGCACAGTACAGCAGAGTACAGCTGGCCGGGGAGCAGCACAGTAGGCCGGGGCCGGAGAGCAGCACAGTAGGCCGGGGTCGGGGAGCAGCACAGTACAGCAGAGTACAGCTGGCCGGGGAGCAGCACAGTAGGCCGGGGCCGGGGAGCAGCACAGTACAGCAGAGTACAGCTGGCCGGGGAGCAGCACAGTAGGCCGGGGCCGGGGAGCAGCACAGTACAGCAGAGTACCGCTGGCCGGGGAGCAGCACAGTAGGCCGGGGCCGGGGAGCAGCACAGTACAGCAGAGTACAGCTGGCCGGGGAGCAGCACAGTAGGCCGGGGCCGGGGAGAAGCACAGTAGGCCGGGGCCGGGGAGCAGCACAGTAGGCCGGGGCCGGGGAGCAGCACAGTACAGCAGAGTACAGCTGGCCGGGGAGCAGCACAGTAGGCCGGGGCCGGGGAGCAGCACAGTAGGCCGGGGCCGGGGAGCAGCACAGTAGGCCGGGGCAGGGGAGCAGCACAGTAGGCCGGGGCAGGGGAGCAGCACAGTAGGCCGGGGCCGGGGAGCAGCACAGTAGGCCGGGGCCGGGGAGCAGCACAGTAGGCCGGGGTCGGGGAGCAGCACAGTAGGCCGGGGCCGGGGAGCAGCACAGTACAGCAGAGTACAGCTGGCCGGGGAGCAGCACAGTAGGCCGGGGCCGGGGAGCAGCACAGTAGGCCGGGGCCGGGGAGCAGCACAGTAGGTCGGGGCAGGGGAGCAGCACAGTAGGCCGGGGCCGGGGAGCAGCACAGTAGGCCGGGGCAGGGGAGCAGCACAGTAGGCCGGGGCCGGGGAGCAGCACAGTAGGCCGGGGCCGGGGAGCAGCACAGTAGGCCGGGGCCGGGGAGCAGCACAGTAGGCCGGGGCCGGGGAGCAGCACAGTAGGCCGGGGCCGGGGAGCAGCACAGTAGGCCGGGGCCGGAGAGCAGCACAGTAGGCCGGGGTCGGGGAGCAGCACAGTACAGCAGAGTACAGCTGGCCGGGGAGCAGCACAGTAGGCCGGGGCCGGGGAGCAGCACAGTAGGCCGGGGCCGGGGAGCAGCACAGTAGGCCGGGGCCGGGGAGCAGCACAGTAGGCCGGGGCCGGGGAGCAGCACAGTACAGCAGAGTACAGCTGGCCGGGGAGCAGCACAGTAGGCCGGGGCCGGGGAGCAGCACAGTAGGCCGGGGCCGGGGAGCAGCACAGTAAAATAAAACAGGTGGGAGTGCAGTGCTTCCTAAAAATAATATGTCAAGATTCTGGTACCTAAATGTTTGTATCTGAATATTCATATCACAATGCTTCATTTGAGAAGTTAACGGGTAAGCTGTTTATAAACTACCAAACTAAGCTTCTCGAGTCATCATCATTGACGTCACCATTGACATCTGACGATGTGAGAAGGCTGCAATGCCTTTGACAGATAACTTGGTAAGTTGACCTGATACCCCGGTTTGACCTGATACCCCAGGTTGACCTGATACCACGGGATGACCTGATACCCCGGGATGACCTGCTACCCCGGGTTGACCTGATACCCCGGGTTGACCTGACACCCCGGGTTGACCTGATACCCCGGGTTGACCTGATATCCCGGGTTGACCTGATACCCCGGGTTGACCTGATACCCCGGGTTGACCTGATACCACGGGTTGACCTGATACTCCGGGTTGACCTGATACCCCGGGTTGACCTGATACCCCGGGAACGAGCTTAGCCAGACACGATCACCACCCGGACATACACCACGCGGACTTCTACATCCACTGATTCACTCCTCCAATCAAGTATCCCCGCTCAACCTTTTGTCTGTCTGCCTCGCTACCCCCTCGACCTCTCCCTCAGCAGTGGGGCTCCCTCTTCGGCCTCTCCCTCAGCAGTGGGGCTCCCCCTCGACCTCTCCCTCAGCAGTGGGGCTCCATCCTCGACCTCTCCCTCAGCCTCCCTTCTCGACCTCTCCCTCAGCAGTTGGTCGGGGCGGGCGAAGGGTAGGTCGAATCAGCAGAAGGGCGGGGCGGGGCGGGGCGGGGCGGGGGTAGGGCAAGGGGGTGTCTGGGCGTAACAGACGCAGAAGTGTAAATTGTTGACGATGTAACGCAGGCCGGGGCTGGGTGAGACTGACCGAGCGCTGACAGCGGCGACTCCCCGCGGCCGACTGGCTGTGAGATCGGTGAGAGCAGAGTCGGGTGTGTGGGATGTGAGAACTTCACTGGCCGGTGAGAACAGAGTCGGGTGTGTGGGATGTGAGAACTTCACTGGCCGGTGAGAACAGAGTCGGGTGTGTGGGATGTGAGAACTTCACTGGCCGGTGAGAACAGAGTCGGGTGTGTGGGATGTGAGAACTTCACTGGCCGGTGAGAACAGAGTCGGGTGTGTGGGATGTGAGAACTTCACTGGCCGGTGAGAACAGAGTCGGGTGTGTGGGATGTGAGAACTTCACTGGCCGGTGAGAACAGAGTCGGGTGTGTGGGATGTGAGAACTTCACTGGCCGGTGAGAACAGAGTCGGGTGTAAGAGATGTGAGAACTTCACTGGCCGGTGAGAACAGAGTCGGGTGTGTGGGATGTGAGAACTTCACTGGCCGATGAGAACAGAGTCGGGTGTGTGGGATGTGAGAACTTCATTGGCCGGTGAGAACAGAGTCGGGTGTGTGGGATGTGAGAACTTCACTGGCCGGTGAGAACAGAGTCGGGTGTGTGGGATGTGAGAACTTCACTGGCCGGTGAGAACAGAGTCAGGTGTGTGAGATGTGAGAACTTCACTGGCCGGTGAGATCAGAGTCGGGTGTGTGGGATGTGAGAACTTCACTGGCCGGTGAGAACAGAGTCGGGTGTGTGGGATGTGAGAACTTCACTGGCCGGTGAGAACAGAGTCGGGTGTGTGGGATGTGAGAACTTCACTGGCCGGTGAGAACAGAGTCGGGTGTGTGAGATGTGAGAACTTCACTGGCCGGTGAGAACAGAGTCGGGTGTGTGGGATGTGAGAACTTCACTGGCCGGTGAGAACAGAGTCGGGTGTGTGGGATGGAGAACTTCACTGGCCGGTGAGAAAAGAGTCGGGTGTGTGGGATGTGAGAACTTCACTGGCCGGTGAGAACAGAGTCGGGTGTGTGGGATGTGAGAACTTCACTGGCCGGTGAGAACAGAGTCGGGTGTGTGGGATGTGAGAACTTCACTGTTCGGTGAGAACAGAGTCGGGTGTGTGGGATGTGAGAACTTCACTGGCCGGTGAGAACAGAGTCGGGTGTGTGGGATGTGAGAACTTCACTGGCCGGTGAGAACAGAGTCGGGTGTGTGGGATGTGAGAACTTCACTGGCCGGTGAGAACAGAGTCGGGTGTGTGGGATGTGAGAACTTCACTGGCCGGTGAGAACAGAGTCGGGTGTGTGGGATGTGAGAACTTCACTGGCCGGTGAGAACAGAGTCGGGTGTGTGGGATGTGAGAACTTCACTGGCCGGTGAGAACAGAGTCGGGTGTGTGAGATGTGAGAACTTCACTGGCCGGTGAGAACAGAGTCGGGTGTGTGGGATGTGAGAACTTCACTGGCCGGTGAGAACAGAGTCGGGTGTGTGGGATGTGAGAACTTCATTGGCCGGTGAGAACAGAGTCGGGTGTGTGGGATGTGAGAACTTCACTGGCCGGTGAGAACAGAGTCGGGTGTGTGAGATGTGAGAACTTCACTGGCCGGTGAGAACAGAGTCGGGTGTGTGAGATGTGAGAACTTCACTGGCCGGTGAGAACAGAGTCGGGTGTGTGGGATGTGAGAACTTCACTGGCCGGTGAGAACAGAGTCGGGTGTGTGGGATGTGAGAACTTCACTGGCCGGTGAGAACAGAGTCGGGTGTGTGGGATGTGAGAACTTCACTGGCCGGTGAGAACAGAGTCGGGTGTGTGAGATGTGAGAACTTCACTGGCCGGTGAGAACAGAGTCGGGTGTGTGGGATGTGAGAACTTCACTGGCCGGTGAGAACAGAGTCGGGTGTGTGGGATGTGAGAACTTCACTGGCCGGTGAGAACAGAGTCGGGTGTGTGGGATGTGAGAACTTCACTGGCCGGTGAGAACAGAGTCGGGTGTGTGGGATGTGAGAACTTCACTGGCCGGTGAGAACAGAGTCGGGTGTGTGGGATGTGAGAACTTCACTGGCCGGTGAGAACAGAGTCGGGTGTGTGGGATGTGAGAACTTCACTGGCCGGTGAGAACAGAGTCGGGTGTGTGGGATGTGAGAACTTCACTGGCCGGTGAGAACAGAGTCGGGTGTGTGAGATGTGAGAACTTCACTGGCCGGTGAGAACAGAGTCGGGTGTGTGGGATGTGAGAACTTCACTGGCCGGTGAGAACAGAGTCGGGTGTGTGGGATGTGAGAACTTCATTGGCCGGTGAGAACAGAGTCGGGTGTGTGGGATGTGAGAACTTCACTGGCCGGTGAGAACAGAGTCGGGTGTGTGAGATGTGAGAACTTCACTGGCCGGTGAGAACAGAGTCGGGTGTGTGGGATGTGAGAACTTCACTGGCCGGTGAGAACAGAGTCGGGTGTGTGGGATGTGAGAACTTCACTGGCCGGTGAGAACAGAGTCGGGTGTGTGGGATGTGAGAACTTCACTGGCCGGTGAGAACAGAGTCGGGTGTGTGGGATGTGAGAACTTCACTGGCCGGTGAGAACAGAGTCGGGTGTGTGAGATGTGAGAACTTCACTGGCCGGTGAGAACAGAGTCGGGTGTGTGGGATGTGAGAACTTCACTGGCCGGTGAGAACAGAGTCGGGTGTGTGGGATGTGAGAACTTCACTGGCCGGTGAGAACAGAGTCGGGTGTGTGGGATGTGAGAACTTCACTGGCCGGTGAGAACAGAGTCGGGTGTGTGAGATGTGAGAACTTCACTGGCCGGTGAGAACAGAGTCGGGTGTGTGGGATGTGAGAACTTCACTGGCCGGTGAGAACAGAGTCGGGTGTGTGGGATGTGAGAACTTCACTGGCCGGTGAGAGCAGAGTTTAGCGGCGTCAGAGCTATGCTGAATAATACAGATATACAGCATGTCTCTATATTTATAGCATCGGTGAACACCGCCAGCTATGTCCTGGCTTCCGCGTTGCTGTTTTATTCAGGTATTAAGTTGGGTTTGCTCTCAACTGTCACATTATAATGGTGCAGTTTCAAACCAGCTGGTTGGCACCAGGCTAGGACCAAACCAAGCTGGTTGGCACCAGGCTAGGACCAAACCAAGCTGGTTGGCACCAGTCTAGGACCAAACCAAGCTGGTTGGCACCAGGCTAGGACCAAACCAAGCTGGTTGGCACCAGGCTAGGACCAAACCAAGCTGGTTGGCACCAGGCTAGGACCAAACCAAGCTGGTTGGGACCAGGCTAGGACCAAACCAAGCTGGTTGGGACCAGGCTAGGACCAAACCAAGCTGGTTGGGACCAGGCTAGGACCAAACCAAGCTGGTTGGCACCAGGCTAGGACCAAACCAAGCTGGTTGGGACCAGGCTAGGACCAAACCAAGCTGGTTGGGACCAGGCTAGGACCAAACCAAGCTGGTTGGCACCAGGCTAGGACCAAACCAAGCTGGTTGGGACCAGGCTAGGACCAAACCAAGCTGGTTGGCACCAGGCTAGGACCAAACCAAGCTGGTTGGCACCAGGCTAGGACCAAACCAAGCTGGTTGGCACCAGGCTAGGACCAAACCAAGCTGGTTGGCACCAGGCTAGGACCAAACCAAGCTGGTTGGCACCAGGCTAGGACCAAACCAAGCTGGTTGGGACCAGGCTAGGACCAAACCAAGCTGGTTGGGACCAGGCTAGGACCAAACCAAGCTGGTTGGCACCAGGCTAGGACCAAACCAAGCTGGTTGGGACCAGGCTAGGACCAAACCAAGCTGGTTGGCACCAGGCTAGGACCAAACCAAGCTGGTTGGCACCAGGCTAGGACCAAACCAAGCTGGTTGGCACCAGGCTAGGACCAAACCAAGCTGGTTGGCACCAGGCTAGGACCAAACCAAGCTGGTTGGCACCAGGCTAGGACCAAACCAAGCTGGTTGGCACCAGGCTAGGACCAAACCAAGCTGGTTGGCACCAGGCTAGGACCAAACCAAGCTGGTTGGCACCAGGCTAGGACCAAACCAAGCTGGTTGGCACCAGGCTAGGACCAAACCAAGCTGGTTGGCACCAGGCTAGGACCAAACCAAGCTGGTTGGCACCAGGCTAGGACCAAACCAAGCTGGTTGGCACCAGGCTAGGACCAAACCAAGCTGGTTGGCACCAGGCTAGGACCAAACCAAGCTGGTTGGCACCAGGCTAGGACCAAACCAAGCTGGTTGGCACCAGGCTAGGACCAAACCAAGCTGGTTGGCACCAGGCTAGGACCAAACCAAGCTGGTTGGCACCAGGCTAGGACCAAACCAAGCTGGTTGGCACCAGGCTAGGACCAAACCAAGCTGGTTGGCACCAGGCTAGGACCAAACCAAGCTGGTTGGCACCAGGCTAGGACCAAACCAAGCTGGTTGGCACCAGGCTAGGACCAAACCAAGCTGGTTGGCACCAGGCTAGGACCAAACCAAGCTGGTTGGCACCAGGCTAGGACCAAACCAAGCTGGTTGGGACCAGGCTAGGACCAAACCAAGCTGGTTGGCACCAGGCTAGGACCAAACCAAGCTGGTTGGCACCAGGCTAGGACCAAGCCAAGCTGGTTGGCACCAGGCTAGGACCAAACCAAGCTGGTTGGGACCAGGCTAGGACCAAACCAAGCTGGTTGGCACCAGGCTAGGACCAAACCAAGCTGGTTGGGACCAGGCTAGGACCAAACCAAGCTGGTTGGCACCAGGCTAGGACCAAACCAAGCTGGTTGGCACCAGGCTAGGACCAAACCAAGCTGGTTGGCACCAGGCTAGGACCAAACCAAGCTGGTTGGCACCAGGCTAGGACCAAACCGGCCTTGATACTGTTAGCACCAATCGCGCTATAGTCCGCCAGCATCGCCCGTATTCTCTGGCAAACGCAGATAGAAAGGGAAGTACGGTACACGATACCACAACACATCAGCTATAGTTGTCACAGTCCTGGGAACGATACACCAATCTTATAAAGAATACTGGTCCCCTGTATACCAGAAAACAGCTAAACAAACATCAATACAGATTAGTGGCGACAGAATAAACTGGTTCATCCTGTTTTGTCACCCTACTATCAAACAAATTCCCCGACTCTTTTGATAAAGTTTAGTTTATTTTCCGAACGCTGCATTTAAATATTGTACTTACTTACTGTTATGCAGACGTTTACCTTAACCCGCGCCGTGTCGGTGCTCGGCGCCACCTTCGCCGTGCCGGGGGGGGGGGGGTTTAGACACCCCCCTCTAACTCGAATATTAAAAGGGCTAGAAAGACACGGAAAAGGGCGTCCGAGTGTTTTAGAGGTGTGGTCACGTGACCTGGTCTAGTGACCTGATCTGAGATGACCCGAGGCCAAGCATTTTACATAATGTAGTGAATTGATGCCCGAACAGCTGTGCCAAACACGGCGTCGATGCACGTCGCCGTTTTCCCGCTATCCGTGAAAAACCTGAGGGGGGGGGGGGTCTACCCCGGCACGGCGTGGGTTAAACCAACAGAAACCTCTCACCAGACAGCCCAGTGGCCCATTCAATGCTAACGAGTTGCTCATGAGCTAGCCACCGATTCACCCGTCCAGTACCAGCCCTCGGCGGTGTACACTATCACTACACTATCGTACACTATCGTCAATCCTCCGCCAGACACCTAGCATTCTTAACGATTGCCATTCACTGCCATTCTTAACGAGCGCCGGCCGACAGCACGACCTTCGCTGCAGCCAGCGAGCTCCGGCCACCGGGTGACGTCATCATGATACGTCACCGTCTCGGTCGTGACGTGATATGTGTACCGGATATGCATTAATCACTCACGATCACGGCGTGAAAGCTGTACACCAGTGTGCACTATTGTGCCCAACGTGCACCAGTGTGCACCAGTGTGCACCAGTGTGCACCAACGTGCACCAGTGTGCACCAGTGCACGTAGCTGAACGTCGGACGGAGGAGCGGAGCCGGCGGCGCGGCGGCGGAGCGTCTCTCCAGACCGTTAGGCCTGCGGCAGACGCATATGGGCTGGTCTGGGGCCAATATGTGGTCTGGGGCCAATATGTGGTCTGGGGCCAATATGTGGTCTGGGGCCAATATGTGGTATGGAGCCTATATGGGCTGGTCTGGGGCCAATATGTGGTCAGGGGCCTATATGGGCTGGTCTGGGGCCAATATGTGGTCTGGGGCCTATATGGGCTGGTCTGGGGCCAATATGTGGTATGGGCCTATATGGGCTGGTCTGGGGCCAATATGTGGTCTGGGGCCAATATGTGGTCTGGGGCCAATATGTGGTCTGGGGCCAATATGTGGTATGGGGCCTATATGGGCTGGTCTGGGGCCAATATGTGGTCAGGGGCCTATATGGGCTGGTCTGGGGCCAATATGTGGTCTGGGGCCTATATGGGCTGGTCTGGGGCCAATATGTGGTATGGGCCTATATGGGCTGGTCTGGGGCCAATATGTGGTCTGGGGCCAATATGTGGTCTGGGGCCTATATGGGCTGGTCTGGGGCCAATATGTGGTCTGGGGCCAATATGTGGTCTGGGGCCAATATGTGGTCTGGGGCCTATATGGGCTGGTCTGGGGCCAATATGTTGTCTGGGGCCTATATGGGCTGGTCTGGGGCCAATATGTGGTCAGGGGCCTATATGGGCTGGTCTGGGGCCAATATGTGGTCTGGGGCCTATATGGGCTGGTCTGGGGCCAATATGTGGTCTGGGGCCAATATGTGGTCTGGGGCCAATATGTGGTCTGGGGCCTATATGGGCTGGTCTGGGAACAATATGTGGTCTGGGACAAATATGTGGTCTGGGGCCTATATGGGCTGGTCTGGGGCCAATATGTGGTCAGGGGCCTATATGGGCTGGTATGGGGCCAATATGTGGTCTGGGGGCCTATATGGGCTGGTCTGGGGCCAATATGTGGTCTGGGGCCAATATGTAGCCTGGGGCCAATACGTGGTCTGGGGCCTATATGTGGTCTGGGGCCAATATGTGGTCTGGGGCCAATATGTGGTCTGGGGCCTATGTGGGCTGGTCTGGGGCCAATATGTGGTCTGGGGCCTATGTGGGCTGGTCTGGGGCCAATATGTGGTCTGGGGCCTATGTGGGCTGGTCTGGGGCCAATATGTGGTCTGGGGCCAATATGTGGTCTGGGGCCAACATGTGGTTTGGGGCCAATATGTGGTCTGGGGCCTATATGTGGCCTGGGGCCAATATGTGGTATGGGGCCAATATGTGGGCTGGTCTGGGGCCAATATGTAGTCTGGGGCCTATGTGGGCTGGTCTGGGGCCAATATGTGGTCTGGGGCCTATATGGGCTGGTCTGGGGCCAATATGTGGTCTGGGGCCTATATGGGCTGGTCTGGGGCCAATATGTGGTCTGGGGCCTATATGGGCTGGTCTGGGGCCAATATGTGGGCTGGGGCCTATATGTGGTCTGGGGCCAATATGTGGTCTGGGGCCAATATGTGGTCTGGGGCCTATATGTGGTCTGGGGCCAATATGTGGTCTGGGGCCAATATGTGGTCTGGGGCCTATGTGGGCTGGTATGGGGCCAATATGTAGTCTGGGGCCTATGTGGGCTGGTCTGGGGCCAATATGTGGTCTGGGGCCAATATGTGGTATGGGGCCAATATGTGGTCTGGGGCCAATATGTGGTCTGGGGCCAATATGTGGTCTGGGGCCAATATGTGGTCTGGGGCCTATATGTGGTCTGGGGCCAATATGTGGTATAGGGCCAATATGTGGGCTGGTCTGGGGCCAATATGTGGTATGGGGCCAATATGTGGGCTGGTCTGGGGCCAATATGTGGTCTGGGGCCTATGTGGGCTGGTCTGGGGTCAATATGTGGTCTGGGGCCTATGTGGGCTGGTCTGGGGCCAATATATGGTCTGGGGCCTATGTGGGCTGGTCTGGGGTCAATATGTGGTCTGGGGCATATGTGGGCTGGTCTGGGGCCTATATGTGGTCTGGGGCCAATATGTGGGCTGGTCTGGGGCAAATATGTGGTCTGGGGCCTATATGGGCTGGTCTGAGGCCAATATGTGGTCTGGGGCCTATATGGGCTGGTCTGGGGCCAATATATGGTCTGGGGCCTATATGTGGTCTGGGGCCAATATGTGGGCTGGTCTGGGGCCAATATGTGGCCTGGGGCCTATATGGGCTGGTCTGGGGCCAATATGTGGTATGGGGCCTATATGTGCTGGTCTGGGGCCAATATGTATTCTGGGGCCAATATGTGGGCTGGTCTGGGGCCAATATGTGGTCTGGGGCCTATATGGGCTGGTATGGGGCCAATATGTGGTCTGGGGCCTATATGTGGTCTGGGCCAATATGTGGGCTGGTCTGGGGCCAATATGTGGTCTGGGGCCTATATGGGCTGGTCTGAGGCCAATATGTGGTCTGGGGCCTATATGGGCTGGTCTGGGGCCAATATGTGGTCTGGGGCCAATATGTGGGCTGGTCTGGGGCCAATATGTGGTCTGGGGCCAATATGTGGTCTGGGGCCAATATGTGGTCTGGGGCCAATATGTGGGCTGGTCTGGGGCCAATATGTGGTCTGGGGCCAATATGTGGTCTGGGGCCAATATATGGGCTGGTCTGAGGCCAATATGTGGTCTGGGGCCTATATGTGGTCTGGGGCCAATATGTGGTCTGGTCTGAAGCCAATATGTGGTCTGGGGCCAATATGTGGTCTGGGGCCAATATGTGGTCTGGGGCCAATATGTGGTATGGGGCCAATATGTGGTCTGGGGCCAATATGTGGTCTGGGGCCAATATGTGGTCTGGGGCCTATATGTGGTCTGGGCCAATATGTGGTCTGGGGCCTATATGTGGTCTGGGGCCAATATGTGGTCTGGGGCCAATATGTGGTCTGGCGCCAATATGTGGTCTGGGGCCAATATGTGGTTTGGGGCCAATATATGGCCTGGTCTGAGGCCAATATGTGGTCTGGGGCCAATATGTGGTCTGGTCTGAGGTCAATATGTGGTCTGGGGCCAATATGTGGTCTGGGGTCAATATATGGGCTGGTCTGAGGCCAATATGTGGTCTGGGCCAATATGTGGTCTGGGGCCAATATGTGGTATGGGGCCAATATGTGGTCTGGGGCCAATATGTGGTCTGGGGCCCATATGTGGTCTGGGGCCAATATGTGGTCTGGGGCCAATATGTGGTCTGGGGCCAATATGTGGTCTGGGGCCAATATGTGGTATGGGGCCAATATGTGGTCTGGGCCTATATGTGGTCTGGGGTCAATATGTGGTCTGGGGCCTATATGTGGTATGGGGCCAATATGTGGTCTGGGGCCAATATGTGGTCTGGGGCCAATATGTGGTCTGGGGCCAATATGTGGTCTGGGGCCTATATGTGGTATGGGCCTATATGGGCTGATATGGGGCCTATATGGGCTGGTCTGGGGCAAATATGTGGTCTGGGGCCAATATGTGGTCTGGGGCCAATATGTGGTCTGGGGCCTATCGGCGGGATGTATCACACACCGCGGGATAACACGAGGATGTAGCACACACCGCGGGATAACACGAGGATGTAGCACACACCGCGGGATAACACGAGGATGTAGCACACACCGCGGGATAACACGAGGATGTAGCACACACCGCGGGATAACACGGGGATGTAGCACACACCGCGGGATAACACGAGGATGTAGCACACACCGCGGGATAACACGAGGATGTAGCACACACCGCGGGATAACACGAGGATGTAGCACACACTGCGGGATAACACGAGGATGTAGCACACACCGCGGGATAACACGGGGATGTATCACACACCGCGGGATATCACGGGGATGTATCACACACCGCGGGATAACACGGGGATGTATCACACCGCGGGATAACACGGGGATGTATCACACCGCGGGATAACACGGGGATGTATCACACACCGCGGGATAACACGGGGATGTATCACACACCTCGGGATAACACGGGGATGTATCACACACCGCGGGATAACACGGGGATGTATCACACCGCGGGATAACACGGGGATGTATCACACCGCGGGATATCACGAGGATGTATCACACCGCGGGATAACACGGGGATGTATCACACACCGCGGGATAACACGGGGATGTATCACACCGCGGGATAACACGGGGATGTATCACACCGCGGGATAACACGGGGATGTATCACACCGCGGGATAACACGAGGATGTATCACACCGCGGGATAACACGGGGATGTAGCACACACCGCGGGATAACACGAGGATGTAGCACACACCGCGGGATAACTCGGGGATGTATCACACACCGCGGGATATCACGGGGATGTATCACACACCGTGGGATAACACGGGGATGTATCACACCGCGGGATAACACGGGGATGTATCACACCGCGGGACAACACGGGGATGTATCACACACCGCGGGATAACACGAGGATGTAGCACACACCGCGGGATAACACGAGGATGTAGCACACACCGCGGGATAACACGGGGATGTATCACACACCGCGGGATATCACGGGGATGTATCACACCCCGCGGGATAACACGGGGATGTATCACACCGCGGGATATCACGAGGATGTATCACACCGCGGGATAACACGGGGATGTATCACACACCGCGGGATAACACGGGGATGTATCACACCGCGGGATAACACGGGGATGTATCACACCGCGGGATAACACGGGGATGTATCACACCGCGGGATAACACGAGGATGTATCACACCGCGGGATAACACGGGGATGTATCACACCCCGCGGGATAACACGGGGATGTATCACACCGCGGGATATCACGAGGATGTATCACACCGCGGGATAACACGGGGATGTATCAGCACGAGGACTGACGTGTTATTCAAAATTCCCGCTCTTGGCTCCAGGCAACTACGAAGTACGACTTTCGACGTCAGTGGATAAAGGAGGTAAGTCAGTCAGTGGATAAAGGAGGTAAGTCAGTCAGTGGATAAAGGAGGTAAAGTGCAATTCGTGTTGGCCACATAGCATCTCATGGCTGATATAGCGTACGTCTTGTTGGTCACGTAGCATCTCATGGCTGATATAGCGTACGTCTTGTTGGTCACGTAGCATCTCATGGCTGATATAACGTTTGTCTTGTTCGCCACGTAGCATCTCATGGGTGATAGAACGTTCGTCAGTCTGTCAATATCAGCTGAACAGTCACTACGTCGCTCAATAATTTCGCCTTATTAGATGTAAGCATACAATAAAGTCAAAGCCTACCACCACGACCTGGACTCGAAAGTGCAGCGAATGCAACAAATTCAGTAGACTACAGGGACTAAGTGAGTTACAAATCCAGTGGACTACAGGGACCAAGTGAGTTACAAATTCAGTGGACTACAGGGACTAAGTGAGTTACAAATTCAGTAGACTACAGGGACTAAGTGAGTTAAAATTCAGTGGACTACAGGGACTAAGTGAGCTACAAATTCAATGGACTACAGAGACTAAGTGAGCTACAAATTCAGTAGACTACAGGGACTAAGTGAGTTACAAATTTAGTGGACTACAGGGACTAAGTGAGTTACAAATTCAGTGGACTACAGGGACTAAGTGAGTTAAAATTCAGTGGACTACAGGGACTAAGTGAGTTACAAATTCAGTGGACTACAGGGACTAAGTGAGTTAAAATTCAGTGGACTACAGAGACTAAGTGAGCTACAAATTCAGTGGACTACAGGGACTAAGTGAGTTACAAATCCAGTGGACTCCAGGGACTAAGTGAGTTACAAATTCAGTAGACTACAGGGACTAAGTGAGTTACAAATTCAGTAGACTACAGGGACTAAGTGAGCTACAAATTCAGGAGACTACAGGGACTAAGTAAGAGTTATGTTTTTGCTTTAAAACCCACATCTCAGAATATTTCAGATATCATAATTTATTGACTATATTGAAGTAACATTTAGCATTTGAACTAATGTCGAAAGTTGCCAGGCGCCCTCAGCATTTACTTATGCGAAATATCCCGCTCGGTTATCGCCCACAAAGGAGCAGTGCCTGACATGTTTTTAGCTTCCATGACAAATCCCTTCTCTGATAATATTGCACGCACGTGACAATACTATCGCCTGATCGACATGCACGTGCAGAACGCATCGAGGTTCCTGTCACGACTCACGAGGCATGTGTAGATCACTTCAGAAGCCTTAGCCTTGTCCACTGCGTGCCTTTGGCACATTTCGTGTCACACAGATCAAGCCGGGAAGGTCATTTTAGAAATTGGGACAAAGGCAAGCACGGAATGTTTCCGACAGCTAGAAACAGCTGTTGGTCACGTTGTAAGGGTTAAGTGCGTTATTCGAATGTCAAATCATCATGACATAACAATGTATAGCTTTTTAGCTGAATGAATGTCATAGCTGAATGTATAACTTCAAGTTGCTGGGGTATCCCCGCGAGCAGCTGCTACCTGCCGTTGTTGGGAAGGTGTGTTCACCAGAGTACGTCTCAGCTGCACCATGTTACCATGCTACTGCAGACACAGCAGGCGCCCTGCTGTTCAGCAGATTAGCTGCTGCTACTGCAGACATAACATGCGTCCTGCTGCTGCAGACACAGCAGGCGCCCTGCTGTTCAGCAGATTAGCTGCTGCTACTGCAGACATAACATGCGTCCTGCTGCTGCAGACACAGCAGGCGCCCTGCTGTTCAGCAGATTGGCTGCTGCTGCTGCAGACACAGCAGGCGGCCTGCTGTTCAGCAGATTAGCTGCTGCTACTGCATACACAGCAGGCGCCCTGCTGTTCAGCAGACACAGCAGGCGTCCTGCTGTTCATCAGATTAGCTGCTGCTACTGCAGACATAACATGCGTCCTGATGCTGCAGACACAGCAGGCGCCCTGCTGTTCAGCAGATTAGCTGCTGCTGCTGCAGACACAGCAGGCGGCCTGCTGTTCAGCAGATTAGCTGCTGCTGCTGCAGACACAGCAGGCGGCCTGCTGCTGCAGACACAGCAGGCGCCCTGCTGTTCAGCAGATTAGCTACTGCTGCTGCAGACACAGCAGACGGCCGGCTGTTCAGCAGATTAGCTGCTGCTACTGCAGACACAGCAGGCGCCCTGCTGCTGAGCAGATTAGCCGCTGACGGTGGACTCGTGAGTCACGGCAGACCATTCATCAGCGTGGTGAGGAGAGCCGACACTGCAGCCTTGATCCCGGCAGCAGTGTCCAAAGATTCCGAGCCAATATTCATTGAAATGTATGAAACAGATCTACCTGAGAAGATGTAGTTTTGATCATTACAAGTACCCGTTAAGATAAAATAAAATGACTATTGTCTTATGTTTGTATTAAAATAGTATTCATTTGAAAATGAATGCTAAAGTCATGTCAGTTTGTTCGCAAAGTTCACGAATTGTGCGGACATTTTACCAAACCAAACTATTCTACATCGTTTTCGAGGAATATCGTAGGATAAGAAAAGTGCTAAACACAAGCATTTGCAGGTGAACAAATCTACAGTCCTGGAAGCCTTACAACTCCGATTCGACCAACACCACGAGCCACATTGGCCATCAGGACTCTGCTGATGTGTGACGTCACTATATGACTCTGATGATGTGTGACGTCACTAGCAGGACTCTGCTGATGTGTGACGCCACTCTCTGACTCTGCTGATGTGAAGCGTCACTATCTGAATATGATGATATGTGACGTCACTATCTGACTGCTGGTGTGAAGCGTCACTATCTGATTATGATGATATGTGACGTCACTATCTGACTCTGCTGATGTGAAGCGTCACTATCTGAATATGATGATATGCGACGTCACTATCTGAATATGATGATGTGTGACGTCGTTCTCTGAATATGCGGATGTGTGACGTCACTATCTGACTATGATGATGTGTGACGTCACTATATGACTCTGCTGATGTGAAGCGTCACTATCTGAATATGATGGTATGTGACGTCACTATCTGACTATTATGATGTGTGACGTCACTATCTGACTCTGCTGATTCTGCTATCTGACTCTGCTGATTGAAGATGACTCTGCTGAGTCACTTCAGATGCGTGTAACGCCACTCCACTGTGGGTGACGTGACCGTTGCGTCTGGGATATTTCTGTTCGGGTGGTGGCACGTCTGGGTTATTTCTGTTCGGGTGGTGGCACCTCGCCGCGAGGGTCAGGGTCGGTCGCCAACGCCCGGAGGCCGCTGTGGGGCCATCAGGCTTAACCCGCGGCAGTGCAAGGGGTATGCCAGGTCCCTCGGTTCTGTCGGGAATAACTCGGGTATTTATCAGCTGACTGCGACGAAACGTGCAGTATACACTACTTTTGATCAATGTAACCCTATTCCCTGCGGGCGGCCAGAATTACGTTAAAGGGAAATAATGACCTTTTCCCACAAAAATGGAGTTAGCACTTGAAATCGCCAGACGAGACCAAAATATATTGTAAATTCATCACATTTTGCATGAAAACTTTCCTACCGAAAGATATTTCAAGTTAAAGTTGATAAGCGTTCCACACTTTTAACGACCGGTTCTTGCAAGTACTTTTGGTCCTCATCAAACTGCGGGCTTTTCCCGTATTGTTTTTTTTACGCAATGGGGTGGAAAATATATTGTGCGTTCTGCTTGTTGTGATTATATGCCCGGCGATCTTCTAAAACTAACAGCGATTGGAAAAAGTGGCAATAAAATCGGAAGCTCATCGATGCACATCAACGGCGACATAGTTAGTGGTTGCGACCCTCAATTTTTGAAAATAGATTCATTTGTTTTCAACATTAGGAGTTTTGTATAATTTGTCTGTGGCTGTATATAACACTATGCTTTGTATTATCATGACAAATAATATTTTCCCAAAAAAACTAACAAACAATAACACAAAACTGGCAATTAAATCGAAAGCTCATTGATGCACAACGACGGCGACCTATTTAGCGTCGGCGATTTGTTTACAAAGTCATTGTCATGCTTCTCGGCGCACTTAACCATTTGTGGCGAGTTGTTCCTGATTATATGCTGAGAAGCGGGTATCGTCAAAGGTTATCATCCCATATTCCCGTTTAGTATACCCAAGTCCCGTAGCAAGCTTCGTTAATGACGTCACTGGTGCCATTCTTGTGTAGCATTGCACAATATATCTGATTTTGAGTTGAAAGCTAATAAAATATTTATTCAAATTATTATTTTTAAGTTTAAGTTTCCAAGAATTTGGGTATATTCTGCAGGTTTCTAGCTGGGAAATAAGAATGTCAGGATACACCGTTTACACCGGATTTTCCGGATTTTCCGGATACACCGGATTTTCTTGTTAATCATTATTAAATATATTTGATCACTGTATTGCATAGTAGTTGACACTTCAGAAACCTATGACGTAATAATATTGTATCCAATATGCATTTCCCTCGCCTTTTGCTATCGTGGCGCAGTGCCGAGTGCTTTGCGAATACTTGCTTGCCCCATTCAAATAATTCCGCCCTTATTTCATTCGAGTTGGTATAGTTTGCATGTTGTTGTTATTCATGACTTTACTGATAGTCATGCATCACGGATGCTTCACGGATCAGTTTGATCGGAAACGTCACAGAGCCTCCAAAAATGCCGCACTCGATGTAAACCATGGTAGGGAAGGACGATTCTGTCAATGACCTTCATGAAGTACACAAGGTACTTGTTTTGTATTTTTTTCCAAACTTGCAACTTTGAATTTGGGAATAATTTTATTTAATTCTTAAATTTAAATAAAATAATTTTAAAACCGTAACGGTAGCCTAAGAAATTGTTGCTAACAAAATAAAAAGGTAATTATTTCCCTTTAACCTGCGGGGGGGCAGATTCTGCCCCCCCCCCCCCAGAGATCTCGAGAACCGCTTGGTCGATTTCGATGGGAAAGCGCCATTCGATGCGTCATGACAAGATCTATCTTTTGGACCCCGCAATTTTTGTTTTGTCAAAAAATGGTGGGCCAGGGGGCAAAAAATCCGAAAATTGTGGGTGTTTTTTGAAAGGTCATTGCAGCCACGTGGCTCGACCGATTTCCATGCCCCAAACGTTTTTGAGCTTCAAATGTACTGGTCTTTAATATATATAAAGACAAAAAAGTCATAGGCGTATTCAGGGAATGTAAAATGGGGGGATTTTCTGAGACAAAAAAAAAATGTGCTGTTCGTGATTGTTTGAGACGTCATGAACGTCGCATGTGGGAATTATATGCTGTAATTTGTTAAATTTTATATATTGCGCATAGGCGGATCCAGGAAAAAACATGAGGGGCACCATGCGCGTAACGCTTTTATCATCTTACTAATTTGAAGTTGGACCTAATGTGAGAGTGCGTATCGCCTTCCATTTTTTATCCTGAGTGCGCCTCTGCCCCAAAATATGTACAATCCCTGTATCTATGATGCATATTGCATTGGAATTGTTTCTGACGCATTTATTACACTGCAAACCACGAAGGAAGTATGCGCCGCAAAACCGCATTCGTAACACCCTCCCCAAAACAGGAGCCTGGAACCGCCTCTGCTGGACCGATTTTTTTTCTAAATTTTGGCACAACACGCGCTATTTAATTTTTGGAAAAGTCACAAAGTTTCAGGACGCTAGGCTTAACGGTTTAGAAGCAGCATGCGAAAAACTACCGGGGGGGGGGGCAGAATCTGCCCCCCAGCAAGGAATAGGGTTAACACATTGTCTGCCAATTTCAAACTTTACCCCCCATAACCCGTGACCTATGACCTCTTTCTCAAGGTCATGTCAGGCGCAACTGGCGCCCCGTTGTACCGATGCTTGTAACTAGTGCAGTTTCCGAGTGTTTGTTGCTCAGGAAGATATCCACACCTGTGTTAACAGGTGACATTTATTGTTTCCACTGAGATTGTGACCTCCAAGGACCTGAGATGACTTGTTTCGTCTCTGGCAGTTTCTAGGAAATTATGTGACGCTGATTTCAAATTTGGCATACATTTTATATAATTATATGTTCAACTGGGGATATTATCTTTCACAGGTCAACCGAGGTCACTGACCTCCGATGACCTGAGATGACGTTTTTGGATTCTGATAGTTTCTAAGACATTTTGTGACGCTGATTTCAAATTTGGCACCCATTTTGCACAACTTCCTCCGGTCAGAGACAACTCGCTGCGGTCTCTGGCCGGAGGAAATACGATCATGTGAGCGATGTGATAGATGACCTCGGCTGGCTTCATGTAGACAGCATGTATAAGTATCGCTACCTAGTGTTACTGATACAAATGCTGACTACGTCTGAGCCGCAAAACTTTGCCGAAAGTTTAACAACTAGGCAAAGTGTGCACGGGAGAGACAGCCGACAGAGTGGCATGCTCCGAGTGGCATGCAGAGACGCCCTCTATCGACCTGAGTCTGGGAAGAGGCGTCGCTATTGGTACACGGCCATCAATAGCGGATCCAGAATGGGTGGTTTGGGTCAGTTTGTGGGGGGATCCCAAAAAGTCTCACACAACTCTGAAAACTCATCGGTTTTCGCTTGCTTGTGCATCGATAACTGATTAAAAACAAACTTTCCTTAGTAAAAGTTGCTTATATTTTATATTATCTCAGGAAATGTGTTAAATTTGCGCCGATTTCAGGTTGTTTGTTGGCCATGGCCCCGTGCCCCCCCCCCCCCCCCCCCTCTGGCCATGGCCCCGTGGCCCATGACGGCCATCGCTGAGTGAAGCTGAACGAGCTGCCGTCTGAGCTGCGTTGTTTGAATTACGATAGTTTTAAACGCAAGCTCAAAGAGTACCTGATGGAGCGTGAGCGTGAGACCTAGTCTTATGAATCACTGCACTCGTGTATGAGAGAGTGTGTTGCGATCTGTTCTGTGGGCTATGTGATGTGTACATGAAGTATGAGTGTTGCGTCACCCAATCCCAATTATTTTAGCGTGTTTCGACTCGAGTCATATAATAGCCGTTGCATGC
>JAXIVJ010000608.1:200000-204427 GCA_036785665.1 Chirona hameri
GAATGTCACTGTAAATATGACGTCTGTCTCCTCCCCCTCCCCCTCCCCCCACGGTCAGTAGGTATCGGACCCTGCACTGGCGAGGGTTAATTACAACACTGAATGTCATTGTAAATATGACGTCTGTCTCCTCCCCCTCTCCCTCCCCCCACGGTCAGTAGGTATCGGACCCTGCACTGGCGAGGGTTAATTACAACACTGAATGTCATTGTAAATATGACGTCTGTCTCCTCCCCCTCTCCCTCCCCCCACGGTCAGTAGGTATCGGACCCTGCACTGGCGAGGGTTAATTACAACACTGAATGTCATTGTAAATATGACGTCTGTCTCCTCCCCCTCCCCCTCCCCCTCCCCCCACGGTCAGTAGGTATCGGACCCTGCACTGGCGAGGGTTAATTACAACACTGAATGTCATTGTAAATATGACGTCTGTCTCCTCCCCCTCCCCCTCCCCCTCCCCCTCCCCCTCCCCCTCCCCCTCCCCCTCCCCCCACGGTCAGTAGGTATCGGACCCTGCACTGGCGAGGGTTAATTACAACACTGAATGTCATTGTAAATATGACGTCTGTCTCCTCCCCCTCCCCCTCCCCCTCCCCCCACGGTCAGTAGGTATCGGACCCTGCACTGGCGAGGGTTAATTACAACACTGAATGTCATTGTAAATATGACGTCTGTCTCCTCCCCCTCCCCCTCCCCCTCCCCCCACGGTCAGTAGGTATCGGACCCTGCACTGGCGAGGGTTAATTACAACACTGAATGTCATTGTAAATATGACGTCTGTCTCCTCCCCCTCCCCCTCCCCCTCCCCCCACGGTCAGTAGGTATCGGACCCTGCACTGGCGAGGGTTAATTACAACACTGAATGTCATTGTAAATATGACGTCTGTCTCCTCCCCCTCCCCCTCCCCCTCCCCCTCCCCCTCCCCCTCCCCCCACGGTCAGTAGGTATCGGACCCTGCACTGGCGAGGGTTAATTACAACACTGAATGTCACTGTAAATATGACGTCTGTCTCCTCCCCCTCCCCCTCCCCCCACGGTCAGTAGGTATCGGACCCTGCACTGGCGAGGGTTAATTACAACACTGAATGTCATTGTAAATATGACGTCTGTCTCCTCCCCCTCCCCCTCCCCCCACGGTCAGTAGGTATCGGACCCTGCACTGGCGAGGGTTAATTACAACACTGAATGTCATTGTAAATATGACGTCTGTCTCCTCCCCCTCCCCCTCCCCCCACGGTCAGTAGGTATCGGACCCTGCACTGGCGAGGGTTAATTACAACACTGAATGTCACTGTAAATATGACGTCTGTCTCCTCCCCCTCCCCCTCCCCCTCCCCCCACGGTCAGTAGGTATCGGACCCTGCACTGGCGAGGGTTAATTACAACACTGAATGTCATTGTAAATATGACGTCTGTCTCCTCCCCCTCCCCCTCCCCCCACGGTCAGTAGGTATCGGACCCTGCACTGGCGAGGGTTAATTACAACACTGAATGTCATTGTAAATATGACGTCTG
Source organism: Chirona hameri (assembly GCA_036785665.1). Taxonomy (NCBI): domain Eukaryota; kingdom Metazoa; phylum Arthropoda; class Thecostraca; order Balanomorpha; family Balanidae; genus Chirona; species Chirona hameri. The sequence continues at coordinate 201,517 of JAXIVJ010000608.1, forward strand.
TCTCCTCCCCCTCCCCCTCCCCCCACGGTCACGGTCAGTAGGTATCGGACCCTGCACTGGCGAGGGTTAATTACAACACTGAATGTCATTGTAAATATGACGTCTGTCTCCTCCCCCTCCCCCTCCCCCTCCCCCCACGGTCAGTAGGTATCGGACCCTGCACTGGCGAGGGTTAATTACAACACTGAATGTCATTGTAAATATGACGTCTGTCTCCTCCCCCTCCCCCTCCCCCTCCCCCTCCCCCTCCCCCTCCCCCTCCCCCTCCCCCTCCCCCCACGGTCAGTAGGTATCGGACCCTGCACTGGCGAGGGTTAATTACAACACTGAATGTCATTGTAAATATGACGTCTGTCTCCTCCCCCTCCCCCTCCCCCTCCCCCTCCCCCTCCCCCTCCCCCTCCCCCTCCCCCTCCCCCCACGGTCAGTAGGTATCGGACCCTGCACTGGCGAGGGTTAATTACAACACTGAATGTCATTGTAAATATGACGTCTGTCTCCTCCCCCTCCCCCTCCCCCTCCCCCTCCCCCCACGGTCAGTAGGTATCGGACCCTGCACTGGCGAGGGTTAATTACAACACTGAATGTCATTGTAAATATGACGTCTGTCTCCTCCCCCTCCCCCTCCCCCTCCCCCCACGGTCAGTAGGTATCGGACCCTGCACTGGCGAGGGTTAATTACAACACTGAATGTCATTGTAAATATGACGTCTGTCTCCTCCCCCTCCCCCTCCCCCCACGGTCAGTAGGTATCGGACCCTGCACTGGCGAGGGTTAATTACAACACTGAATGTCACTGTAAATATGACGTCTGTCTCCTCCCCCTCCCCCTCCCCCTCCCCCCACGGTCAGTAGGTATCGGACCCTGCACTGGCGAGGGTTAATTACAACACTGAATGTCACTGTAAATATGACGTCTGTCTCCTCCCCCTCCCCCTCCCCCCACGGTCAGTAGGTATCGGACCCTGCACTGGCGAGGGTTAATTACAACACTGAATGTCATTGTAAATATGACGTCTGTCTCCTCCCCCTCCCCCTCCCCCCACGGTCAGTAGGTATCGGACCCTGCACTGGCGAGGGTTAATTACAACACTGAATGTCATTGTAAATATGACGTCTGTCTCCTCCCCCTCCCCCTCCCCCTCCCCCCACGGTCAGTAGGTATCGGACCCTGCACTGGCGAGGGTTAATTACAACACTGAATGTCATTGTAAATATGACGTCTGTCTCCTCCCCCTCCCCCTCCCCCTCCCCCCACGGTCAGTAGGTATCGGACCCTGCACTGGCGAGGGTTAATTACAACACTGAATGTCATTGTAAATATGACGTCTGTCTCCTCCCCCTCCCCCTCCCCCTCCCCCTCCCCCTCCCCCTCCCCCTCCCCCTCCCCCCACGGTCAGTAGGTATCGGACCCTGCACTGGCGAGGGTTAATTACAACACTGAATGTCATTGTAAATATGACGTCTGTCTCCTCCCCCTCCCCCTCCCCCCACGGTCAGTAGGTATCGGACCCTGCACTGGCGAGGGTTAATTACAACACTGAATGTCATTGTAAATATGACGTCTGTCTCCTCCCCCTCCCCCTCCCCCTCCCCCCACGGTCAGTAGGTATCGGACCCTGCACTGGCGAGGGTTAATTACAACACTGAATGTCATTGTAAATATGACGTCTGTCTCCTCCCCCTCCCCCTCCCCCCACGGTCAGTAGGTATCGGACCCTGCACTGGCGAGGGTTAATTACAACACTGAATGTCATTGTAAATATGACGTCTGTCTCCTCCCCCTCCCCCTCCCCCTCCCCCCACGGTCAGTAGGTATCGGACCCTGCACTGGCGAGGGTTAATTACAACACTGAATGTCATTGTAAATATGACGTCTGTCTCCTCCCCCTCCCCCTCCCCCCACGGTCAGTAGGTATCGGACCCTGCACTGGCGAGGGTTAATTACAACACTGAATGTCATTGTAAATATGACGTCTGTCGCGACGGAAAAAGACAGGAAGAATGCGTGGCAGGTTTTCCCTAATATTTTAGGTTCAAAGCGGCGTATTCTCATATCGCGTAGCCTTACCAAAGAACAGAGAACAGAGATGGCATACATTTGTGTAACCGGTAATTAGTGATTGCAGACAAATCGTTCAACACAGTTCATTCATAATTAAAACAAATTCAGATTGAGATGAATTGACGACTTCCTCCTTCCCGACCTGATTTCTCTCGTTTTTATCTTAAAATCATTCCAACGACATCAATATAGAACACCGTTAAACACCTGAACATGTTAGTCGTCGGCTCCTCAATCCCTCCGGACCGCTTGAGTGCCGCCGCCGCCACTGCTGCGTCTGATCCTGGCAGATGACAGGGAAGTTTGGCAGCGCTTGTGAGGGCCGCCGCCCCAGGCAGGCAGTGTTGCCAGATCGACTGACCCGTGAATGACGGCAGTGAGCTGCCAGACGCAGATCTGGCAGCTCCAGGGCGCCGGATTTGGCAACACTCGGTTAATTGGTGCTTACCTTGATTATAAGACTCGTTGGCTGAGACCCGCTGACTCGTTGGCTGAGACCCGCTGACCCGATTGTGAGACTCGTTGGCTGAGACCCGCTGACCCGTTGGCTGAGACCCGCTGATCCGATTGTGAGACCCGTTGGCAACACACCGTTGGGATGTTGAGCCGAGAGGTCTGTGCTTGAGCCGAGAGGTCTGTGCGGCCACGATGCTGATATAACTGGAAAGGAGTAGCATTATCTCAAACAGTGTTATCACATACACGTGTTCTCATTTCGTACTTTATTTAGCAAATGTTGACGCAGTAAAAATAATGCTCTGAAAATTCCCTAATCACTAAACGCAATAATTCAATAATTTAGTTATTCTTCCATCAAAATGGTTAACATTATCAAAAAATGAAAAC